>CM068826.1:153603419-154023419 GCA_028554795.2 Sinohyriopsis cumingii
AACAGCCAATTTTACTTAACCTTACCCAGTGACAGTTCCATGGAGGTGTTTCCCAACAACACGTTGTGCTGTTACACGGTCAAATTACCTCAGACCATCCAGTTAGATCACGAAGCCCATTGGGAAGTGGCTTTAGTGGAAATCATTCACCCAACACAAATCAAAAACATCACCGAAAAGCAAAACACTTTCGAGGTGGAAATCCTGAATGCCCAATTGGAGGAAGAAATCAACAAAATCGGGTTTTTAGGGGACACAAGAGCAGCCAGCAATCCAGCCTTCATTATCTACACCTTGAAAATTCCTTCAGGTTATTATTTTAGTGGTGAACATTTGGTGGACACTATTGCGGACAGGTTCAACTTAGCCTTTGGCAAAGCACTGAACAGAGCCAAAAAAAGTGTGAAGATTGAGTACCATAAAGTGGCTCATCGTCTCGTGATCAAATTTCAAGATACGGACACATTGTCCCTCAGGTTCAATGGTAGTTTGTTTGAAATTTTGGGTGGACATGCAGAAATGGTCGCAAACAATATGAGCCCCAAGATCAAAAGTAATATGGATTTTTACAGAGCTTTTGGAAACCCGGTAGAACTGAACCAAGGGCTTAATTTGATCTTTGTGTATTCCGATGTGGTGGAGTACAACGTGGTGGGACACACCTCTGTTCCGTTACTGCGTGTCATTCCTTTCAAAGTGGATAGTACCACAAACAATGACCAGGAAGGTGCAAACACCTATCACGTACACCGTGAATTTGTACATCCTCACTATTTACCCGTCAGTAAGTCGTATTTAGACACTGTCAACATTGCTATAAAAGGAGATCTGGGACAAAATATTCCCTTCTCCAAAGGGAAAGTTACAGTGAAACTCCATTTTCGAAAACGGTTCTCTAACGAATTGTAAGTCAAGACAGCGAAGAGGGACATTTTCACCCTATAAAATCCGGCCAGATGCGTGTGGAATTTCAGTTTGCAGAAAATCTACGCGCAGATAATACGGTGAACGTCCTCCTGTATGCTGAACTGGACAATACGATATAAACCAACAGTTTGAGAGAAGTCATTCTACACTATTAGAAGTCATGGAAGACTTTTATCAATGTTTGTATAGTAGGGATTCTTTGGACATGGAATGTGAAGATCCTGAGGAAGGAGAACCCCAAGACAAAGACGAAGAAGTCATCATGATGAAGTCTAGATGGCCAGAACAAGAATCACATATAGTTTCCTGTTATGCTATAGTCTTGACAGAAAAAAAATTAAGGAATTGATCAAGAAAGATTGCTATGGATGTCATAACGATCATCCCAGTCAAATTCAACACGATAAATGCCTAATGCTGAGTCAAGAAGAAAAATTGGACGAATATCTGGACGAATTTGGAGTCTCATCTCGGAAGAAGACGTGTTACAACAGTGGTATAAAGGCTTGCGTGAACATTATTGTCCTCCATTAACAACTCAAGAGATCCATCGCATCGAAGCTCTGTTGGATCAGAGTTGGGAGACAAGGCGAAGAAAACGGTTACTTGTCAGACATTTTCAAGCAGAAGGTCAGGATCGAATTGATGACTTAAGAAAAAAACAAAAAATGGATACCTGAGAACTTTATTACCTTTTGAACCACAGTTCGTACACTGCTTCTTGGAATCCTGTCGTCTGTGCTAAAGATGAACTCCCTCATCGCAAACCTCAAAACCCATCAAGCTTATGTCATTAACACGGACGACAGTCATCTCCCAGGAACCCACTGGGTAGCCGTTTACTTTCCTCAAGAAGGATGTGTGAAATATTTCGATTCGTACGGATTGCCCCCTTTGGAAGACGATATCATCGACTTTATGAGAAGAAATGCTCAGACCACCCGATTCAATAATGTGAAATTACAAGGCACAGTTTCCTTGGTGTGTGGACAGTACTGTGTGTATTTTCTGCATCATCGCAGCCTGGGCTATTCCTTAGAACATTTAGTGACTCATTTTGATCCTCGTTCTTCTCCTAGAAACGATGTGAAAGTAGATCGATGGTTTTGTGACCATTATGCTTATCTTTTGTCTCAAGCTAGGAAACGTAGTGTCCATCAATGGCCTGATGACTTCCAACAGTGGAAATCACAATTTCATTCACAACGTTGTCAGCCCTGTTTAAAGTAGAGTGTGAATTGAAAAAAAATGTTTGGTATTTGAAAAAAAATGTTTGATGTTATAGTGTTAGATTATTGTTAAAAAAATGTTAGAGTTGTTTGTTAGTATGAATAAAAAATGTTGTGTTTTGAAGAAAAAAATGCCTTTGTGGTTTGTTTGGCTATAGGAATCTTGATTCATGCTCTTTGACTTCTTTCTATCCCTCCCATAACACTATTTGAACGTTCCGGCTCGAAAACCGTGTAGCAATGTTTTCCTTCACGTCCGCGCTTTGACAATAAAAACGGGGAAGTCTCCAGTCTGCCCATCCATTGTTAACTTATCTTCCTACGTAGATGTGCTCAAGATTAGCCAAGTTGAACGAAGCCTATGTGAATTTGCATAGGGTCATGACAAGTCTGATACCGAGACCTGAAGAGATAGACAATATCATAATGTTGAAAGTCATTGAAGACCTGAAAGAAGAGCTCTTCAAGGAGGAATTCAAGAAGGAGAAAGAAGAATGGATGGAGAAGTACAGACTTCATAAACGGCAGAGAGAGAGCAGCAACAGCAGCAGCATGAACCTGACAGAGGCTTTGACGATTGTCGTATCGACACCAAAGAGTTCTTCTTCTCTTTTCCGAAGAAGCAGATCTTATCCTGTGAGAAAGCCTGTCGTCAGAGGAGGCCGCCATCTTATAACCTAAGCGATCGCCATAGCTTCAAGTTCCCAAAAACATTTCAGGGCTACCCCATACTCTCGAAAAGAAATAACATTGCATTGCCTATGATATGTTAGTCAGTTAGAAGAAAAAATACAGAAGTGAGTCTATCAGCACATGATTTCTTTATCTTGGTTAGAAAGTGTGACTCTAAGTTGTTCGTTTCCGTCGCTTATCAAAATTTTAAAAATAGTAATGTTCTGTAAAAAAGTGAGTGAGTGTTTCTTTTAGGTCTGTGCGTTTTTGTTTTGTTTTTTTTTTGTTGGTGATAATATGGATAATGTAAGTTCGGGTACAACGAAATTAAAAGAACTAGGCCCAGAACTCGGTGTGGAGGGAAGAAACATACGCAACAGCAGCGGGAGCAAGAAATGCAGACCTAGCCAGTTAGCAATGAGGCATTCTGCGTTTGACAATGCCTTTGATGTCGTACACGTCGTCTTTTTTTGGTGACACGACTTGATTTGAAATAAGTACGGGCTAGCGTTTTGGTGAGTACTTAACATCCATGGCTGTCTTGCTGAGCACCTTTTTCCTCCTTTACCACGCTCGGACAGAAAAATGAGTGTGTGGTGAGACAATTCCCACTCATGTGTAAAGCCTTTCAGTCAGGTTGTTAAGGACTAGTTAGTCCTACACCTGAGTGGCTAAATTTAAAAATAGTCTGTGAGTACATAAAAGCCTGGGGGATGAGGCTCTCTTTCCTTCCCCAGGAGTAATTAAAAATCACGCGGTGCGTTATTAAACCAGTGATACATGCTCCATTAGAGCGAAAATCACTTTAATTCAAGTAAGCAAGCAAGCAAGTTCGGGTACCGTCTCTAGCACTCTTGATGACACCAACTGTCTGGGTTATTTTCTTTCTTGCAAGCCCCTATGTTCCACTTCTGTTTGTGATAATAACTTGTGATACTTCACATTTCCTGAAGTGGAAATCTTTACAAGCCGTACAAAATACAAAACTTATATGACTTTGGCTTTTGACACTTGCACAGACTCTTCACTTTATAAGTGTCACGAGAAAATTGTATATCCAAGTTTTTACCATTTTCAAAAACACGCACACACTTGCAGCTTGACCAGAAATATGTACATCTTGTTTTGTGGATAAGTCACAGACAAGTCCAAGCATATATAGGTGGTTATGAACGTTAGGAATATCCCCTCATTTTTTCAGAAATATCAAAGCTTGTATGTGCATTTTCCCTTTTCCACTCTATATTAGTGCTTAGATTTGTTCCAAAACAAAAAGAAAAAAGAAACGAAATAATTTTGAAGAAAAAAAAAAAAACAACTGAATTTTGAATTCAGGTTTCTCTCTGTTTATAATTTTTTTCAAGTTGATGGTGCATGACAGAGTACATTCGCCTACCTTTCCAAAGTGAGAGGCATTTCTTCACATGTCATTGCCTTTGTTAAATTCGGTTTCATTGGTTAGTTATCGTTAATCTTTAATTTTTTTCATGCATTTCTTTTTGATAGAAGATTTAAGGCTTTCTATTGTTGTAACGGTATTTATGTTGTTTAGTCTGTTGATGAAATTATCTATAGCAAAGTGCTTAAGATTTTTCAGCTTTTTTATTATTTCAAGCCCTACAAAAGGAGACCAAGTTTGTCTTCAAAGACGATTGAAACTCTAAATTACACAGGCGTGAAGGAAAAACATCGTTGTGTTTAATCTAATCATGCTTGCCGTATCTCTTTGTGTTTTAGAGGTCATATTTCTTCTTAAGTAAATACACGCATCAATAGACAGACAGATTGGATCATCATCCTTGAGTTTCACTGTACTTTCGGTTCTTTACTTCATACAAACCCCAAATTTATTAGTTTGAAAAAAAAAGATAACATGCTCCTCAATACTGTAACACGTTTGTTCTGATTCTACCGATGTGAGTGTGAGTGTTTATGTCGAAATGTTTAAGTGAGATATAAAAAAATGGTCAGCTTGAAAACGCGAACCAATACTGTGACGCTCAGTATTTTGATGTGGTAAGAGGAAATGGTACAACACACACACACAAAGAGGGCTTGTAAGTTCACATTTCAGTGTCTGCACTGTAATGGTAACAACGCAAGAACATAGGGATTATTATGCCACACAGTCCTAGAACAAAACAATGCATCACCCGTTGTAAGCCATTTCATTGGCTATACTTATTTTCTTACCGCGTTCGCTTCGAGTTGACTTGAGTAGCTATTCACACAGTGACGAGAATGGCCATGCTTTACTGGGTCTATCCTATAGGCGATTTATATAAAAAAATATTTTTAAAAATTAAACTAATGCACGGACAATCGTACCATGGGCGATCCCATGGAAATTGTGTCCGTCTTTTTGCAAAATACATCAACATTTAATTTAACCGTGCAGATCGCTAAACAAACCTCTGATAATACACATTTTGAAAAGTGTTGTGTGACACGGATCGCCATTGTCGTTTGGTGTCTACTTTCTTCTTCGAAAAGAGATCGTTTCGTCTTGACCATAAAAATTTAATTTGACTAAGTTTTACGCACTACTTGAACTCATACATTTACGTTGTAGGTGTAAGCCGTCGTTCTCAGTTTTCTGGAAGTTCGTTTTTGCGTTTATCAGATGTGATACTATTTTGTATGGACCGAACGAAATTTCTTTTGGCATGAATCAGGACTCGTGGTTTTGTGGCAGATATGGAGAGCATTGATTAAAGCCCAGTTATGTCGTCTTCGAAATCGCTGACACGGATTTGAACTAACACTTCAGGTTTTGTGTGAGGCGATACGGTACATCATTGCCTTTTACTTCCTCAATGAAATCGTTTCATCTTATTGCAAAATTACATTTGACTAGGTTTCATACGCAGCAGGTCTCTGTATATAAGGAGAGTGTCTTAGCGTCAGAGTATTCATTCCGCTCTCAAACGATCAAAGATGGAAGAGTCAGCACAGATCGACCTGCTGGTCAAATATTTGCTAAAAGTCATACGAAAGCATAATTCACATGCGAAAGTGACAACAAAACTTACTCTTTTGGTCGTTGATTTGATGAGAGTCATACGAAAGTGTGTAAGTGCTAATGAAGTTTGCTATATCTGCAAAGGTAAATGGGTATTTGTCTCCAAAATACCTGCTTCGTCTAAGAAAGAGAGACAAAAGTCAAGATACCTAATATCATTGTCAGGAGAAAGGACACTGGAATTCAGAGTGCCCTACGAGAAAAGAGAATAAACAAAATACAAGACGAAACAGAGAAGAGGGATTCAGAAGAAGAAGAAGAAATTGAAGATGATGAAGAACTTGTACCAGTAAAGACATGGAAATGGAAAAATTGACAATGTGAGCCGATGCGTTGGCCCTGATGTGAAATTTCATACTACCTTCTAAAAGAGAATAGACTAGAAAGAAAACGTAAGTGTCTCTTGGTCTTGACATTGTATAATAAGGATGGCGTGTTTTGATTTTACTCACACTTTATGAAATTGTTCTCTTTCACCTCTCTCTATCCCTCTGCATCATGTTTTAGTTAGAATTGAAATGGAAGGATGTTTTCCTTCACGCACGGTCTTTAGGCATGCAAGTCCGTAAACAATAGTCAGTCTATTCATCCATCATTTTTGTGTCTTGATGTTTCCTAAAGCACACACTGATGCCATAAAATAACGGGTTAAATGGGTTTTGTAGTGTTGGGAGTGGGGGTGGGGTGGGGTGTAGGTGTTTGGCAGAGTTGGTCATTGCAGGTGAGGGCTTAGGTGCTTTCAAAAAACTTTTTCTTCTTCACTCTGTGTTGATGGAATATAATGGGTTATTTTCTTCACTCTCTGTTGATAGTATATATAAAGGGTTATTTCTTCACTCCGTGTGGATAGTGTATAATGGTTTTCTTCTTCTTCCCTCTGTGGTGTGCGCGCGCGCGCGTGTGTGTGTGTGTGTGTGTGTGTGTGTTAGCGTACGTTGTGTAGATCGTATATTTGGTTGTTTTTTTCTTCCTCCCGAGTATGGATAGTATATTTGGGGTTTGTTTTTTCCTCTTCCCTCTGTGTGTGTGTGTGTGTGTGTGTGTCTGCGCGTATGTTGTGTGTGTGTGTGTGCGCGTGTGTGTGTGTGTGTGAGTGTGTCTGCGCGTATGTTGTGTGTGTGTGTGTGTGCGTGTGTGTATTGGTCTCTGTTTGTCCCTATAAAACTCACTTTATCCCTATCAGATACACTCTACCTACCTACCTACAGTAGCGCGTATTCAGGTCAGCCACTTGCAACACTGTTGCCATTTATCCCCTAGTGTTCAGTACAGTGACGTCACTGACGCTGGAAATTTTGAGACTATAAATATCGACTTGGGGATTTCCACATTTTGTAGCTATACATATATACTAGAATTCATAAACAGGAACGTCACTCAAGCTGAGGCTATAAAAAGATAGTGGGATTTTCCAAAGGAAAAACCCACAAGTTGGAGCTATAAATAGATAGTGGGATTTCATAGGAATTTCAGCTGATTATAGATACATAGGTATTTATCCACGATCGTCACAGAAGTTGATATTGTAAGTAGTTACTAATTTTATCCATTTTATAGTGTGTGTGTGTGTTCGCGTACGTTGTGTAGATCGTATATTTGGTTGTTTTTTTTTTCCTCCCGAGCGTGGATAGTATATTTGGGGTTTGTTTTTTCCTCTTCCCTCTGTGTGTGTGTGTGTGTGTGTGTGTGTGTGTGTGTGTGTGTGTCTGCGCATATGTTGTGTGTGTGTGTGTGCGCGCGCGCGTGTGTGTGTGTGTGTGAGTGTGTCTGCGCGTATGTTGTGTGTGTGTGTGTGTGTGTGTGCGTGTGTGTATTGGTCTCTGTTTGTTCCTATAAAACTCACTTTATCCCTATCAGATACACTCTACCTACCTACCTACAGTAGCGCGTATTCAGGTCAGCCACTTGCAACACTGTTGCCATTTAGCCCCTAGTGTTCAGTACAGTGACGTCACTGACGCTGGAAATTTTGAGACTATAAATATCGACTTGGGGATTTCCACATTTTGTGGAAATTTTGAGACTATAAATATCGACTTGGGGATTTCCACATTTTGTGGAAATTTTGAGACTATAAATATCGACTTGGGGATTTCCACATTTTGTGGAAATTTTGAGACTATAAATATCGACTTGGGGATTTCCACATTTTGTAGCTATACATATATACTAGAATTCATAAACAGGAACGTCACTCAAGCTGAGGCTATAAAAAGATAGTGGGATTTTCCAAAGGAAAAACCCACAAGTTGGAGCTATAAATAGATAGTGGGATTTCATAGGAATTTCAGCTGATTATAGATACATAGGTATTTATCCACGATCGTCACAGAAGTTGATATTGTAAGTAGTTACTAATTTTATCCATTTTAGTCTAAACCATTGTAACTTAATTTTCGGGGATATGTTTATTTTCCTTTAAATTCTGGGACAATTTCGTCATTTTAACGTTACTTTTAGTCACATCCATTTTGTCGTTGAGCATTTCCTTGATTATAGCTATTTATAGCATCATTACAATTATGCAAATTTTTGAACACCCCAGCAAGATTTCAGGTCTTGGTAATGCTTTATATATAAATCCCACGCTTGTACTAGTGTATGTATGTTTCTGTCTCTGTTGTGTTTGACCCTCTACCATCATTGTCCCTAGATAGTCCCACCATGTTCAATTCCCCTTGACGCTATACAGATCCACCATGTTCAATTTCCATATGTTAAATTCCCTTGAGGCTATATCCCCCAGGGGTTTCCGTAATGTTAAATTTCCCATTGTCCCTAGACAGTCCCACGATCTATTCCCCATGTTAAATTTCCCTTGTACGTAAAGTGACCCACGATTTATTCCCATGTTAAATTCCCCTTGTACGTAGATTGTCCCACGATTTATTCCCATGTTAAATTCCCCTTGTCCGTAGAGTGTCCCACGATTTATTCCCCATGTTAATTCCCCTTGTCCGTAAAGTGTCCCACGATTTTTCGCCATGTTAAATTTCCATTGTCCGTAAAGTGTCCCAGGGGTGTTTTTAATGCTAATTCCCATTGTCCGTAAAGTATCCCTATTCACTACTATGGTCGTCATTACAGTACATCGTGTACTACACGAGTTACACCCACATATGGAGGATATCTTGCAGAAAGGGTGCAACCTTCATTAACTCTGAAATTTCCCCTTTTTTAATGGATAGGTGGTCTTTAATGGATAGGTGGTCTTTTATGGATATATAGGCTGTCTTTAATGGATAGGTGGTCTTTAATGGATAGATAGGCTGTCTTTAATGGATAGGTAGGCTGTCTCTTATTACGATGACCTTTAGCTATGTATAGACCGCTTCAGCTACATAGGTACAGCTATACAGACTGACCATGCATAGGTACAGCTATACAGACTGACCATGCATAGGTACAGCTATACAGACTGACCATGCAGGGCCGACATGGGGCGGGGGGCAACCTGGGATATATTCCCAGGGCCTGGGCCGAACAACACTTTTAAATTTTGAAAAAGAACAATTTTGTTTGAAGAAGATCTAAGAGAGGCCCGAATGTTTCTTACCCAACACCCCTTGATTGCTCTCTACGGCCCTGTGACCATGACTCTCTAAGGACTTTTTCCGTTCCCTTGCGGCGCCTTTGTAAACATCATTAAACCACAATTTGTTGACATGATTAGGAGTCGCTAAGTTTTTGCTATTGTATCCCCAGCAACACCTTAGACTGCTTACTAGAGTATTTACTAGAGTATTAATAAAGCATTTACTAGAGTATTTACTAGAGTATTACTAGAGTATTGATTGAGTATTTATTAGAACATTGATAGAGTATTGATTGAGTATTTATTAGAACATTGGTAGAGTATTTACTAGAGTATTACTAGAGTATTGATTGAGTATTAATTAGAATATTGATAGAGTATTGATTGAATATTTATTAAAACATTGATAGAGTATTTACTAGAGTATTACTAGAGCATTTACTAGAATATTTAATAGAGTATTACAAGATTATTTACTGGAGTATTACAAGAGTATTTACTAGAGTATTACTAGAGTATTTACTAAAGTATTTACTAGAGTATTTACTAGAGTATTTACTAGAGTATTTACTAGAGTATTTACTAAAGTATTTACTAGAGTATTTACTAGAGTATTTACTAAAGTATTTACTAGAGTATTTACTAGAGTATTTACTAGAGTATTACTAGCGTATTTACTAGAGCATTACTAGAGTATAGCTCAAGTATTTACTAGAGAATTTATTAGAGTATTACTAGCTTATTTACTAGACTATTTATTTGATTAGTGCTAGAGTATTTACTAGATTATTAATAGTGTATTTGCTAGTTACTAGCGTATTTACTTGAGTATTTACTAGAGTATTACTAGAATATTTACAGTGTATTTACTATAGTATGTTAGTAAATGGGAATATTAGATTCGCAAGGTTTTCAAAATAATCATCTGTCAAATCTGATTTCCAGAGGAACCAAAATGATTGATTCAACTTCTGGATGTTAAAAGCTGTGACAAACAAAAGTAGAGATATATGTATTTTCCAAACGTCTTTGTTGTAATATTTCTTGAACCTGACAAACTTTATACATGTAAACAACCCGGTGTAAAATACACTACTGTAATTCGTCCTCTTGTATTCTATATCGCAGACGGGGTTATTTCCACGTGATTAAATTTTCGCGACTTGGTCACAAATCGCAAAAATTTATTTTTGCGAAATGGAATAACATATTTGGGAAAATGCCAGTATTGTGAAAATTTAACATGCTGATTTTTCATAATCAGACGTTCGCGAAACATGCACAAAGTGGAAAGGTTCCCATAGATACAGTACACACACACACGCGCACACACACACACGTACGTATATATATATATATATATATATATATATATATATATATATATATATATATATATATATAACGAATATTATAGCAATACCAACAATTTTCGATTATGTTCGAATACAGTTAAACTGAGAGTTCCCAGCATTCCTTGTAAGCAATGCCTGCAGATCATCTATCAGTGATATTCAATGTTTTAAAATAAAACAACTAAAATCGTAAAGACAGGAAAAGTGTAAATATTGTGTACATACTTTTGTATATTTTGAGCCAAATAAATATTTAGAGAAAAGTCTAGAATGCCTCCTACCGTTAACCAAATAAGACAATATATAATTCATAACACTATGCCCATAATGCATTGCATTTTACTGTTTATTTTATTTTGTCCTTTGTTATTTGATCATTCGCATTTGCGATGTAACTGTTTCCTTAAAGTCATTGTGTGTAGTATAGAACTAAGTCATTGAGTTTTTCGTTCAAATACACTCATATTATACAGCTGTTACTTTAAAGTCATTGTTGACAGTATCGAACCAGGACAAAATATATATCTTCTCGACATTGTTACGACTTCATGGTCTTAAAATAAACAACAGAAAAGAGCGAAGACAAACAAATTTAGTAAAACTTCAAAAAATAATGTATTTCCTTTGAATACAAAGTGAAAATTTAAAAAGAACTCACAGTAATGTGAATTAAATCCAAATATTCCGAAAAGTTATTCACAAGTCCAAAAGAATAGAGATTCCGAATGAATTCCAGTCGTAATCCGAATAAATTCCAACTTTCAATCTCCTGATTTAACAATAGGCTGGTATAATGTTTATGTACTAAAGTCTTGATTTATCACATTGATATCTTCAAAAATGCCTCTAAATGAATTTACAATAATCCCAAAATAGTGATTTAGTCAAAGAGCAATTTGTAATTCCAATGAATAATTTAAACAATCAATTCTCTCTAATATTAACTGAATTATAATTAAAATTAATTCCTCTAAAGACATATGTTAAGATATGAATGAATAATCCTAAGGTAATCAACCTTAATATAAAAACCTAAGATACAATTTGAGGACCAGGATTAGGGTCATCTTTGTGCATTATAGTATGGTCGTATGTGCGTATTTCGGTGACAATGCACAGTGAATGATGAAGCACTGATGCTGATCCGGAAGTGAAATATGTGACCCATTGTACGGTGCTTTGTTTACAGTCCAGTCTCTCAAAAAATAAAAGCCAGATAACTTATGACAAGAATTTGATCGTAAGTTGTCTTTGAAGGGATTTTAGATTAACATATGATTTGCTAGGATTTGGACACAGAGGAAAGTGCAGCAGTAAGAAACAAATGTAGAGACCATATAGGAAAAATAATTGTGACCCGAGTCCATCCACCAGACTAACTGCTTACCTAAAGCATTCTAGCCATATGCAAACACTGTTATAACACACTATCCCTCCGTCATTAACCAGTGTTTCCTTTTAATTGTCTGTTTTCGAAACAGTCATTGTCGCTAAACATTAGTATTTCATGTTGACTGAATTAATTTTAAATATAATAAAAAATTACAGAAAATAAACTGGACAAGGTTCACAGCGTCAGTAAATAAAATAAGTGAGTAATCTCGTTTTTTCATAAATTTAGTTGGTACCAACTCTCTGCATGCATTTTTGCATTTGAATTCATTCAGTTATTTGTATAGTCGTTAATGCATTTATTTTTTTAGAACACCCCACCCCCCAAAAAAAAATATGACACAGCAGACAAACAAACATATTTCATATTTTAATGCATGGTTTATTCCGCAAGTAAATGCTTATATTATTGGAAAACATCGAACTCTCGCCACTCAGATTGCACGCGACTGCGAGAAATAGAGGGGGAAAATGTGAGTGGATTTATTAAAAAAAGTATGGTAATGGGTCGTTGTAACATTATCGCAGGTAAATGCTCAGAACTTTATAACATCAATTTCAAGATTAAAGGTCCTAACATTGGATTTCGAACACCAACGGCGTGTACCAATTTAACTAAAACCCCAAATATTAATGAATTTGTTATGGACACATGATTTTACTGACACATAGGATGTGTTTGTGCTGGATGCAGATACGTACTACGCAATACGTTAGTCCAAAATATATAGATTACCGAATGAATTTCAATTTGAATATGCTTACGTGCCAATAGCCCGGAATAGTGTTTATTTGCTAATAGTTTTGATGTATCATGACGATATAATCCAAAATGTATTTGAATGATCCACAATAATACCAGAATAGGGAGTTAGTACCAAAAATATTGAGCACTTTATTATTCCAGTGAATTATTTAAATAAATAAATCCTCTCAAATTAAAAACTGAACATCACAATAAGACTGGTTCCACTTTGGGTGTTAAGAGTTAAGGTAGGAATGAGTAATTCTGAAGTAAACAACATTAATATAAAAAGCTAAGACACAATAACAGAACCAGGATTATGGTCATTTCCCCATCAAATTCGTAAACAGCTTGTTTACAGAACATTCTTAATTCCAAAATAACTAGACTTTGAACTAAATATATGTAAATATGTTTAATTACAATTGATAATGATCTTAATATATAATTTGAAGTCATAGAGAACAATACCATGTAATACGTAGTTCACAAAATAATAAGACATTAGCCAAGTAGGCTTTAAACTCAGTTACCGACTAAGGTCAGTATTCATAACATTCAATCATTGACAAAAACCAATGTGTATTGGCTTTTCTCATAATTTAATACATTTGACAAGATCGATTGCATATAGTCAGTGTACAATAACTGAACATGTCGAAGCAATTATTTTCTTATCATACAATTATTGGTTTCTTTAAATACTACACACACACACACACACACATACACACACACACACGCAGACACACACACACACGCCTTATGCTTGAAGCGATCTAATTTTTAATATAAAAAACGACAAATTCCTCGTCAACAAGATGCATGTCTGTCAATTGAAATATAGAATAAATTAACAATTAATGAAGCCAACGTGCATAATTCGGACTTCCTGTTTTGTACGTAAATTTTGTTACTTATTGAATTGCACTCTTAACGCACTGATACAAAGTTAAGCCTTGTCATATTGTGATAAAGTTGACGGAATTACCACTGTCCTGTTACGTCTGTAAAAAATCACCTTATCATGAAGGTCAAAGTTAATGGAAAATTCTGAAGGAATTAATTCATCGATATTTAAGAACCTTCGATGTTTTGCCTGCGGCTCCGTTTTCTATCCGATTATTTGAAGGCAATTCCTAAAGCGCGACAAACTGGAAAAATCCTGACAATAGGATTCTGAAAAATAGTCCCAAAGTCTGGGCACGGGTCAAATCAATACGCCGTGTTCTACTTGACCTGGAAATAAGTGACTTTACTAAGCAAGAAGTGTCACTGTGGTATGTCAAGTCGTGTATTATTTGCATGTTCTTTGACTTTAATTTATTGGCTTTATTTAATCTTTGCTACGACAGGTCGAGAACTTTGGTTTGGCACTTGGTGAACTGGTTTCATTATAGAAGTGTTAACTCTAAGTGTATTTTTGAGAAAAAGATCGAATTCTTTAAATTCGAAATTTTCTTATTTAATAAATTGTCCAAGACATCGACACGCGATGCCGGATTACAAAAAAGGCAGAGTAGGCACCGGCCTATGGGCCCAACGCCTTTTAGGGGCCCCGCGACAATAATTATTTAATAATTTTTGTTTAATAACATAAAATGTTAATTTGTTTAATAACATTATTAATTGTTAATATTTTTTTTTGTATAATAAAATTGGTTTATTAAAATTGTTGGATGGTAAAATTAAAAACGTATTAGGAGATAATTTGCCGGGGGGGGGGGGATTTCGACTGCCTAAGGGCCTCCACAGGGTTTAATCCGGCACTGTCGACACGGTAGGACGACAAGAACTGGCATCAACAAATAAAGAACCGTTCATATAATTTAGCAGACATTATCTGTGGCACTGAATGTAAATAGTAATCAACACTTGCCTTCCACTTGATGTGTAACATTTAAAGCAACTCAATAATATGGGATATTGTTTCTATGTTAATTACCTTTGATGGGTGTTCTAATAATTTAGGTAGCGATTTTCAATAAAAGCGATTACGTTTAATGTATTTAAACGAGTTTTGGATAGATTTAATAATGCTCCTTTGTTTGCGTAACGGTTCGTGGAGATGCCAAAAGACAATAATGGAGTTCATATTATTCCCATAATGTCCCCATAGAACACTGCACATTTTATCAATAAATCGTCTAGCTATCACAAGGAAATATACCTGCGAAACCTGCCAAACAACAGGCTTTAAAGTTATAGTCCCAGAATGCTTTGCGCAATCAATACTCTTACCTTCTCGCGCCCAGCATCTGGGCAACAATATTGTCGTCTGCGGAGGAATTTAGACAGCAGAAATTAATGAGAAGACAGAAAGAGAATATTTATATTTGTGTGATGGCGAAGCGTTCTTGGATTTTAAAAACATTTTTAACAGTTTTCGGCGGTCTTCTGACAATTTGTGTGGGTAAGTTGTTAAGTGTTAAGATATTTTTGACTTTTCCACTCTGAAGAGTTATCAGCTATGAAATTCCATTAGCAGTATCAAGTTACACGTCAGTGATTTGATTTCATTATACGTTGTTTATATGGATAATCAATAAACCAACTGGCTATATTATGTTTTGGACGTAATATGAAAAGCATTTCTGGTAATGAGAGTAGTTTTAATCTAACGGAATCAATCTATTCATCTCTTCATTACGTTCAAGAGGTAACAAATTCATAAATATTTCACATCTAATTTGGAACTTCTTACGTTCATTCATATCTTATAATTGTTTCCTAAAAGTGCTATTATACAAACTAATTGTATCGTCTGTAGTTAACATAATTTCAAACTTGGAACGAATCTAAACTTTGTCTTACAGAAAAGAGAATTGATCACAAATTATTTGCTCATATTTATTTGCAAACATCTTGTCACGCAAAAGAAAGCATGCTATTTCAAAAACAGAATACGTTAGGATAGTGAGCAGCATTTCATTTGATGAAAATCGTCACCATGGTAATTGTAAAATTTGAACTATTTACAAAACATTGTTTATTTTGTATATTTTGCCTCATAAGTTATTTGTATTGACCGAGAAGAATACAGTTAATTAAGTAAAAGGTATCAATATGTATCCAGTCATTTTGTTTGAATCTATGCTTGATTACAAATCCTGCAGAAAATAGATAATACTTGTAGAAAAATTATCTTACTAAGCACCAAGAAACTTTCTATAAAATATATAAAATCCAACACTTTCGATAAATGTAAAAAATCTTTCAGAAAAGTCATATAATGTTTACTTCGCAAAGAACGTTAGCCACGGAGTCGATAGCTCGAAAACGCAAGAATAAACACAAAACATTTATTTTCAAAATCTCAGTTTCAATCTCCATTTTGTTGTAAATATAATTGTAAAGAAATAAAGTACCATCAGTCTTACCTTTTTTAAATGGTGATACAAAATGTGCAATTTAGCTATTGATTAACTGAAATGGAACGGCATATCAGCATTTACAAGAATATATAGTACTAAGGCAATTATATTTTACAGTCAAGCAACACAGCTGTAAAGAAACCAATGTGTTTTGTGTTTTTACTCTATGAAGAGTGATTAAAATAGGTCACAGTCAAAGAGATTTATCTATTGTTATTATCACAGGCTGCTGATAAGTTCTAGTAATACCTTTGCATTTACATAAATTCGCTGGAAGAATTCTGGCATCAAGGGGTATGAGATTTGTTTCAGGGGTATTGATCCATCATCCAATATGGCTACCATTACTTCAAATAGAAAACGGAGCCCCGGGTTGTCGATTGGTCTAAAGTGTTGGTCGATAACTCTGAGTTTTAAAAAAAATACAAAATTGTCATTCCACGATCCTTCTATTACTTAAAACATGCACACGACTTGTTGATATATTGGTCTCAAACCTTCATCATTCGAGATATCTTGAAAAGACCGTAACTTCTAAGCATGTTCCATTCCATAATATCGAAATGGTCCCTCTTTCCGAACATCCGGGATGTAAAATAATCATACGTTTCCACGACGGCTAAATTTCAATTGATTATCAGGAATACAGTGTCATTTGCAGCCCCGGCCCTAGGATATGCGGGGCCCAATGCAGCATGCGTGGCCCAAGGGAGCAAGCAATGATTTGAGTGCGGGGCCCAATGCAGCATGCGTGGCCCAAGGGAGCAAGCAATGATTTGAGTGCGGGGCCCAATGCAGCATGCGTGGCCCAAGGGAGCAAGCAGTGAATTGAATGCGGGGCCCCAAGCACACACAAAAAATTGTATTGTGGAGCTGATTTCCTGAAAGCACGGGGCCCCAAGGCTGTTGTCTCGTTCGCCTTGCCCTAGGGCCGGGCCTGCCCATTTGCTTCGCAAAAATAAATCATTGTGTATTTTGGAACGAAGGAATATAAGAACCCTTGATACGGTTTGGTGTGATTTTTCAAATGTCTATTTATATTTTTTTGCGGCGGGCACAATGATTGGTTGATGTGGGTATTTCCTATTTCAGCCTTAAATCGACCAGTAAAGGTTTAAAGAATGTTTCCTTCACTGTATATTGTAATCGGATGCAAATTGCGTTGTGGTCTCAATTTCATCGGTTATTTTGCGCTATTATACCATTTAACGTGATGGCATATCTTAAAATGACATTAAAAGAGAACCTGTTCCTACTATTTACTGTACCTATTATATTTAACACATATGTAAATCGTTTAAGTCTGTCTTTTTTATAAAATAAACAATGAAGCACTTCAATTTATGAAGGTTAAATACGTTAGTATTTCCATTTTGTTAAATAACAGCTAATAAGCCTTGCATAATCGCCTTTCTAAGTTCGATCCACAAAGCCAACATGCACAGGTGTCACTGACTATACGTCCAAGAGCATGATGTCGTTTCCTTTCATCTCCAGGAACACATTAAGCAATTAGCTGACACGCTAAAATTCTTGATATAATTTGCAAAGACTTGTAAAATTAGAACAAAACAGTTTAAAAATATCATTAACAATATTATAAGATAATAAATCGTAAAACGACTGTCAGACCATGATTATGTTGCTACTAATCTTACGAAAAAAAACTGAATTTTTTTCTCAGAGTTCTCCACAACTCAGAACCAAAATATTAAATCTAGCAAAAAAGCATTAGAAGAATTGTCTTAATTTTGTTTGCTTCAAATTTGCGATTTTTCTGCACAAAATAAATGCGACATATTAATGTTATTTTTATTTCCGATAATATAAACAAACAGTTTTACTAATTATATCTGGAGTAGGTTTCTGAAAATAGTTTTTAAATTTTCCTGTCACTTTAATGTAAGTCTTGAAATTTATCTGAAAATCTCACTCTTAACTTTTATTTGAGTACGTTTTTGAGGTGCTATAAAATGTACCTCACATAGTTAATACAGCTGGGGAATGTGGTTGCTGAACTTTATTTTCTCTCTCTATGGCTCCTGAATATAGTAAATGGATATGCAATTTTTCTTCTTGTTGCACGTATCAGTTTTGATTAACATTTATTGTATTCCCTTTTTCCCTTCAGTAATATTACATTGATATGGAACATCGTCAGCGTAATATAGACTGATTTATTATGACAGTAATATTACATTGATATGGAACATCGTCAGCGTAATATAGACTGATTTATTATGACCGTTGTTTTAATTTCGCAATTTCCAGTAATGTATTTCATCATTGGTGTATAGTATGTTCTAACTATGTGTAATATTTGAAGATGTTCATATTGACGTATGTAATCGAAACCTGAACTCCCCGAAAATAAAACATAGGTTGTGCCTTTCAGTTCAGACCTCCCATTCATGGGCGCCCTCGTGATTTATTTTGCAGGGGTGGGGTCAGTCAGCCAGTCACGGCCGGGAGAGTTAGTAGCGCAGTTCCGTGCGTAAGCAGTCTGAAACTAAAGCTAATACTTACTAAGCGTTTTGAACAAAATTTTGTGACATATCTTTGGCTTCATTTGCATGATTAAACATGTCGGAATATGATATGTATATTCAGTATGTTTCCAGGGGGTCACGTGACCCCCATGACCGATGCTGCGGGCGCCAATGCTCCCAGCTTTTATTTTGTTATTTGGTTTTCTTTAATAGTTACTAAATACAATGCAATTGTGCCTAGTCGTATTAATTTGTCAGTCCATCCAGATGGAACTTCTTTGTGTGGACGATAATTTGAACTAGTCGTATTAATTTGTCAGTTCATCCATATGAAACTTCTTTGTGTGGACGATAATATAAGCTAGTCATATTAATTTGTCAGTCCATCCAGATGGAACTTCTTTGTGTCCACGTTAATTTGAACTAGTCGTATTAATTTGTCAGTCCATCCAACTGGGACTTCTTTGTGTGGACGATAATTTGAATTAGTCCTATTAATTTGTCAGTCCATTCAGCTGGAACTTCTTTGTCTGGACTGTAATTTGAACTAGTATT
This sequence comes from Sinohyriopsis cumingii, assembly GCA_028554795.2. Taxonomy (NCBI): domain Eukaryota; kingdom Metazoa; phylum Mollusca; class Bivalvia; order Unionida; family Unionidae; genus Sinohyriopsis; species Sinohyriopsis cumingii. Next base: position 153,622,715 of record CM068826.1, read on the forward strand.
AACTTGTCAGTCCATCCAGCGGAAACTTCTTTGTGTGGACGATAATTTAAACAAGTCGGATTAATTTGTCAGTGTATCCAGCTAGAACTTCTTTGTGTGGACGATAATTTGAAGTAGTCGTATTAATTTACATTCCATCCAGCTGGGACGTCTTTGTGTGGACGATACTTTGAACTAGTCCTATTATATTTGTCAGTCCATCCAGTTGGAACTTATTTGTCTGGACGATAAATTGAACTAGTCCTATTAATTTGTAAGTCCATCCAGATGGAACTACTTTGTGTGGACGATAATTTCAATTAGTCTTATTAATTTGTCAGTCCATCCAGCTGGAACTTCTTTGTGTGGACGATAATTTGAACTAGTCGTATTAATTTGTCAGTCCATCCAGCTATGACATCTTTGTGTGGACGATAATCTGAACTAGTCGTATTAATTTGTCAGACCATCCAGCTGGGACTTCTTTGTGTGGACGATAATTTGAACTAGTCGTATTAATTTGTCAGTCCATCCAGATAGAACTTCTTTGTCTGGACGATAATTTGAACTGGTCCTATTAATTTGTCAGTCCATCCAGCTGGTACTTCTTTGTGTGGACGATAATTTGAACTAGTCGTTTTTTATTTGTCAGTCCATCCAGCTGGAACTTCTTTGTCTGGACGATAATTTGAACTAGTCCTGTTATTTTGTCAGTCCATCCAGATGGAACTTCTTTGTGTGGACAACCATATTATTGTGACCAGTCGCCTTCTTTCCCAGTACGAAAAGCTAGAATTTGCGGACAATAATACGTGCGAATTTGTTTGAAAATACAGTTGTCAACACGAGGGTATTACAGGAAACATTTTAGAATGGAGCAGCAAAACACGCAGTTGGAGAGACATGCAAATACAAGAAACTTTAAACTGCATTGAACGTGGATATAATTAGTGCGCATTTTAAGAAGTATATGTACATAATGGTGATACGTATAGATATCCGAGTGTGTTTAAATAAATTTATAAAAAGATGTGTTTTAGTGAATAATTTAAATTTAATGCATATGTACAGTTTAACTTGTAATATTTAGATGTAAATAATTAAATGCACAGATCTAAAAGGTCGACAGAAAACTTTGCTACCATGGAGAACTGGTAAAAATGACCTGAACCTATCTTTATGGTCACACATATTTATTCATGTTAAATATGTATCCATGAGCGTGTGTATTTTTCTTTTTCTTATTTTTATTGTTTTTACTTATATAACCAAATTACAAAAATTGAGGACCTAATGTGCTATCATCGTTAAAGAAAGTTGTTTATTATTATTATTATTATTATTATTATCATATTTTTCTTCTTCTTCTTCTTCTTCTTCTTATTGTTAATATTATTATTATGAGTAGTAGTAGTAGTAGTAGTAGTAGAAATAGCATCAGTTCACAAAATTAATAAAATTGGTCAATTATAAATACAAAAAGCATAAAAGCTAATCTGTACCATATTGATACAAACAAGACCATATTCTGTGTATCCAGGAAATTTCTTGAAATATTATTCGTTTTCATGAGAGAGAGAGAGAGAGAGAGAGAGAGACCGAGACCGAAACCGAATTGTATCAGTCTGAAAATTTTATTGCCACAGTCACAATATCACTTTTGGAAGTACTCTCTCCCTTTTAGGAAATATATCTGAACTTATATGTGTTATTCAACCCCTTATGTCCATAGTTAGGCCTATTTCATTTAATTTTTGTTCTTCTGTGCACTCTCTCTCTCTCTCTCTCTCTCTCTCTCTCGTGTATTCATATTTTATAATTAGGTTTCCACATGAATCGTGGAAAATGACTGAGCTTACCTGACCTGCGTGTCACCCAGACAGTAATTTATAGACATATAATACATTGTATATATTTAATAAAAACGGTACATATACTTTTAGTAAAACAAACTTTAAAAAAAATGTTAATAAGATTTTAACATGGCAATCGTGTTTGAAAAAGATTGATTAGTCTGTTGTTCATCAGTGTTGATTGCAGCTGAAATTAATTGACAACGAAAATGGGCATCGCGTCGGTTACCGATATATACTGGCCAAAGCCACACAAACGTTTACGTTTGAATGCAGAAATAAATAAAATGACGAATGAAAACTCTTAGAAATAAACTCACAATCGTAACAATGTTTATAAGGATGTTATGCTCTGAAGTCTTGCATATAAATGGCCGTGCTGTTGTTTCACACCGAACAATATCAATCCCGGAATGAAATGTGTTCACAATAATAAAATCTCTTCATTTTCGTATGAAATTTGAAGCATAAAATGTACAAGCTAAATTTGTAAAACGTCGCTGTCCTAAAATGATTGTAAAGTTTGGAACTTTATATCTATATATTAATACATCTGTTAATTGCATTGACACAATTGCATGCAAATCGCATGCAAAGCAACATCAAAAAAAAATATTTTTGAAAAATATATATTGAGAAGAAAATCTACGTTTTCTGAGTAGATATATGGAAATATTTCATGAGTGAAGAGGAAATATTTCCATATATATTTAAAAAAAATCAAAATATCCTCTATATATTTTTCTTGGAGTAGATACATACAGTCTACACTAGATATTACGTATAACACAATTTTTCAAACCATATCTACCAACTTATTATTCCCGGGTTATACCGTTCCCTGTACCGCCAGCTTAATATTTGGACCTAATATCCTCTTCTAAAGTAATTACCTTTTCGTTATTACTCCGTTTGTTTACAAATGGCTTTAAACCACTTATGAGTCCTAATTAGTCTTTCCAAAGTATTTGCATTTAGTGTTTACTTAACACGCTCAGCTTCGCCCAGTATTACGATAAGATAGATAAAAATATAGAAATTTTCAACAAAATTCAAATACCATGCATAACCTTGGATTAAGATGCAAACAGAACTCGCGCCAAATAAATTTCTAATATTTTATAACTATATTAAATTGATTCACAGTCTCCATCTGTGAGTTGGATTTCGTAGCTTATAATCGAAACAATTTTTGTTAATGATGAAAACTATAAACGCCAAAAATATGAGTTTCAAAATTGAATTCGAGCGACATGAACTTTTATCATTGATTTAGCCTGACGTTTCCTGGTCTCACAAAAACGTATCTAATGTCTACATCTGTCAAATCTTATCCAATGTCTACATTTTAAAAACATATATATTGTCTACATTTTTCAAAACTTATCAAATGGCTACATTTTACAAAACTTATCCAATGTCTACATTTTTAAAAGCTTACCATATGTCTACATTTTTAAAAAAAATCTTTTGAATGATTTTCATGTTATGAAATCTGTATCATACTACATTTATCGTATAACATAATGACTATCTATCTATCTATCTATCTATCCATCCATCCATCCATCCACCCATCCATCTATCTATCTATCTATCTATCTATCTATCGATCGTTACGGTGGCCTAGTGGTTAAAGCGTCCGCCTCGGATGCGGTAGGTCGTGGGTTCGATTCCTGACCGAGTCATATCAAAGACTTAGAAAAATGGTACTAACAGCTACCTAGCTTGGCGCTCAGCATTAAAAGGTTAGTGTTAGGACTGGTCGGCCTGGTGTCAGGATAAAGTGTCCGGGTGGGACATCATGCTACATGTCTGCGGCATGATGTCCCAGTGCTAGACATCACTATAAACTGCCACACTGCAGACATCGTAGCAATATGACTGAAAAATTGTTAAAGCTACGTTAAAAAATCCAAATCACACAATCGATCGTTCCATCCATTCGTCTATCCACCCAAGCCGTTAATAATGGGTTAGGTCAGAAGCTAGTATACCATCTATGGACAAATGTTTAACGCGTGTTGACTGTATTTGCAAAACTACGTAATTAAAATTTAGACGAACTTCTAACTGAGTGGGTATTCAAATGTAAAGTTTTAATTGGGTGACTATTCGGACGCAAACTTTTAAATGAGTGGATATTCCGAAGCAAACTTTTAATTGAGTGACTATTTAGATGCAGACTTTTAACTGAGTAACTATTTGGATGCAGACTTTCAAATGAGTGACTATTGAGATGCAGACTTTTAATTGGGTGACTATTTAGATGCAAACTTTTAATTGAGTGACTATTTAGATCCAGACTTTTAATTGAGTGACTATTAAGATGCAGACTTTTAAATGAGTGAATATTTAGATGCAAACTTTTAAATAAGTGATTATTTAGATGCAAACTTAACTGAGTGACTATTTAGATGCAGACTTTTAATTGGGTGACTATTTAGATGCAAACTTGTCATTGAGTGACTATTTAGATGCAGACTTTTTAATTGGGTGTACATTTAGATGCAGACTTTTAATTAAGTGACTATTTAGATGCAAACATTTAATTAAGTGACTATTTAGATGCAGACTTTTAACTGAGTAACTATTTAGATGCAGACTTTTAATTGGGTGTCTATTTAGACGCAAACGTTTAATTGAGTGACTATTTAGATGCAGACGTTTGACTGACTAGTCCCATGCAATTCACTGGTATTTATTTTCATGCTAGGCAAATATTACAAAAATAAGGGTATTTAGTCGGGTGCTAAATATTACTAACAGAAAGGTATCATCATGTACTCGTTTCAGATGCATTACGTTGCTGGAGTTGTCTTTTCATTAATTTTCTGTTAGTCGAAAATTACAATGTATGGCTCGGTAGTACGGTAGCCTATATGACATTTGTGTAAGACTCGGTAATTGGCCTTTACCTGGCGAGAGACGCGGTAGCTGAACTCTACTAACCGGTAATACCTTGTTTCGTTTACATATCAGGCCTGGTCACCACCCTGCCCCTGTTAGACCTTAGGAATTACACTTGAATTTCGTTGCCTAACAAAATTTAACCAAAACCATTTGACAAAACACTTTGCAACTGGTTTAACCCAACGAAACGATAATGTCGTTTAAGTGATGCAAACCAGTCCTTTGAACAGTATTCTGGTAACTGGTACTGACTATTTGGAACCACTTCAAAGTGGCATAACATGACCAGTGGCGTCACTAGGGTTGGTGTCACCCAGTGCGGTAACTCATGGTGTCACACCCATGGACCGCCTTCCGTAACAGATCTTACAGAATCCTTAGTAATGTCATTTCGGTGTCACTCCCTCTGATGTTGTCAACTATGGAGGAGGATTACCGCCATAATTACATTGCATGTATTTTCTAATCTTTCTTGATGCATTATTGTAAATGGCTGCTGCGTCAATGAAAATTCTATAAAACATTGATATAATTATGAAAGTAGCACTTGGAAGCAGCCATTTACAATAATGTATCAAAGAAGATTAGGAAATACACGCATATAATTATGGCGGCAATCCCGCTCCATAGTCACCCGGTGCAGTCCGCTCCCCCACCCCACCCTCCAGTGACGCCACTGAACATGACCAGTGTGTGCTTGTGAAATAAACATGTTTGTTGTTTGAAGAGTAATGGGTTTTGTCAGGACCATTCTTGTACTGTTAAGGCTCATATTTAAAGCTATAAATAGATGGTGGATTTCAGACAGGTAATGTCGTTACCATTGATCGGACAGACGTCAACTGATGACACAACACATGACCAAACTTATGAAATGGTTAATGGACAGGAGAAATTGAAATGACATAATGAGAAATTAGACGAAAACGTTGTGCAATTTTACACCATGTCAGTGTAATGTGAACCACTCAACGTGTCAAAAATAAAAATGATAATAGCAAATCAAAACTAGTAAAGGAAAAGTTAAATATGACGCTTTTGAAATGTTGGAATACTTAAGTTTAACAAACATTGATATTTTTACATAGCTACAAAATTATAGGCTGGTTTGCATCGTCACGTGTTATTCTTAATTATCTACCCACATAAGGATCATAACATGGAAACGCATGGGAAAAAGTATATATTATAGTTCAATGAACATTTGCAAAATTCATCAAATCTCCACAAATTGATTTAGTTTGATTTTTACGGCACAGCTCACAAAAAGGTTATTTAGTGCAGAGGCAATTCGAGTCAAGTGCATTTCCCAGTAGTAAACCATGCTAGCTGGTTCCGGCTGATCCAACGGTATGATTCGAACTCTTACCCTTTCAGTCGAGAGTCCAAAACGTTGATCTTTAAGCCAACGCGAGTCTTGTCTCTATTAGTCTCCCCTTACGATATATGGATGAGCACATCAGACCATTTTTACATCCCCGAGCCCGCAGAGTGGTCGCAAATTTCTTCCAACACAAAAAGGGTGTAGCGCAATTTTTGACATCACATCGGTTGTCCGCCATAGAAATCCGGCGTAGCCGATTTCTGGCAGATCGGAAATTGATTGTGATATGCAGATGTCTCGATTCGTTAACTTTATCATTTCTTTCAGTTTACTCTTTCTGTTATTATCAAAATTGTGCAACAATTCTTTTTTAATTCTTTATTCAATAAGGGATACAAGTCGCAAACACTTTTTTTTCCATCAATATCACATTTTTTTTAAAGTAAGGAATTACTTATAAATTTCTTCGAAAAATGTATTGGTTTAGTACACGGGCTTTATAAACAATAAAACATCTATTTATAAAAAAATAACATATAACTATCAAAAGTTTCATTTTATTGCTGATTTTTTTATATCTCATATTTTACTGAATTTTGATATAGTGATTTTGCCCATTGGTGTATTGTTGTCTGTTGGTTGGCTTTTCACTATCTATCTGAGTACTCAGCAAGGGTGTCCCTCTAGCTTAAAAATAATAATCTGTAAAACATACATAACCCACCCAAATACACTCTAAAACCAAATAAATATACATAGACAGACGGGCGCTTTTTATACGTACCTAGGGACCTCAGTACTCAGCAAAGGTTCCCGTGTTCTTAAATCCCAAATATACCCTTAAAAAATAAACAAAAATAATATTTTTAAATTTAAAAAAAATCTTCTTCTCTGCTCTCTTCCTAGCCATAACATGAAAGACAGCCAAATTAATAATGTGGCCTAATTCTGTGATACAGACCATACTAACACTAAAGCAGCACAGAGTTTTCCATCCAATGTAATCTAGCTCATCTTTAGAACAATGAATAGCAAGTGGTACTATGGTGTCAGAATCCTTACACAGTTATATCAAGATGCCTACAAGAAATACCCAGTCCAGCAGCTAGTAGAAGCAGACAACTACAATTTTACGCTACACAGCTACCATTTCCCCGAAATTACCTGAGAGGAAAATGGACTGTGGAGAAATGTAAAAAAAAAAAAAAAAAACAGAAGAAAAACGAAGAACTTCTGCTTAAAAAAAGCTCTTCTAAGGGCTACCAATATTGCTTCTTATCTAGGGAACCATTTTGGCTTGGTATCCCGTTTCGATAAAACTATTATGTACACTAACTTGATCCGTCAATCCACCGGTTCAAAATTCAAACCTTTTATGACCTAACAGAGACCAAACATTTTATGTGACGCTCAGACATATTAGTTATTAAACATTTGTAGGGCATCTACAACGTACACTATGTACTAGAATTTTTAAGATTGTTAGGACGTAGTTAAATTTTACAACTTGTTTTGATTTGACCCACTTGCACAGGTGGCTAACACATTATTGGCATGTTGTATTGTCCATTAGTACAACTAGACTAAATTTGACTTAGTACGAACTGACGTTCTCGGGAGTGCACGACATCCGTGACTGGCTTGCCGAGTTCCTTGCCCTCTTGCCTTTCTCGGCCATCGTATAACGGCGATGTGGAACAATTTCCACCCGTCTAAAGCTAGGTGTCCCGATGTGACGTCATCGTTGCGACCAATCGCAACAGGCGTTACATACTGCTTAATTCGACACATAGTACAGAAAATACGGACTGAAATCAACTCATTGTTAACATGAGTGTGTGTTGAGCCCATTCCCGCTCATTAAAGCCCTTCATTTAGGTCGTTAGAGACATATAGTCCTACGAACTCACGGCTAAATTAGCAGTGCTCCTTGAGCACATAAACGCCTGGGGGATGTGGCACTTATTCCTTCCCCCAGGAACATTTAGCATCCCGCTGTTCGGGAATGAACCCGTCGCACATGCCCTTCTGGGCGCACGCGATGTAAATCCAATCAATCAATTTAAAACTCGGTGTACGACGCATGGATTAACATAATGACGTCACAAATGAAAACATTTCTTCCATCTAAGCAAGCAGAGCAACGGTTATATATATATATATATATATATATATATATATATATCTATATCTATATCTATATATATACTTAATATACGTACTTAGTCGATATCTCAATAACTGGATTTGCTGCTACCCGGTCTAAATGGGCAAGCCATTATCATAGGTCTTTAACTAATACAATGTTTACCGTGTATTTTCTAAGCGAAATAAATGTGATAATCCACTGGGGTGAAATACGATACATATTTTCACTACCGCATCGATAACATTATAATAATAATAATAATAATAATAATAATAATGAGGACTTTGTATAGCGCCTAATCTTTAGAAGCTCTAAGTGCTTTACAACTTTAGACAACACCTATAAGATAAGAAACATAATAATATTATTACAAAAACAAACAACATGAAATTAGAAAAACATTTTAAAAAAACAATTTAAAAAAAAATGCTGAGAATATTTCAGGTAGGAAACATTATTAGGTCTTTAAGTTTGTTCTTGCTGTCGAAATAAGTGAGTTTTGAGAGCCCTCTTGAATGTGATCACCGTGTCTTTGTGTCTAAGTTCAGTGCGCAATTCATTCCACGTTGCTGGGTCCTGGTATGTAAAAGAACGCTGTCCATATGACTTTGTTTTTATACTTGGAATAATGAGTATACGATTGTCAGAAGAGGAGCGTAAGTATCTTGCTGGTGTGTACACATGAGTGAGGTCCGATAGGTATGTTGGACTAGAGTCCGACAGTGAAATGTAGCACAGACAACAAATTTTGTGTTTGATTCTGGATCGAATGGATAGCCAGTGTAGGGTACAGAGCAGCGGGCAGGTGTGCTCTGATCGTGGTACTCTAAGCATGATCCGAGCAGCTGTGTTGTGAACTTTTTGAGGTTTCTGGAGTAGATATTGAGATGAACCAGACAGAAACAAGAAATTGAAGCTAATTTTAGAAGCTTGCGAAGTGTAATATTAAATCTCGCTGCCTCGTATGGAAATTCTCAGTATTTTGCATATATTTTTTTCTTCATTTTTTTATACATTGCTTTGCCTTGAATTAGCAAGAACTTTGTTACTATTGACATTTTCTGTATGAATATACACAAAACACAACAGAGCATAAACGGTAAAGCACTGACATTATTGTGAGGGATATAGAAAGAAATCTTCAACCAGTCTGTTATACACATTCCTAACCAATACATTTGAGCATAAAATAAAAATACAAATTGCTTGCTCCGAGAAAGTAAAAGATATATTTCATCTAGTGAGTGAAAAACTCCAGTATTTTCATTTGTGGCTTCGTCGCTTGTCTGCCCTTCACCACTCGTGAAAATAGTTTGTTTTATACCCACTTAATGAAATATACCCTGTCTTAACTAGTTTCAGGCAAATGTCTGCTCTGTCTTGCAATTGGCAGGTCGATGACGTCAGTAGCACAACCGTTAGGTCGTTGTCATCCAGGATCGTTTACTAAATTTTCCCCTGAAATGCAGTGACTGGTTTGCAGCTTCACACAGGCACGGCACATAGTGGCAAAATAGTACAGAGATTATCGACGTCGACTACGGTGGAGGATGATAGCTATCTTAAGAGCGATGCAAATATGACGCAGTTGTCAGCCAAGACAACTGGGCAGATCCATACTCCAAACCGTGATATACCTCTTTTGGGACGGAGTATATATATATATATATATATATATATATATATATATATATATATATATATATATATATATATATATCGTCGACCGTCCTAACTTAGTGCTCATCCTTGGCTCGTTGCACCATGTTTCCCGCGACCTCACACGCTTGTTTGAGATCTAGAGCAGATCAACTAGTAGATCTCTGCGTTTTTATTTTTTTGACATTATTGATAATGTCAGAAAAAAAGCGGTGATCTACTTGCTGGTCTAACTTACGATCCTGCTGTCATTGAGTCAATACCTATCGTTGACAACGACAGTAAGTACTGATTAAGAAATATTTGACGACATAAAATTTAAATACGTAGTACAATTCAAACTTAATGAAGCACAACAGAAATCTCCAATTTAACTAATGCCATGTATGTCTCAAGTTTTTTGGCCCTGGAGCGCACGTTTGCTGTTCAATGTCAAGGCCGCTGCTCACGTGTTGGTTTACTGGACCTTTGAATAGAAAGCGGGAAACCCACGACAGAGATTGTTATGACCTCAATGGCAAAGCAAAAACTTGGTTATTATAACACGTTCTTCTTATATCATCTGAGGAAATAAGAATCAAATGGACAACTATACAGAATAAAAAAAAAAAGAGTAAAACTCTTTGTTATTCAATAACAATGAAAAAATCTTATAAAAATTCACCACGTGTATAAATACGGTAATTTTACCAAAAAATGAATCTTAATCTCTCTTCTTTTATATTTGTGTCCTCCTTGTTTAACTGCAGTTCACGTGCGTGTAAAAATAATTAAAATGCATTACAGATGCAAATATTAATAATATAGGACACAACAAACGATCGAATTATACATATAAACCTAATTATCATAATCCCATCTTATGTCACGTGGCATTTATACTCAGGGGCACCAACCATGGCTTACTTCCGTAAATAGATAAGTCATGACACAGTTGCAAAAACGGTAGCTGGTAAATAATCTGGCGAGTTATAAACATTTATCAACTATGAATAAATGAAGCAGATATAGTTAAACACTTTCTATGGCGAGTTTAATAGTTTCACGCAATATTAAAATGTAAGCGTTACAATTCCTGTTAAGGGCAGCAACCATGGCAGGTCGAGGATGGATATCATGAGTTTTAAAGCAATTTGATATACCATTACTGGTGGTATTGTGATCCGCCTCTAGCGCATTAATACGTATCTATAATTATTGTTGCAACACTAGGTTATGTTTCAACAGTAGGCTATTGCTTCTGTATTTTGTAAATCAGTGATGAATTTCCACTGACTAATCATTAGCTACGCAAGAAAATAACGAGAATAAATATTAATAATCCCTTTTTCTAAATGAAATAAACATGGTACAAAATTTCACCGAAATCTTCACTGCTCTCTCTCTCTCTCTCTCTCTCACACACACACACACACACCCACACACGGGACGAAATAAGGGGAACTATGTGGAGTGAGAAAAACAAAAAGAAAACTGAACTTGCACCGAGTAACCTATAAGAAACTGGGTCTTTATAATGGTTATGTATACACGTTCCACAGGGATACAAGCGATACAAAGTTCCAATAGTCTATTGAGGTTCATGATTTCTTGGTTAGGAAGAACACGCATAATTTTTAATAGTGTTCTAAAAATAAAACCAGATTATTTAATATTGAAATGTCAGAAGGTGCCCCCCCCCCCCGCCTTTGAATCCCACTCACAGACTAATCCAACCACAAATAAACATAGGGAATGGCCATCCCCGACAGCACCACTAACCCCTTTCTCTCTCTCTCTCTCTCTCTCTCTCTCTCTCTCTCTCTCTCTCTCTCTCTCCATCATCGTAGGAAAAGAAGATACCGGCGAAAATCTTTGACAATAAAAAAAAAACAAACAAAATTAACAACAAAAAACGAGCGTGTCAGATTTTCGACTGTGTCATGCACTGATGTCTCTGGACCTATGAATGATGGTGAAATGTATGGTCACACGGACCAATGGAAACAGGAAAGATAGAAATGGCGCGCTAAAACAATTGTATGGTCGGTACCAATGTCAATAAAATCATAATAATGAATTAGATCAACTGTAAATGTTTGAATTATCTCTTACTGGTTCATCATTTTGCTTAGTTTATATTTCCTTCTCTGCGGTAAGTAAATGGCTGCGTGTCCAGCTTTCAAATTGCTATTCTACGTGCTATACTTTCTTCATTTATACCGTCATTCATGCTTTATACCGTCATCCATGCTTTATACCGTCTTTTATGCTTTATACCGTCATTCATGCTTATGCTTTATACCGTCTTTCATGCTTTATACCGTCATTCATGCTTTATACCGTCATTCATGCTTTATACCGTCTTTCATGCTTTGTACCGTCATTCATGTTTTATACCGTCTATACCGTCACTCATGCTTTATACCGTCTTTCATGCTTTATACCGTCTTTCATGCTTTATGCCGTCATTCATGCTTTATACCGTCTTTCATGCTTTATACCGTCATTCATGCTTTATACCGTCTATACCGTCATTCATGCTTTATACCGTCTTTCATGCTTTATACCGTCTTTCATGCTTTATACCGTCATTCATGCTTTATACCGTCTATACCGTCATTCATGCTTTATACCGTCTATACCGTCATTCATGCTTTATACCGTCTTTCATGCTTTATACCATCATTCATGCTTTATACCGTCTATACCGCCATTCATGCTTTATACCGTCTTTCATGCTTTATACCGTCATTCATGCTTAAATAATTTATACCGTCATTCATGCTAAATCATAGTGTTTTATATGTATTTAATCAATACGAATGAAAATAGAAGTTCAAAAAATAAAAATAAAAAGTTAACTTTGCAAAGAAGATTGTGATTAGACGTAAAACGTTAAATAACTATATTTTGTGGGGGACACATTTAGCACGGATGTGAAGAGTTCATTCTGAGTCATACCAAAGACTTATTAAAATGGTACTTGCCGCTGCAACGGTTGGCGCTCAGCATTAAGAGGTTAATGCCAGAGCTGGTCGGCCTGGTGTCAGGATAACATTACTGGGTGGGACATCATGCTACATGTCTGCGGCATGATGCCCCAGTACTAGACATCACTATAAACTGCCACACTGCAGATATCGTAGCGATACGGCTGTACAATTGTTAAAGCTACGTTGAAAAAAATCAAACTAACACACACACACACATTTCCAACGCAGTTAAGTTTGACTACGATCAACTGTGTATAGACGGAATGAATGAACCACACACACGCGCGCGCGCGCGCACACACACACACACACACACACACATACATACATACATACATATTTTACGATAAAAGACATGTTAATAGTTCTTTTCCCCACAGTTAGTTGGTAATTTAACCCATTTTGTGATGGTCAATTTATTGAACATAAGGTCCTTTCAACATTTGCCAATTTATAGATGGAACGACTCTCAGAGAGAGAGAGAGAGAGAGAGAGAGAGAGCTGTCATTCTGGCCTCCTTTATGCGGTGGTATTACTCTAGAGATATAGGTGTTACAGCGTGCAAAGAAGTACTGCGATCGAACTGGAAAACAGGAAGTCAAGGGTCTAAGTCTATGGCAGCAATTCTTCATGAACATTAAACAAAACTACACTATATATAGAAGACAAACTACACACAGTTCATCTAAAATATATAAAAAAATGCTCAATTTAATTAGATCTAACCAACTTCACACAGTTCTATAATTTTGTTTACCTCAATGACTGGGAATCTGTAAACCATAGCATCTACTGAAGATAGCTTTATTAGATACATCTGTAGTCTTACAATGAAGCTGGCGTGGAGCCACAATATACAGTGAATAAAAGCATTTACTTGTTTTACAATATACAGTGAATAAAAGTATTTACTTGTTTTACAATATATAGCTGTAGTACGGATGACTTTGTTAAAAACACCATAGTAGAATCGGAAAATTCTAACAATCATTTTCGTTCTTATATGAATTTAAATTACAATTCCAAAAATCATAATTTTATTAAAATTATATGAATTCAAATTACAACTCCTAAAATCGTACATTCTTAAAGTTTCTAAAATATTACACCATGAGTAGTGAATGGGGATCCTATAGGGTCTATGGGACTTATCATTAAAAATACCCTTGGGAACATATAGGGTCTATGTAAATTTAACATGGAGAAAAATCGTGGGAACATATAGGGTCTATGGGAATTAACATGGCCAAAAACCCTGGGACAATATAGGGTCTATGTAAATTTAACATGGCCAAAAACCCCTGGGACTGTATAGGGTCTATGTAAAATTGAAACAGGGAGGGTCTCTATTTTTTTTTTATAAAAAATTTAAATTTTAAAAAAAGGGGTAGGCAATGGAAAGGCTATCTCTTTTCGAGAAATATGGGGGCCCTAAAAAGGGCCTTTGGTTTATGTTAATATGCCCTTAACATAAAGGGCATTTGCGACATCTTCTTGTCCTCAAACTTCGTCTTACAGCAGGGCCATACATCAGAGTCCTCTTGAGGCAACCTTGTCTCTCTATATAGACTCTTCTTATCCACAGGCTGCTGCTGGTCCTGTGGACAACGGTCCACTTGGATCGGACATACATGAGCATGTCCGTCCTGAACATCATTGTTGACACAAGGGTTGAAGATTCAACGTCGGTCCACATGTTGAGGCTCCGAGAATAGGTGAATCAATGCAGTGAACTGCGCTTATTTATAGGGACAGAAAGGATTGAAACGGATTGAGTTCATTCACCAATCCGAACACGCGTTACAGAATTCAGTCAGCCCGCATCCAATCCGAAGAGAGCAGTCTGTGACGTCACGTAGTCAATATAGATTCGCTAGCGCTTGTGTGCAGTCAATCTATGCGACAGTGATTCAACATGACGGAAACTCAGAAAACGATCCAATGGGGTGCACCAGCAGGGGAGACCGCCCAAGGGAACCCGGACTTACTTTCAGAAGAGGTGAATTGGGATTTTGTGGATTTTCTCTCCTCGCAAGAATTTGTTCCGGAACCTTCGTTACCTTCTTCACTACCGCAAGTGGAGAATTTTAGACAGAGACAGAAAGAAGAATTGGAGAAATTTATACAACGACAAAAGGAAGCGGAACAGGCTTTTCTCCTACAGCAACAGCAACAAGAAGAAGAGGTAAGAAAAAAACAACAGCAACAACAGCAAGAAGAAGTAGCAGCAAAGAAACAAGAGGGTGAAAATCAAACGGTTACGGTACTGTTGGACATTTTAGCGGAGTTAAGAAGTCTGAAACAAATGTATCAGACTTCTTTATCACGACCGAAGAGAATACGACCTTCCCGAGCTAAACACGTCAACCCTGTGACTAAGCCTACCGTACCACCCTTAGTGATTTCAACCCAATCATTATCATCAACATTACGCAGTCCAGAAGTAGGCCTTGGCCGTGGCAAAGGCATAAGGCAGTTAAAGTTGATTGCTTAAACTCACCCCTTCACCATGAAGAAAAAAGGCCCTTTTCAGGGCCACCCACATTTCTCGAAAAGAAATACAATTTCAATTTGCCAATAACTCAAAAAATAAACCCCATCCATTTTACCCTTATATTACGTGTCTGTGTATGAGTGCGTGAGTGCACGTTCTTATTTTAAAATCAAAACTCAAAGACACTTACCTTATATCATTAATTTATTCTTTTATCCATTTTTTACAATCCAATTCACAATTCACAACACACTTTAATAAAAAGTTCATTGACTTCTTCTTTCTCCTTGTTTAGTCTCTCTGTTTTTTAAATTTCTTCACCGTCTTTTCCTCATTTTCTTCCCTTCTTCTTTTCTTCTCCTGTTTCTTTGCCTCTTGTAAATAGAATTGTCTTTTTTCTTCCTCTTCTTCCTCTGAAGAATCCCTCTCTTCTTCCGAAGAATCCCTCTCTTCTTCTGAAGAATCCTTCTTTTCTTCTGACTCCTCTTGTTTCTTTTTTGGGCAATCTGGAGACCAATGTCCTTTTTCTTTACAATAATAACAGGTATCTTGACTTTTGTCTTTTTTAGTCCCTGTTTTTGTTCTTTTTTGACGGTCTGGACACTCTGAAGACCAATGCCCTTTCTTCTGACAGATATAGCAAGTATCTTGACTTTTATCTCTAAAGGAAGGAGAGTAGTCCGTAGGCTGGTCTGAAGAGAATTTTCTAATGACCCCTCGCAAAGCTCTGACGAAACGTTCCATCTGGTTAGTCTCTTCCATCGTTGTGCTCGGCTTGAGAGTGAAATGAATAGTGAAAGGATAAGACACACACCCTTTTATATACGCTGGTCTGCTATCACTATAAAGTAGCTCATGGTGTTTGAACTTGAGTCATTTGACTTTTTGCTTTCAAGATGAAACGATCTAATTCATTCGAGAAGAAAGAAGAAAGTAAGAGGCAGAAACGTGATCTATCGCCTCGTACCAGGGCTGAAATCTTGGCACAAATTCATGCCAGTGATTTTGAAGAGGACATGAGTGAACCAGAATCAGAACCCTCTAAACCAAGTTCACCACCCTTAGTCAACCCTGAAAAATACTATTCCATTCGGAGACGGAAAAGCGTTCCTCTAGAAAATTTAGAACCACGGCTTACAAATACACGGTGAAGTTTAAAGATTTCAAGTCCGAAGTACCGTTAGAGAAAGCAGAAGGGTTCATCACCGGAGTGTGGGATTCTCTGCTCACTGCACTCAAGCAACAATGTCAACCCAAAGAAGACGATCGCTTGAGACTTTCCATACAACACGACGGTTTGAAATCCCCTGTTTGGATCGAGTTTAGCACCCCTGCAGAATTGACCGCTTCCAAAGTCATGGACAAGATTCAACACGTGCAACAATCTAATGACCAGTTTGACATTACCGATGGAAAAGCCACATTGGACATGACCCACGTCTCTCCTCCTCAAGGGACCGGACGCAAAAAGATGTTATTGGTGAACGACCTTCGCAGCATTAAGCGTAGCCTTGTCCAAATTCACAATCCTCATGACCAGATGTGTTTAGCCCGTGCCATCGTGGTGGGACGAACCTATGCCAACAAGAACGACACGGCAGAATGGAAAAGAGACTGGGAGAACATTCGACAATCGGACCGAGCCAAACAACGAAGTGAAGCAGAACTCCTGTTACGACAAGCTGGCCTGTCCAAAGACACACCCTGTGGCATTCCTGAGATGCAAAAATTGCAAGATGTCCTAGCTCCACGATACACTTTGAAAGTGCACCCTCAAGAAGTGCGCGGACCTCTGTTGTTTCGAGGGCAAGACTTTAAGGACGGAAAATACATTCATGTCTATTATCACGATGACCATTTCGATACCATTACCAGTATCACCGGATTCCTGGGATACGGTTATTACTGTGAGAAATGTGACCATGGTTATAATAATCGAGAGCAACACAAGCATTGTGGATCGAAATGCTCAGGATGTTTGGCCTCTTCACCCTGTCTGAGCGAAGAACCAGTGCCTTGTTCAACTTGTCTGCGCACGTTTGTCAGCCCTACCTGTTACCAACAACATCTGAAAACGCAAGGTTCACAGAAGAAATGTGCTTGTCAACTCCTGAGATTGTGCCCTACGTGTGAACAAGTCATACGTACCAATAGTACCAAGGCACACGTATGTCGAGGAAAGAAAAAATGTCACATTTGTCACCACATCGTGGACTTGGAACACCAATGTTACGTGCAAAAATACCAACCCCCACCAGAGAAAGAGGATGGTCACAAGAAGAAAGGCAATTTCATCTTTTTCGATTTCGAATGCATGCATGAGACCGGCATTCACATTCCTAATTTCTGCGTGGCTCATCGAGCGTGCGAGAAGTGCATTCAAGAACCTATCTTCAGTCATTGCCATCACTGCAGCAAGATTCCTGGAGGGCGTGAAAAAATCTTTCGGGGACCGAACACGTTAGCCAATTTTGCCCAATGGGTCTTAGACCCCATCGACAAGACGTGGAGCCAAGAGGACATCGAACTTTACGGAGATTGTCATCGTCATGCCACGGTGATGGCTCACAATTTCTCCGGATACGATGGACAGTTTCTTTTGAGGTACTATACGGAACAAGGCACCGAACGTCCTAAAGTGACTTTGAACGGAGCCAAAATCATTTTCATGCAAGTGGGACAAGTACAGTTTAAAGATTCGATGAGCTATTTGGCCATGCCTTTGAGTCGAATGCCTAAAACGTTTGGAATGACAGAAATGGCTAAAGGGTACTTTCCACACTTTTTCAATACGGAAGCCAATCAACACGCCGTTCTACCCCATTTACCCGAGGCTCACTATTACGACCCCGACAACATGCGTACCGAACAACGAGAAGCTTTCTACGCTTGGTACCAGGCTCACGCCTCGGACCCTTTCGACTTTCAGGAAGAAATGTTAAAGTATTGTCGTTCCGACGTGGACATTTTACGACGTTGCTGTGGAAAATTTCGAGAACTGTTCATGGAACACGGAGGGGTCGATCCTTTGAAAGAAGCTTGCACCATTGCCAAAGCGTGTTCCTTAGTGTATCGACAACGATTCATGCCTGAAAACACCGTGGCTGTCATCAGTCCTCAAACGACCCACTTTGTCAAACGTCAATACTCGGTCAGAGCCCTACGTTGGTTACATTACTTGTGCGACAAGGAAGACAAGTGGATTCAGCATGCCCGCAACGGAGGGGGCGAAAAGACCATCGGAACGTATTCGGTCGATGGCTGGGACTTAGAAAACCCCAAGATAGTGTACGAGTTTAACGGTTGCTTATTTCACGGATGTCCCGTCTGTTACCCTGACCGTGGCACTAAAAATCAGTTTTTGCAACGAACCATGGAAGACTTGTACCAGGACACTTGTCAGCGGCGCCTAAAGTTAGAACAGCAAGGATACCAAGTGGTGGAAATGTGGGAACACGAGTACGATCACCGTATGAAAACCGATCCCGAGTTTAAACGCATCGTGGAAAGTTACCAGTTCATGGACCCGCTGAAACCGAGGGATAGTTTGTACGGAGGAAGGACCAATGCCACCTGTTTGCTGTACCAAGCCGACGAAGAGAAAGGAGAAGAAATCAAATACTTGGACGTGTGTTCGCTGTATCCCTACGTGTGCAAATATTGTCGCTTTCCTGTAGGGCACCCGCAATTGCTGACGGAACACATCGACCTGAAAAACATTCGACAATACGAAGGCTTGATCAAGTGTAAAGTTTTGCCTCCCACGAACCTATACCATCCCGTCTTACCTCACCATTGTCAAGGCAAACTGATGTTTCCCTTGTGCCGTACTTGTGCCGAAACGTGCAACCAAGACCAACCTTGTCAGCACAGCCAGGAAGAACGGGCCTTGACGGGAACCTGGGTCAGCGTAGAATTGTTCAAAGCTTTGGACATGGGATACCAACTGTTAGAAGTGTACGAAATTTGTCACTTTCCCAAGACACAACAATACCGCAAGGGTGATCCCTGTCAGAAAGGCATTTTCGCTGACTACGTGGATGCCTTTTTGAAACTGAAACAAGAAGCCAGCGGCTATCCTTCCTGGTGTCACACTCCCGAAGGCCAATTACAATTCAAAGAGAAATACTACGAACAAGAAGGCATCACTTTAGACCACATCGAGAAAAACGAAGGCAGGCGATCGTTTGCCAAAGTGATGTTAAATTGCTTGTGGGGTAAAATGGCACAACGACCGTGTTTACCCAAGACGGAATATTTGACAGAACCTTCCCGCTACTTCCAGATGATTCACGACAAAACCAAATACATGAAACACGTGGACGTCGTTCGAGAGAATTTAATCTTGGTCAATTACGAAGAAGATCTGGACTTTGTACAAGACGACCCTTTTGGAAATGTCATCATTGCGGCTTACGTGACAGCTCATGCTCGCTTAAAATTGTACGAAGCTTTAGAACTGTTAGGGGAACGCGTCCTGTACTTTGACACGGACAGTTGCATTTACATCCATCACCCGATTCAACATCATCCTGACATCGAAGGAGACCGTTTAGGAGCCTGGACAGACGAGCATCCCGACGACAAGATTCTAAGTTTTGTCAGTGGCGGTCCCAAAAATTACGGCTACGAATACCGTGACAAACAAGGAGAAGTGCACACGACGTGCAAAGTGAAAGGACTGACTCTGAATTATCGTACCAGTCGAGTGGTCAACTTTGGGGTATTGAAAGAAGCCTTGCAATCGGGAGAGGATGGAAACTTTAAAGTGACCACTTACCAACCGAACAAGATTGTACGTTTACCCACTCACCACATCGTCAGTCGACCTTTGGAAAAAGTTTATCAAATCGTGTACCAGAAGCGAGTTCGACTTCCCAATCATTTCACCTTACCGTATGGACACGTTGGTATTAAACATTGGTTGTAAGAGGATAGCCACTCACCAGAAAGATGACTTCGTCACAGCAAGAATCGAGTGAGAAACCCGATGAGAACTCCAAGTTCAAACCCTACCATTTTCCAGTCTTCTTACCTGACTATTGTGATTGTGCCCGTCGATTGGACACGTTTCAGAAATGGCCTACGGATAGGGAAGGATTACCTTCTTCGCATGTTTTAGCTAGAACAGGATTTGTCTACTTGGGACCTGAGTCAGAATTGGGATACGAGGTACAGTGTTTCGCTTGCGGACTGAAGTTACGAATGGATCTATGTACCTATAAAGATTCAGCTATTCTGGAACATACTCGATGGTCTCCGCACTGCCCTTACCTTTCTATGGCCTTTCCACCCATCACACTACGGTACAATGTTGACGGTACCTTAGAGACGGTACCTTCCGAAACAAGACATAAAAAACGTAAAAAAGGAAAGATGTACAAGCTGGAGCCTGCATTGCGACTAGTATAAAAAAGGGCTATGGTCAAGATCGATAGTTCATTGTGACTACCAAGACCGAGCGAACAAGATGAATACTTTGAAAGAGACATCGTTCCAGTTTGGGGATTGTAAAAAAGTTGTATCTTTCTCTAGTGTGACTAATACTGGATGGATAAGACCCAGGCATTGCGACGGAAAATGTCCAGAAGGAAACTGCGATTGTCCATGTGGTTACCATTGTAATTGCGTAACGGAGTTTGCAGACGAGTGCGATTGTGAGCCTTGCGATGGGACCGATGCTGTACGTTGTGACCTGAGCGATGCCGTAAAGCATCATGGGAACTTTAGTGCCCCTACCCCTATCATGGAAAGTGATGCTGTGCGTGTCAAACCTGTGGGATGCGAAAGCGATGCTGCTCGTCCTCTTGGACATTTTACTGGGTTTCGTTTTAAAGGGGAATGTTCACCTTCACGTCTACCTCCCTACGGATGTCATCCAGCCCTGAGCAAACTCCTACCCATGTCACTCAACCCTCATCGAAACGAACCTGTGAAAGACGAATATTCGTTTCCTGTGCGTTTGTCGGAATACTGCGACTTTGAAAATCGTCTTCAATCGTTCAAAGGAAAATGGCCTAAGTATCTGGGAGGACCGACCCCCGAAGAATTAGCCAGAGCCGGATTTTTCTACTTGGGCGAAGGAGATAAAGTCAAGTGCTTCAGTTGCGGTGTGTCACTTCACCACTGGGAACCGCAAGATTCGGCCTACGTAGAACATGCTCGATGGTCACCGAATTGTCATTACTTACCTTTAGTGGGACCGAGACATTGAAGTAACTTCTTACCATAATAATTTGTTCATGGATACTTTACAAGAGAACATTCGTGCTTTGCCTGTGGAGTTGAGAGAACGCATTTACCGAGAGCTGGTCAAAATACAAGTCAAACGTAAAGAACAATTGCATCCGTTACGTCACCGGTGTTTGAACCACTGGTACCTTCAGGCTATACAAGGACTGATTGAGTTGAAAGTGTTCCATTGGACAGACATTGATCAACGACCTCCTGGTTATAAAAAGGAATGGTTTGGTATGGACGATTCTATCTACTACATTGTAAACGTACTGCATCGAATTCCAGAGGAAGAGTTAACGAATTACCAACATCTTTCACGCAATGTCAACTTGGTGAAAGAGGAAACTTCTGAACGAATTGTAATGTGTAGATTAGTGGTGAAACGATTTAGATTCGACAATGAATTAAAACCATGTTTGTGCAAACAGTACATTTCTTGTGTCAGACCAAAGAGGATTTAGTATGACCTATTCATGGATACTTTACAAGAGAACATTCGTGCTTTGCCTGTGGAGTTGAGAGAACGCATTTACCGAGAGCTGGTCAAAATACAAGTCAAACGTAAAGAACAATTGCATCCGATACGTCACCAGATCTTTAACCACTGATACCTGAATGGTATAAGAGAACTGATTCGTCAGAAATTCTTTCAATGGTCAGACATTGTTCAAAACTTTGAGGTCGCTAATGATCGACATGTTCATGATTATGGTTACTTCGAGATTCACCTAGTGCAACGCATT
The DNA here is from genome assembly GCA_028554795.2 of Sinohyriopsis cumingii. NCBI lineage: Eukaryota > Metazoa > Mollusca > Bivalvia > Unionida > Unionidae > Sinohyriopsis > Sinohyriopsis cumingii. The sequence goes on from CM068826.1 coordinate 153,645,041, forward strand.
GAGGAAGACAAGTTAAAGGATTACAAACATATTTTACGTGGAATCTGCTTAGCGGAAGAGGAAACACCTAAACGAACTCTGACGTTTCGGTTACAGTATGCAAGATTTAGATTCCCTACTGGAGAACGAAGATCTCTGGCTAGAAAGTACGTGTATTGCATCCAAAAAAAAGAGAATATAAAAACAGGCTGCCATGCCACGGTTTATGTCACATGTCATCCAACAGATTCCGTGGAAGGAACTCAATGACCATATTCAAACCGTGGATCATTACCATCAATTATTACAAGAACTGTATCCATTCAATTTGGGACGACAAGTGGTGTGTGTCTTAGTGACTTGTTTTTTGGGATTTCGTTTACCAGCCGATTCTTTGTGGACTTTTTACGATCAGTACTTACCACCTCAATGGCCTTAAATGGTCACGAAAAACTCCTTTTGCTCAAAGCCTTGCGTTTTCATCTGGATACTTCTCGACCTCAACAGGAAAAAAAGATTCGTCAACTTTTAGCTACCCAAGACGTGTATGACGATGTGTGTGTAGCTTGTGACTTACATCCCCATTGGACAGATGTCCGTGCTTGGAAAGAATGGGGTTTTGAGGCTTGGACCCAAGAAGTGGCCCAGTATGCACGAGAGTTGTTCAAGGAAAAAAGTTACTTTTCAACCCGTGTTAGTGACGGTGCCAGAAGAACCCGTCACCCAGGACAGGACTGTCGTGGACAGGCCTGAAAGACCCTTTCGGGAGGACACTTGTGTGACCTTACCCCCTACTATAGAACTGGTTAGAACATTACCCAAAACATGTGACTGTTGTACAGACACTTGTGTTTATTCCACGTTCATCGTTATCATGTGCCTTTTATCCTTGTGCTTAAGCCTTTGGCTTTTATGCATTTTTGTCTTTCGTATTCATGTTTGAAAAAAAACATTCAATAAACGTGTTCTGAAAAAGTATATAAACTCTTGTCTTGTTTGTTTTCGTGTCACAAGTGACATTTCTGACACCATGGCTACCTCTACTGTCTCTGCTCCCTCTTCCTCTACTGTCAAAGTCATCGACGAACACTTAGATCGTGCCAGTTGGGAGGCTTTGTATCTTCGCCATCCCTTTAACATGCTCATTGCTGGACCTAGCGGTTCAGGCAAAACCGAATTCGTCAAACGTTTGATCGAACATAAACATCATTTGATCGACCGACCACCTCAACGAATCGTGTGGTGTTACAAAGAGTGGCAATCGGCGTACAGCCTCTTGCGAGAAAGTCAAGGCGATTCCATCGTGTTTGTGGAAGGCATTCCTAAAGAAGACGACGGCATCGTCTCTGACTCCCGTCAAACCCATTTGGTCATTTTCGATGACATGTTAGGAGAAGACGAAGAAGAAATTAAATTGTGGTTTACGCGCAAAGGGCATCACCGTAATGCCAGTGTCGTTTACATCACCCAAAATTTGTTTCAACAAAGTAAAGCCCATCGTACCATCAGTCTCAATGCACATTACGTAGTCTTGTTTAAAAGCCCTCGAGATAAATCGCAAGTGCAAGTCTTAGCCAAACAGTTAGGGACACCTTGGCTGACTCAGGCGTACGACGATGCCACTCAATTGCCACACGCCTATTTACTCGTCGATTTGAAACCTACGACTCCCGAGGATTTGCGATTTCGTACCCACTTGTTTCACCACTGGTGCCAAGACGGAGGGCCTGTCCTGTACACGTCTCCGTCCTTGACTTCATTTCACTCCCCATAAAAAAAATCTATAAAAACCTCAGACCCTTTTTCGTCTGTCTCACTCTCAGTGCGAACATGACGTCCCTTCAGTCGCATCTTCCCGTCAAATTGATTCGTGCCTTGTATGGCATCAGTCGAGAGAAAGATCCACAAACACGAGCTCGTGTCTTAGAAGCTAGTCTCAAAGAAGTCTTACGATGGTTCACGGTGACGGCACGTCAATTACTCCAAGGAATCATTCAGATTCCTCATCAAACCAAACGCTTTTTCGATCGAAACAAAGTCGCTTTGGTCCAATTGGCCGATCCCCGCATCGACACTCAAACCAAAAAACAAATCATTTTGAAACCTGGAGGGAGCGGTACTCTAGGAGGGGTCATCATTCGCTCTCTCTTAAGATGCGATCCTAATGCCCCCAAAGTTATCCCCAAGACAAAAGTCCAACGAAGCCCCAAGAAGAAAAAGAAAAAGACCAGGTCCCCAAGAAGAATAGCTTCTCCAGTGGCGGGACACTCCTCTTACCAGACACCACCCCGGAAAAAGAAAAGAAGCCCCCAGAAAAAGAAACAGAGAAAAAGTCCCCAGAAAAAGAAAAGTCCACAGAAGAAAACTAGTCGCAAGAGAGGCACCTCGGCCAGGACGCAACCTTACACTCGCAAACCACGACCTGCCACGGCAGTGACTGCGTCTTCGGCAGCCTCACGTTTGTCCACTTCTCCGTTGATGTCACCAGGAACTGAAGAGTACTTGGAGACGTTGATCACACCAAGAACTTCTCCGTTGATGACCCCCAAAAGAACTTCCCCAGTGGCAGGACCCTCCCATTTAGCGGCAGTGGCTGCTGCTCACAAAGTACCTTCTCCCAAAATCAAAGTCCAAGAAAGATCGGGCATGTTACAAAGTTTACTGGATTTGTCCAAGCAAGAACTGGCTCGATTTAGTCCGTTGCGTACCCCTGCACGACGTGTCATGCCTGTCCTCAAACTGATACGACGTAAAGACAATCAGTGACGACGCGTACCAGTATAAAAAAGACCTGTGACCAAGTCGGGGTATCAGTGAACTTGTAAAAGATGTCACCTCCAAGAAGCCACAAAAGAAAGAGACAAAGGCAGACGCGTCATCCGACAAAGCGCTTAGCCAAGCATCGACGTTACCCTAAGAAAAGACACAGTCGTTCCAAGAAAAAGAGGCGTCAACAAAGGGGAGGATTCCTTGGCGATTTTGGGAAAAACATTGTCACCTTTATGACAAAGCGATAGTCCCAAAAAAAAAGATAAAAGGGTGTGCGTTAAGTCATCGACGTTAGTGTCTGTTCGGTGAATGTCCCGGAACCCACAAGCAAAAAATGTCACCCTCCAGAAAACCCCAAGGAAAGAAAAGGAAAGGACTACCACCACGTTTAGCCAAACATGGGGACCTGTTATCTGTCCTGTCCAAAGCTTCTCCACCCCTACGAAAAAAACTCATTCAAACGGCCTCCAAAGAGGTCATCGATACCGTGTGCGAATGTTGTTTGAACGTTTTGAAAGGCACGATCCCTTTGTCCAAACACCAGAAACAATGCTTAAGCAAGCATCGTCACGTTCTTCGCCAAATGGTTCGAAAAAAAATTCCCATTCGTCAAAAAAAGAAGATGTTGGTCCAACGTGGAGGCATTTTACCTCTCTAGTTAGGCCCCATACTGAAAGGAGTCTTGGGAACCATGTTGGGAGGACTGGTGGGAGCAAGATAAAAAGGCCCTCGGAAGTCCCAAGATCTCAGAATCGACCCCTGACAACCCCATGGAAGGACGAAAACTAGCTTTAGTGCCTTACAAACGATGGATGGAATACCATCGGTGGCAAGAACAACGTACCCCGCATTTACCTCCCAATCCCCATTTGAGCGAGATGTCCCAGTTACAACACGAATTGCAATCCTTGATGGATCGCCAAGATTTGTCCGAAACAGAAAAATCGCAAAAGTACGGTCAACTCTTGCAACGACTGCAACTCTTTCACCAGAAAGCTTTAGACGAAACAGCTCTACCCACTCTGAAAGATTTTAAGACCTTGATGAAAAGTCCAGCACCATCACCAGTACCAGTACCAGTACCACCAGTACCCGTGACCAAGACAGAAAAAGGAGAAGAAGAGGAAGGGTTTCAAACTCCACCAGAAAAAGTACGCAAGTTAACAACACCACCTACCTCCAGAATTGGATGGATTAAAAAGATGATGGCCACCCCTTCTTCCTCACAAGAGAAAAAGAAAGTGAAGACAGAAGTGAAACAAGAACCGATATCCCCCGCTCAGACATCCTTCTCCTCTTCGACACCTATTGATGGCCGCACACGCAAAGCATTGCAATCCAAGAAAATACCCCAAGAGAAAAAGAGTAGCCTCTTCCAGGAGTGGGTGCCTTATTAACACACAAACACAAAAAATGGAAAAAGTCTTAGCCAGCATTTACTACGATCCCTCGCATCCTGCAGGTTACGCAGGAGTTCAAAAATTGTATCGTGCTGCCAAAACGCGACTGAAAAGTCTCCGTTTACCTCAAGTGCAACGATGGTTACAAGAACAAGCTACCTACACTTTACACAAACCCATTCGACGCAAGTTTGCCAGAAGTCGCACCCGAGTGGAAGGCATCGATCATCAATGGCAAGCCGATTTAGCCGATGTCTCTCATTTGGCCAGCTACAATCGTGGTTACAAATATTTGTTTTGTGTCATCGACGTCTTTTTCCAAATTTGCCTGGGTCGTGCCCTTGACTTCCAAATCGAGCAGCGAGTTAGTGCGAGCCCTACAACGGGTGTTGAAACAAAGCGGTCGTCACCCTCTTCGATGGCAAACGGACAAAGGCACCGAATTTCTGAACCAAGCTTTCCAAAAAGAATTAAAGAAACGTGACATTCATTTTTTTACCACCGAGAATCCCGAAACCAAAGCCAGCATCGTGGAACGTTTTCAACGCACTTTGAAAGAACGCATGTGGAAATATTTTACGCATCACCACACTCTGAAGTACATCGACATCTTACCGCATCTGGTGCAAGCGTACAACCAATCTTACCATCGAAGCATCGGACGTGCCCCGCAAGACGTGACTCCCGACAACGAAGTGCTGGTGTTTGAGCGCCTGTTCGGTACGTCCCCGACGAGGGCTGTCCCCAAGAAAAATGGAGAGTTGACCGTAGGAGATTGGGTGCGCATTGGCAAAACCAAACGCACTTTCGACAAAGGTTACTTACCTAACTGGACGACCGAATTGTTTCGCGTCACTGGACGAGTGCATGGCCGTCATCCTACCGTCTATAAATTGGAAGACATGAACGGAGAAGTACTCAAAGGAACGTTTTATTTGCCCGAGTTACAACGTGTCACCAAAAAAGAAGACGACGTGTACGACATCGAAAGCATTCTCGAACGCAGAACCCGTAAAGTGGGCAAACGACGTGTCAAAGAAGTCAAAGTACGTTGGAAAGGATATCCACCCAGTTTCGATTCTTGGATCGACGCTTCGCAAGTCATCGACTATAAAAAGAAGAAGTGACCATCATGCCCTTTCACACAGCAGATGCAGCTACGTCGACCACTTCTTCTTCACCTAGTTCTTCTGTGCAAGATTTACAAAAACAACCCTTGTGGGTGTGGTGTGGAGAACGTGTGCCTAAAACGCAAATCGTCTTTTTCTGCCAAATCTTCGTGGTGTATTGTGTCATCGGGGCAGCCATTGCCAATGTGAGTTTGCAACAAGGAGACAAACAATTGTGGACCATTTTATTGAGCAGTTGCATCGGTTACCTGCTTCCCAATCCCTCCCTGAAATTCTCCTCGAACGGGAACGTTGTGTCCAGTGCCAGTGCCAGTCACCACTCCAACAACCACACCCAGAACCCCATTTTGGGCGGAGACACGCCTCTGACGTCCACTAACCCCTCAGACAGCCACAGAACTCTAGAATTATGAGTCACCAAAACCAATTTTACTTAACCTTACCCAGTGACAGTTCCATGGAGGTGTTTCCCAACAACACGTTGTGCTGTTACACGGCCAAATTACCTCAAGCCATCCCCTTAGATCACGAAGCCCATTGGGAAGTGGCTTTAGTGGAAATGATTCACCCAACCCAAGTCCACAATGTCATTCCCAATCAAAATTTTTTCACGGTGGAAGTTCATGACGAGCAATTGCAACAGGAGTTGGATAAGAGAACCATACCTGACATTAAAACCTATAATGAGAAAACTAAAACGACCACCTACCACTTGTTCATTCTCCCAGGCTATTATTTCAGTGGTCATCATTTGGTCAGCGCCATAGCCTCCAGGTTTAATGGCGTGTTTGGGAAAGCTTTTGAGATTGTCAAGAACAAAAGTGTCACCATGGAGTACCACAAAGTAGCTCGTCGCTTCTTGATGAAATTTGAGCGGAGTAAAATCGTGTCCATTGAATTTTGTCCTGAATTGTTTGACATGTTGGGCGGTAACATGGAGCTGAGGAAGAAATTAAAAGAAGAAAAAAACGAATTACCAATCATTTACGACAACGCGACTTTTGGCCAGTATTTTAATACCCCGGTAGAACTGAACCAAGGACTGAATTTGATCTTTGTGTACTCCGATGTAGTGGAATACAACGTGGTGGGACACACCTCCGTACCGTTACTGCGTGTCATTCCTTTCAAAGTGGATTCTGCCACAAACGCTGACGAGGAAGGTGGAAACACTTACCACGTCCACCGCGAATTTGTCCATCCTCACTATTTGCCGGTCAGCAAGTCGTATTTGGACACGGTCAACATTACTATAAAAGGAGATCTGGGACAAAATATTCCATTCACCAAAGGAAAAGTCACGGTGAAACTCCATTTTCGAAAACGGTTCTCTCACGACTCGTAAGTAAGTCATGTATCCAGTGTACCAAGGGGTGGCTCGACAACGAGGACACAGTTTAGGAGATATGTTAAAATCGGCCTTTCGTTCGGTGGCCCCGGTGTTGAAACCGATGGTGACACGAGGATTGCACGCCTTGAAAGATGCGGCACTGACACAAGGCAAAGAATTTCTCCAAAATGTCATCATCGACAAACAAAACCCTAAAGAAGCCTTCATGAGGGCAGGCAAAAATGTCTTGCTGCAAACGGGAAAAGACATTTTGGGCCGACGAGACACACCTATAAATGCCCTGCACGCTACCGAGTCAGGCATTCAGCAAGGACAAGGCAGAAAGAGACGACGAAGAAAACACCCTTTCACCAGACTTCAAGCGAGAAAGGCCAAGAAAAGAAGAACCGTTCGAGACTTAGACGTTTTCGATTATTGAAACACAGAAAAAAATGATGCACCGAGAATCTTGCGCTTGTTCCAAGACGGAACTGGATCTGTTTGCCATGCCCCCCACGATGATGACGATGCAAGAATCCCAATGGGTGGAATTTCATCCCGTCTCCTCACTGACCGATTCTGCTCCCATCGAGTTTGAAATCAAAGGACAGCCTGAAGATTACATCGATCTGAATAGCAGTTACTTGTACTTGAAAGTCAAAGTTCTAGATAAGGGAGGAGATACTATAAGCGGCGATGAGAAAGTAGCTCCCATCAACAATTTCATGCATTCCTTGTTCAGCTCAGTGGACTTGTACTTGAACAACAAACTGGTTAGCAGCAGCATGGATACTTACCCTTACCGTGCCTACCTGGAAAATCTCTTGACGTACGGAATAGATGCCAAGGATACTCATCTCAATGCCTGTGTGCTGTGGCAACCTGACGAAGCGGGCGAATTTAATGAAACAGGTCTTGAACCTGACCCCAAATCAAAAACAACCACCAATGAGGGATTTGTAGAACGAAGAAACAGAATCAAAGATGGACAGAGTTTAGAACTGATGGATCGTTTGCATTTGGACATGTGGTTGCAAGAGAAATATTTGCTGAACGGGGTAAATGTCCGCTTGAGACTGAATCGTAGCAGTGCCGCTTTCCATTTGTTGGCTGATACTGCTGCTGGCAATCCTAAAAGCAAAATCGAGGAGGCCAAACTCTACGTACGACGCGTGGAAGTGTTACCTAAAGTAGGTAACGACATCAGTCAAACGTTGAGCAGAACGGCCGCCAAGTATCCCATCCGACGCGTGGAAGTGAAAACGTTCACCATTCCCGCTAACCATCATTCCATGATCGAAGATCATCTGTTTCAAGGACAGTTACCCAAACGTTTAATCCTTGGTATGGTCGAGAATTCAGCCTTCAACGCAGCCTTCAATGAAAATCCTTTCAACTTTCAACACTTCAACGTGAAGAAAATCGAAGTCAGTCGCGATGGCAAGACCTTGTGTACCCGACCTTTCGAACCTGACTTTGCCAACAAAAATTACTTGAGATCGTACTTGTCCTTGTACGAAGCCACGGGCCAGTTAGGAACCAACACCAGTCACGGCATTGAGTATGAGGATTATGCAGGAGGCTATGCTTTGTGGGCTTTCGATTTCACTCCAGACCAAGGCAGCGACGAGGGACATTTCCACCCTATAAAATCTGGCCAGATTCGTGTGGAACTTCAGTTTGCAGATAAACTGACAGAGACAGTGAACGTCATCCTGTATGCAGAATTCGATAATACGATAGAAATCAACAGTTTGAGAGAAGTCATTCTAGATTACTAGAAACCATGAAAGATTGTTATCCCTCTTTACCTAGTGGAGAAACTTTAAAGATGGAATGTGAGGAGACCGTGAAAAAAGAAGAAGTGATCATGATGAAGTCGAGATGGCCAGAACAAGAAGCCCATTTAGTCTCCTGTTTTGCCAAACACTTGGTCGACAAAATGACGGAATTGATCAAGAAAAATTGCTATGGATGTCAAAACGATCATCCCAGTCAAATTCATCACGATAAATGCCTGATGTTAAGTCAAGAAGAAAAATTGGACGAGTATCTGGACGAAGCTTGGAGTCTCATCTCGAACAAAGACGTGTTGCACCAGTGGTATAAAGACTTGCGTGAACATTCTTGTCCACCATTAACCACTCAAGAGATCCATCGTATCGAAGCTCTCCTGAATCAGAGTGAGGAAACAGAACGAATAACCGTTTATTCGTAGACATTTTCAAGCAAAAAGTCAGGATCGAATTGACGACTTATTATTACCTGTGAAGAAGAAGAAGAAAACACACAAATCAATGGATACCTGGGAACTTTATTACCTTTTGAACCACAGTTCGTATACGGCTACTTGGAATCCTGTCGTCTGTGCTAAAGATGAACTCCCTCATCGCAAACCTAAAGACCATCAAGCTTACGTGATCAACACGGACGACAGTCATCTCCCAGGAACCCACGGGGTAGCCGTCTACTTTCCTCAAGAAGGATGTGTGGAATATTTCGATTCGTACGGATTGCCCACTTTGGAAGACGATATCATCGACTTTATGAGAAGAAATGCTCAAACCACCCGATTCAATAATGTGAAATTACAAGGCACAGATTCCTTGGTGTGTGGACAGTACTGTGTGTATTTTCTGCATCATCGCAGCCTGGGCTATTCCTTAGAACATTTAGTGACTCATTTCGATCCTCGTTCTTCTGCTAGAAACGATGTGAAAGTAGATCGATGGTTTTGTGGCCATTATGCTTATCTTTTGTCTCAAGCTAGGAAACGTAGTGTCCATCAATGGCCTAATGATTTCCAACAGTGGAAATCACAATTTCATTCACAACGTTGTCAGCCCTGTTTAAAGTAGATTGTGCATTGAGAAAAAAATGTTTGTGATTTGAAAAAAATTGTTTGATGTTATAGTGTTGGATTATTGTTAAAAATGTTAGAGTTGTTGTTTAGTGTTAAGTGATTTTTGAATAAAAAATGTTGTGTTTTGAAAAAATGCTTTTGTCTTTTGTTTAGCTATAAGAATGTTGGATTGATGCTCTTTCATTTCTTACTATCCCTCTCATGAACGTTGCGGCTCGAAAAAACCGTGTGGGGATGTTTTCCTTCACGTCCGCGCTTTGACTTTAAGAACCGGTTTGTTCCCAGTCTAACCATCCATTGTCGACTCATCCTCCTACGAAGATGTGCTCCAAACTAGCTAAGCTCAACGAAGCCTACGTGAATTTGCATAGGGTCAGACACAGTCTGATACCGAAGCCAGAAGAAATAGAGAATGTGAGAATGTTAAAAATCACTGAAGACCTGATAGAAGAGCTCTTCAGAGAAGAAATGAACAGGGAAAAAGAAGAATGGACAGAGAAGTACAGACTTCAGAGACAGCAGCAACAGCAGCAACAACAGCAGCAGCAGCAGCAACCTGAAGCTGACAGAGGCTTTGTCGATTGCCGTAACGACACCAAAGAGTTCTTCTTCTCTTTCCGAAGAAGCAGACCTATCGCCAGAAAGTCTATCCTCAGAGGACATCGCATTCTTAGAAACTAAAAAAGGAATGCCATAGCAAACAAAAAAACAGCCCTTTTCAGGGCTACCCAATACTCTAGAAAAGAAATAACGATTAATTTGCCAATGTGTGTAGGTAGAGTAGTGTGAAAATAAACACTAACTCTTTATGAATAGTGGAAGTGTATTTGTTTGTGTGTTTGTGTTAGTAAGTGGTTAAGTAAGTTGGTATGGATAGTAGATTAAAATGATGTTTGTTTTTTTTTGGCTGTTAGAGGTGTATATTTGGGGTTAGATTGAATTGCTTTGCGTATGTGGATAGTCTATTAAAGTGATTTATAAAAAATTTTATAATAGTGATGGGTAGCATAAAAAGTGAGTGAGTGTTTCTTTTAGGTCCGCGCGTTGTTGTTTTTTGGTCATGATCTAGGTAAGATGAATTTTATGTTTTTAGGGGGATGTTTTCCATCACGTCCGCGCTTTCACTATAAATTGAAACTCGCTGGGCAGTCTAGCTACCCTTGTTGATTGATCAACACAGCCAGAAGAATGAATAGCAGAATAGTGAAACTGTTAGAACTCCAGATGCACCTGGAATATGCCAGGCGCATAGTAAACGAACTATCAGCGGAGGCTATCATAGAAGAAGCAAGAATGAAAAAAGAAGAGGAGGAGAGAAGAGAGAGGGAAGAAGAGGAAAAGAAAAGAGAAGAGAGGATGTCGTTCAATATTCCCGAGACAGAGGATTGGGGTGTTGAAGCGAATCATCCTCCCTCTGCGCTCCCCAGAAGAAAGGTGAAAGAAGACTGGGGAATAAGATGCGTGTGTGGCGCCAGGCCAGGAAGGTGCAACCATTAGATAGGTGCATCAGGAGTTCAAAAAAACCAACAGCCCTTTTCAGGGCTACCCAATACTCCAGAAAAGAAATAACTATCGAATTGCCATTGTGTGTAGGTAGAGTAGTGTGAATATAAACACTAACTCTTTATGAATAGTGCAAGTGTGTGTTTGTGTGTTAGTGTTAGTAAATGCTGAAGTAAGTTAGTATGAATAGTAGATTAAGGGTTTATTTATTAATTCTTAGTGTATGTAGAGAGTATAGTTAGGGTTATATTATATGAAATGAGAAAGTAGGGGGATGTTTTCCTTCACGTCCGCGCGTTGTTGGGTCATGATCTAGGTAAGATCCATTTTATGTTTTAGGGGGATGTTTTCCTTCACGTACGCGCTTTCACTATAAGAACCCACAGTGTTCGTCGTTCAAACCATTCTGCAAAGAATAAAAAGAAGATGGCGTCAAACCAAATGGACAAAATACAAACCTTGCAAGACGTTTTAGACAACTTAGGAATAATGGAACAGATGCTAATAAGACTGGTTGAAGACCATTATTCCTATAGTCCCCATCGTGTAAAGATGGAAATTAATAACTTAAGAAAAGCAAAGGACAAGATTAGTTGCGTTATGAAAGAGATAAAGGAGGAGAAGGAGGATGAAGAGGAAAGAATAAGAATACGCAAATGGAACGAAAAAATTGAAAAAGAAGAAGAAAATGAAAAGAGGAAGAAAGAAGAGGAGGAAGAGAAGAAGAAAGAAGAGGAGGAGAAGAAAAAAAAGAAAGGGAAGAAGAGTGTAGGAGATAAAATAAGAACTTGGTGGAGAAAAAGAAGAAATTAGAAGAAGAAAACCCAAAGGCCCTTTTCAGGGCCCCCATATTTCTCGAAAAGAGATAGCCTTTCCATTGCCTACCCCTTTTTTATTTTGTTTTTTTATTTTTTTTAAAAAAAAAAATAGAGACCCTCCCTGTTTCAATTTTACATAGACCCTATACAGTCCCAGGGGTTTTTGGCCATGTTAATTCCCATAGACCCTATATTGTCCCACGATTTTTGGCCATGTTAATTCTCATAGACCCTATATTGTCCCACGATTTTTGGCCATGTTAATTCCCATAGACCCTATATGTTCCCACGATTTTTCTCCATGTTAAATTTACATAGACCCTATATGTTCCCAAGGGTATTTTTAATGATAAGTCCCATAGACCCTATAGGATCCCCATTCACTACTACCATGTCGTAACACACACACACACACACACACACACACAGATATATATATATATATATATATATATATATATATATATATATATATATATATATATATATATATATATATATATATATATATATATATATCCCTTATTCCAGCTATAAACTTATAAACTTTCCTGAAGATGATGATGACAACGTTAGATATATTTTTGATGGTGAGTTACGACAGTCATATTTGAAAAGGGTATATGACAAAGATAAACTAGCTTAAAATCAAGAAAGCAAAAAGTCGGTTATGATAGATGTGTTTAGTCTTGTAGGGTTTTGTGACTTTGCTAAATTTATTGTCAAATTAAATCGCCTTTTTGATTCAACCACAACAAAATTTACTCAAAGTGTATTCTTAAAAGAACTTCAACTTTTTAAAAATGAAACAAATAAATGACAGGGCCTCGTGATGACGTCAAGGACTGGGGACCTAATAATGTCTTCAAGAACAGTGGACTAAAAATAAATAATCTAAATACCCTCGCTTGTAACAAGCGAATACTATATATAGTTCATCCAGTGGGCAAAATACTTTATGATTTTTGTATCCATTAGATTAAATATATCCGTTATTCACTCGAAGCAAGCAATTTTCTATATATTTAATGTTTAAAAGTATTGGGTAAAAATATGTATAACAGACTGAAGTAGAAGATTTTGTTAAGATATCCCACGTGATAATTTCAGATGTTTACCGTTTATGTTCTGCTGAATTTTGTGTATATTCGCTCGGAAAAATATCAGTAAAAACATAAATATCGTTTAAATAAAAGGAAAGAAAACAAAATACGGAAAGAATTTTTTTTTAAAGGATCTTCCATGACTTGAAGCTTATATTTGTGCCCGAGAAAAGACCATACTTATCGCTATATACCTGATGCTAATATTAGTACCCCAACTTCGTCTCAGAGGTACCAACATTAATATGCGTGTATCAACGGAGCAGCTGGCTTTGTGGGGCATACTATAAACAATTTTGAACAAGTTCCTCACACAGACTAAAAGAAATTAAATATTCCTCTAATATCAGAATTGCTACATATCTTTGTCGTAATATTTGTAAAATAATATTGCTTACCTTCTTTATTATACGTATTTTTTCATTTGAATCATCCGCCATATTAGTTCAACTGATAACCACTTCGTTTTCAGCCTCAAACATAGCCTCCTGATTTGGAAACGTAAACAGATCGTAGTAATTTGGTAAACATTGAATAATGTAACGTCACATATCCAAACATGGCATAGCCAGCCTTATTTTGAAAACGAATTACAACGAGAATTTCGTGGTATCTGTCATGGTGGACAATGTACGGTTAGCGTAAACATTCCACTATAATTTACCTGATATACTTTTAACAACTTTGTCATGTACAAAATTTACTGAAAAAAGTCTACTTAAGTAGTAGATTTTATCTACGGTCATCTTTTTTTCTTTGACATTAGTTGTATATCCTCCATTGTTAAGTATACGATCAGGTCGTAGCCTCAGCCATATTTAGGTTACGGCATCGTAGCTACACTATAGTCTGTCTGTACATCCCCATTTGTTTGTACCCCCAACTGATTTCAAAAAGGAGAAAGTTTAGTGTGATAAAAAGTGCACAGAACTAAGTCAATTGAATCATTGATTTATAATTTCTACTGACTGTGACCAGTATGGCACTAATGCTAGCAACTCCTGCACCATTTCATGCTTAACGGACTTTCCATACTAACACGGCGCCATCTTGCGTACACTATAGCTAGTTTATTTCCATCAGACAACATCATGACGTTGTTCATCCTGTTCGGCAACTGCTGAATAATTGCGTAAATTAAATAACGTTGAGAGTTTAGAATTATTATATCTCTCTGCATACATGAACATAGAAATTAAACCGCTTGTTAAATCCACATGAAGAGCAAATTTGTAGTTGTCATTATTTTCCTTTGCTTGATTCGACATTGTAAATATCGGAAGCAGACGACTTACGTATGTACATATGTAGTCATGATGCACCCCCTCGCTGAAAATGGACTTGTCCAGAAACTGGAAATGGATCCGAGCATGTCCGTCTATTACACTGAAAACTTCCGTTAAGCATGAAACGCGCATAAGATGACCGGTGTTACGGCCACTCTGCTCAGAGTCAGGTTAGAAACTATAAAGCAATGAATGAATTGACTAAGTTCCTTGCACTTTTTATCACATAAAAGGTTTCCATTAAAAACGGTGTTTCCTTTATTTTTTTTTACAAACAAACGGGTTTGTATTACCACACTATAGACATAGTAAGCGACAAAGTGGCGGGTCTAAGTTTATAACCATATTGTTGCCCATTGAGTGAATTGAAACTACATTTTTCGAATTTCACTCCAGTGAATTATCAAAATTATTTATATTACAAAATACACTAATTAACAGGCTAGCATAAAATAAGATGCAATATTGGAGTAAAAGACACTTGTTATGTGCCATACATTCCATGAAGCAATGATTTACCCTCGCGTGATGTCGGATTGATGCTGTTTCGACCAGTTCCGGTTAACATCCGCTCCGCATTGATTTTGCTATGATAAGTCTTTACCGGATCAATTTCAGTTAAACGTGTACACATCCGCACTCTTTTCTCTCGTCGCTGCAAAAAGAATGGAAAAATAGTTATCACAGCAATGTTTCCATTATTAAAGGTGATATAACAGCGTTGAGTATTGACAACAGTGTTTTTGCTTTTTCTTTTTCTTTTTAAAACGATTAACAGCTTTTGATTTTGAAGGTAACCCCACCAAAAAGACCCCCAAACTAACAAGTAAACTTAGAACATGTTTTTCTTAGATTTGCTTTGGTTGGTTTTATGAGTTAAATGCTATTTTTCTGCACGTGATAGGCGGCCAGTATAACTTTTAGAGGCAGAACCGGGGAAAACCCCAGGACCCAGTGTCCCACGGGAATCAACCGACAAACTTTCTCACATACCAACTTTCGCAGAGCCGAGACTTGGACCAACGCGGAACTAAGTGAAATGTAAATGATCTGAAATGGGAGTGTCTTAGACTACTAGGTACCCCAGACTTGCTTCGATTTTCTTGCATTTACAAGGGATGCGTGAAAGCAAATGAAAAATGGGAGAGGTAGAACATATAATATTGGACCTAAATTAATAAAGCTAATTTTTTTCTTAATAGTGACAGTGCAGAGAATATTACTGTAAGTATTTGATTAAAAGTTTGTCATATTTTATTTCTTTTGAAAGCATAACTTATTCTAAAAATGATAGAACCATACTGTATCTGACCACCAACAAAGACTGTCAAAAATTGGCAAACCATTTCGTTTCTAAATGCATTTATTTATTCACAAAAATGTTTCCCGTACAGTTCAGTCAGTTTTACAGGACCCTGCCAATATTTATTTATGTGTGCAGAACTTGTATACCAGCATGCTCATTGTGGCAACATGACCGTATTCATAGCCTTTTCCTTTCTTCTATTTCGTGTTCTTTTTTAAAATAATTTTTCAAAACTTCTTGTTATCAGTTAAAATCAATAATTTCCTCATCAAAATATAAATACCCACGTATCGCTATCGATACTGTCGCAACAGATTAATATGCAGGCAGGCATCATTAACTGATTGCATCACACCACGCAATTATAAACGAAATTGGAATATGCACCCACGTCTCCACCCCACCCCCCAAAACTCAAACAAACATCAACAATTTAGGAATAAAATGACATTTAAAAGAAATGGCACCGGAAATTGGTTGAAGTATGTAAAAACCTTGGTATTTTTAATTTTCATGTTATTTTGCCTGCAGTTTCATTATTCCAGTTTTTAATAGTTGCAAACATCAAAGACATTATGAAAGCAAAATAAAGTGGGAAATGCAGGAATTTAAAAAAAAGAAAAGAAAAATGTAACCACGTAAGTTGCGATCATGAAAAATATGCCCATTAGCTTTATCCTTTCACATATTTGCGAATATAATAAAAATGTTGAATGATCTGTATATGTGGTCAGCCTGATTGACTTCTCCTAGGTTTCTTGCCGCAAAAACCATTGGAATTATCACGCATTAGTTTGTGAGACCCAACACCGAAGGGTCTGTTTCAGTAGGATATACTCACTTTTAAGTGTTTCCCTTTTAACAAAATACCTCTGCCTCTAGCTGTCAATCAATACTTTCATATTCAACATTCGGATGGACCAATGACCGATCTCCTAACGGGCTATGCGTGAATCATTACGCAATTGTACCTTTGGATACATTTTACACCTTAAAGGGACATATTGCACCGATGGTTGGGCTCCTATTTTCCACCACCTGTCAAGTAAGTTTATTCAAATTGTATTTAAAAAGTGACTAGCTTTTTTGGCTGCTTAAAATAACTTTTATTTTTGATGAAAATTTTACGTTAAATTTGTAATAACATATAATATCCAGTATGTGAGCTGAATACCTCTCATGTTTGATGTTCAGATATCCATCCCTAGCGTATATAAACTGACACACAAAAAACATACAAGTTACAGTCACTCATTACATAGGAGGTAACATACAAACTTCACCAAAAATGAATAGACCCTTTTTCAGCGTCCTTAGAAAAGGCCGACATTCACAAAGAACGCAAGAACATGTTGTCACAAGCAGCAAATAATCATCCACTATCCCTGATCTCCGTTCTATGCAAAATGCTACAAAGGAACATTATTACGTCCAATCTACCGTGGCATATAAACCAAAGCAACCTTCTCTGTGTCCTACAATATGGATTCAGAGAAAGTCGCCCCTGCAAGATCCAGTTTGACATGAAGGTATATTTAGTCAGAAATGCAATAGTAGGTAAACAGACTGACATAATTTAAAAAAAAATAGATATTAATATATCCTCTGACGAATCATGAATAGTTTTATGAGGCAGTGCGCCGCTTGTCTCTTTCACTGTATTAATTATTTGGCTTCATACTTAATGTGTCTCATCTACTACAATAATTACTTGGCTTCATATTTAATGCGTCTCATCTACTACAATAATTACTTGGCTTCATACTCAATATGTCTCATCTACTACAATAATTACTTGGCTTCATACTTAATGTGTCTCATCTACTACAATAATTACTTGGCTTCATACTTAATGTGTCTCATCTACTACAATAATTACTTGGCATCACTCTACCTTGTATCTTCCATTATATTAATTACTTGGCTTCACACAACATGTGTCTCTTCTACTTTATTAATTAGTTGGTTTCACATTAAATTTGTCTCGTCTGCTACATTAATTACTTGGCTTCACACTACATTGGTCTCTTCGCGTCAGTGCCACCCTGCTGGTTGATAATGCTGCTCAGTTAAGTGAAGGACTCCATCTCTTCCAGGGGACTTCCCTGCAGTGTGACTGGGTTGATACTGGCATAAGTGATCTTGAGGATCTTGGTCTTGTCTTTGTGGATGCTGAGGTCAACCTGTGCTGATGTGGCTGCCATTAAGTCGGTCTTGTCCTGCATTTGCTGCTGACTATGGATCAAGAGTGTTAGGTCATCGGCAAAGTCCAGGTCCTCAAGTTGATTCCACAATGTCCACTGGATCCCATTTCTCCGCCCATTGGTGAACATCTTCATAATCCAGTCGATAGCGAGAAGGAAGAGAAACGGCGACAGCAAGCAGCCTTGCCTCACGCCAGTTTGCAGTAGGAAGCTGTATATGTGCTATCCTGCATGAATGACTCTGCAGGACATTCCATTGTAAGTGTTCTTGATCAGGTTCACCAGCTTGTTTGGGATGCCACAGTGGCGAAGAAGATACCACAGTGTCTCTCGGTCCACGCTGTCGAATGCCTTCTCGTAATCGACAAAGTTGATGTAGAGTGAAGAATTCCACTCCAACGATTGCTCGATTATGATGCGATGAGGAGCTATTTGGTCCGTACACGATCTGTTTTGCCGGAAGATTGCTGGCTCATCTCGTAACTGTGGGTCAACGGCCTTCTTCATCCACTCCAAGAGGACCCGGTTGAAGACTTTCCCTGGTACTGATAAGAGTGTGATTCGTCTGTAGTTGGAGCAGTTGCTGGGGTCGCTTTTCTTTGGGATCTTAATGAGGTGTCCCTCATTCCAGTCCGTCGGTATTTCTTCTTCCTCCCACATCTTCTCAAAGAGGTGGTATAACATTTCCACTGAAGCATCTAAGTCTGCTCTGAGGGCTTCTACTTGGATGCCATCAGGTCCAGCTGCCTTGCCGTTCTTCAGCTGGGTGATGGCTTTCCTGATCTCGTCTCTGGTGGGATTGTCACAGCGTATGGGGAGATCTGCGTTGGCTGGGTGGATTTCTGGGGGATTTAGTGGGGCTGGCCTGTTCAACAGTACTTCAAAATGTTCTACCCATCTATTAATCTGGTGTTGTGTATTTGCTATGGTCTTTCACTGCTTGTCCTTTATGGGTCTCTCTGCTTTGCTGTACTTGCCGGACAGCTTCTTGTTGATGTCATACAGCTTCTTCATGTTTCCACTTCCGGTCGTTTCTTCTGCCTCTGCTGCCATTCCTTCAACATAGTTTCTCTTGTCTATCTTAATGCTTCTTTTCACTTTTCTGTGGGCGTCAGTGTACACTTTTTGTACCTTTACTTTTTTAGTTCTTCTCCTACCGACCGAGTCATACCAAAGACTTATAAAAATGGTACATGCTGCATCTCTATGCCCTCAGTATTAAGAGGTTAGTGTTAGGACTGGTGAGCCTGGTGTCATGATAATATGAGTAGGTGGGACATGATGCTACATGTCTGCAGCATGATGCCCCAGTGCTAGACATCACTATAAACTGCCACACTGCAGACATCGTAGCGATATGACTGAAAAATGTTTAAAGCCACGTTAAAAATCAAACTTACACACACACACACACACACACACACACACACACACACACTTGTCTATTCTACCGTATTAATTACTTTGCTTCATACTATAAGTTATTTCTTCTACTACACTAATTACTTTGCGTCACACCGCTTCCAAATGACAAATCAAAGTTCACTTTACTCTCTTTCTATGATCGTTTAAAAAATGGATGTATCTAAAGATTACTACAAATACTCTCCTCCTCCTCTTTACAACAATACAATACTGGAATTCTCTCTCTGAAATTCATACTCTGCTTACTAACATGGACCTGTTTAAATTGGCAGTCAACGGCTTCCAAAAGACACAGACACACACACGTACACAATTATGATATTCTACGTCATTCACTGTGTCCAAATTTGAACATCACTAATCTTTCACTCGATCAGTCATAATTCAAGTCATTGTTCTGGCTGAAATGTATATCCCCCTTCAAACATACGAGTTATATACAACGATAGGACCTGAAGTATCAGTCTGACGAGGAAGTACATAAAAATAATAAACAAAGCCAATAATAGGACAATAATGAGTACCAACTGAGAACGGGGAGGGGGGATAATGAAAAATACGCAATCAAGTTATGACCTCAAGAATGGGAGAAGTACACATTTTATACAAAATTGGAAAGTTTGGAACTCGAGTCTAGTAATTTAAAATCTTACTGGACAATAGTCCAGCAAATCAAAATCTTTTTGGACAATACTCTAGCAATTAAACATCGTATTAGATAATAGTCTAGTAATTCAAAATCTTATTGGACAATAGTCCAGTAATTCAAAATCGTATTGCACAATAGTATATAATTTTGAAATATTATTGAACAATAGTCTAGCGATTAAAAATCCGATTGGACAATACATCAGCAATTCAAAATAGTTCATTTTATTGCCTAAGATATCATCACTAGCTTCATATCATCTTTAATTATTGAGTAAATTAAAAAGATATTAATGAAACTGAAAAAAAATCAGTTGTCATAAGGATTATTTTGTTTCTGTTTCAAATACCGATGATAAGGGTGCAATTCTTCCTACTATCAAATTATGTAATGTTAATGTTCTGATACTGATGTTATTAATACTGATGTTGTTAATACTGATGTTATTAATACTGATGTTGTTAATACTGATGATGTTAATACTGATGTTGTTATTAATACTGATGTTATTGATACTGATGTTATTAATATTGATGTTGTTAATACTGATGTTATTAATACTGATGTTATTAATACTGATGTTGTTATTAATACTCTCGTTATTAATACTGATGTTGTTAATACTGATGTTATTAATACTGATGTTATTAATACTGATGTTATTAATACTGATGATGTTAATACTGATGTTATTAATACTGATGTTGTTATTAATACTGACGTTATTAATACTGATGTTGTTATTAATACTGATGTTATTGATACTGATGTTATTAATATTGATGTTGTTAATACTGATGTTATTAATACTGATGTTATTAATACTGATGTTGTTATTAATACTCTCGTTATTAATACTGATGTTGTTAATACTGATGTTATTAATACTGATGTTATTAATACTGATGTTGTTAATACTGATGTTATTAATACTGATGTTGTTAATACTGATGTTGTTAATACTGATGTTGCTAATACTGATGTTATTAATACTGATGTTGTTAATACTGATGTTGGTAATACTGATGTTGTTAATACTGATGTTATTAATACTGATGTTGTTAATACTGACGTTATTAATACTGACGTTGTTAATACTGATGGTATTAATACTGATGTTGTTAATACTGATGTTATTAATACTGATGTTATTACTGACAATGAAGCACGATATATTAGTCAGTTATTCAATGTTAATGTTTTATGAATCTGATGTTATTACTGAATAGTAAAATAGATATTGTCCATTAATGTACTGTTAGTGTTTTTAATACTGATGTTAGTACTGACAAGGAAACACAAAATATTTTTAAAACATGTACCATTAATATATATATATATATATATATATATATATATATATATATATATATATATATATATATATATACAGGTGTCATTACTAACAAGGAAACGCCAGATAATATTGTCATAAGGCATGAAGATCAGATGGGAGAAGTCGCAAGTTACTGGAGAAAAACACAAATTTCAACATGATTTCTGAAACACTTGTACTACTTTGTACGACACAATTAACTTAAATTAAATATCTATCTCGGTGGAAAATTTCACATATTAACTGTTTACAAAAAAAGAAAGACAAGCTCACTCAAACTATAATCACATTTCGTAATTAAGTTGTGCTGGAAAATTGTTCGAGTAAGTAATTTTTAAAACAATTATGCAATTATTTTATAATCTTTTAAGTCGAATTTTGTCTAAAGTCTACAAGGTATTCCAGCTTATTGATATATACGATAAAATTTGTCAAACGTTTGATTCTAATAGGTACAGGTGCAATGTATTTCGTGACAAGTCTTAAGCTATTGACAGAGTTCATCAGTTATTCAACAGAGTTGGAAATGTTGTTATTTTAAACATTACTGTATCAGTGTTAGAAATGGTAAAGCTTGTGTACCACAAGGACTATATTAATCCTACTAAGCATATTTACTACAAGGACTATATTAATCTCAATAAGCATATGTACTACAATGACTGTATTAGATCCACTAAGCACATGTACCAGAAGAACTGTATTACATCCATTAAGCATGTGTACCGCAAGGACTGTATTAAATCAACTAAGCATGTGTACTACAAGGACTGTATTAGATATATTAAGCACGTGTACCACAAGAAATGTATTACATCCATTAAACATGTGTACCACAAGGACTGTATTAAATCCACTAAGCATGTGTACCACAAGAACTGTATTACATCCGTTAAACATGTGTACCACAAGAACTGTATCAAATCCACTAAGCATGTGTACCACCACAATGACTATATTAGTTCCACTAAGCTTGTGTACGACAAGGACTGTATTAAATCAACTAAGTATGTGTACGACAAGGACTGTATTAAATCCACTAAGTATGTGTACCACAAGGACTGTATTAAATCCACTAAGTATGTGTACGACAAGGACTGTATTAAATCAACTAAATATGTGTACGACAAGGACTGTATTAAATCAACTAAGTATGTGTACGACAAGGACTGTATTAAATCAACTAAGCATGTGTACGACAAGGACTGTATTAAATCCACTCAGTATGTCTACGACAAGGACTGTATTAAATCCACTAAGTATGTGTACCACAAGGACTGTATTAAATCAACTAAGCATGTGTACCGCAAGGACTGTATTAAATCAACTAAGCATGTGTACTACAAGGACTGTATTAAATCAACTAAGCATGTGTACCACAAGGACTGTATTAAATCAACTAAGCATGTGTACCACAAGGACAGTATTAAATCAACTAAGCATATGTACCACAAGGACTGTATTAAATCAACTAAGCATTTGTACAATCACAATGACTGTATTAAATCTACTAAGCATGTGTACCACAAGGACTGTATTAGATCCACTAAGCATGTGTACAATCACAATGACTGTATTAAATCTACTAAGCATGTGTACCACAATAACTGTTTTATATCCACTACATTTCATTAATGACATCAGTTATATTGTTTGTCGTAATGTAAACCATGCTAAGTTATTTAGTGATGATAATTGTTGTATTCGTGTTTCCAATAATTTGTTGGTTATTGAAAATGATTTACATTCCTGTTTGCGACACTTGTGCCATTGGGTCCAACAGTGGCTCGCAACATTTAGACTTCTCAAACAGAATATGTCTGCATTATCTTGCTTAGGTTTTAACACTTTTCTATTTTTAGTTTTTAAATACTTTTTTATTACCTTTCTTGATAAATATAAACATCTTAGCCCAACATTGTTTTCCGATGACAAATATAAACATCTTGACCCAACCTTATTTTCAGATGACAAATATAAACATCTTGACCCAACCTTATTTTCCAATGACAAATATAAACATCTTGACCCAACCTTGTTTTCAGATGACAAATATAAACATCTTGACCCAACCTTGTTTTCAAATGACAAATATAAACATCTTGACCCAACCTTGTTTTCAGATGACAAATATAAACATCTTGACCCAACCTTGTTTTCAAATGACAAATATAAACATCTTGACCCAACCTTGTTTTCAGATGACAAATATAAACATCTTGACCCAACCTTGTTTTTAAATGACAAATATAAACATCTTGACCCAACCTTGTTTTCAGATGACAAATATAAACATCTTGACCCAACCTTATTTTCCAATGACAAATATAAACATCTTGACCCAACCTTGTTTTTAAATGACAAATATAAACATCTTGACCCAACCTTGTTTTCAGATGACAAATATAAACATCTTGACCCAACCTTGTTTTTAAATGACAAATATAAACATCTTCACCCAACCTTGTTTTCAGATGACAAATATAAACATCTTGACCTAACCTTGTTTTTCAGATGACAAATATAAACATCTTGACCTAACCTTGTTTTCCGATGACAAATATAAACATCTTGACCCAACCTTGTTTTCCGATGACAAATATAAACATCTTGACCCAACCTTATTTTCCGATGACAAATATAAACATCTTGACCTAACCTTGTTTTCCGATGACAAATATAAACATCTTGACCCAACCTTGTTTTCCGATGACAAATATAAACATCTTGACCCAACCTTGTTTTCAAATGACAAATATAAACATCTTGACCCAACCTTGTTTTCAGATGACAGATATAAACATCTTGACCCAACCTTGTTTTCAGATGACAAATATAAACATCTTGACCCAACCTTGTTTTCAAATGACAAATATAAACATCTTGACCCAACCTTGTTTTCAGATGACAGATATAAATATCTTGATCCAACCATGTTTTCAGATGACAAATATAAACATCTTGACCCAACTTTGTTTTCTTGACCCAACCTTGTTTTCAGATGACAAATATAAACATCTTGACCCAACCTTGTTTTCAGATGACAAATATAAACATCTTGACCCAACCTTGTTTTCAGATGACAAATATAAACATCTTGACCCAACCTTGTTTTCAAATGACAAATATAAACATCTTGACCCAACCTTGTTTTCAGATGACAAATATAAGCATCTTGACCCAACCTTGTTTTCAGATGACAAATATAAACATCTTGACCTAACCTTATTTTCCGATGACAAATATAAACATCGTGACCCAACCTTGTTTTCCGATGACAGATATAAACATATTGACCTAACCTTGTTTTCAGATGACAAATATAAACATCTTGACCCAACCTTGTTTTCAGATGACAGATATAAACATCATGACCCAACCTTGTTTTCTTGACCCAACCTTGTTTTCAGATGACAAATATAAACATCTTGACCCAACCTTGTTTTCAGATGACAAATATAAACATCTTGACCCAACCTTGTTTTCAGATGACAGATATAAACATATTGACCCAACCTTGTTTTCAGATGACAAATGTAAACATCTTCACCCAACCTTGTTTTCAGATGACAAATATAAACATCTTGACCCAACCTTGTTTTCTTGTTAGAAAGAGAGCGATCACATTGATGATACAATTGGGTGAAATTATTAGACGTACAATGAGGCTTGAACCGACATGGCAGATTATCTTTTTCACCCTATGATATGCGTGCAATGTTATATGTTATAGTGAAATCAATTTAAGGAACTCAGTAAACAACCCTTTGAATACGTGTATTGTATTAGTCTCTGATCAGTACATATGCTTCATCTAGTGCTATCGTTTCGAACTGAGCGCAGTTATTTCTGCCTCGTGGAACTAAAATTTGACAAATATATAAAACTTTAGCTACTTACCTGTTTATATGGCACGTTAAACACAAACACACACACGCGCGCGCGCGCGAGAGAGAGAGAGATATAGAGAGAGAGCGCTTGCAGACAAAGAGGGAGATCATATTAGTGTTTGCTTAACAACGAAATTTATGTCTTTATAAATCAATATAACTGACTAATATAGGCTGTTAGTACTGAGCAGCCACTACACGGGAAGATACTATTTGCTTTTAATGCGAATTTGACAAAAATGTACTTGAATTCATTACAGAACCTTCCTGCCGTAGGAAGAGGCTCTTCAGCACAGTTTATTTAGTGTAGCTGGTTTATAGAAATGAACTATATGATGTAAGTTCATTAGCAATGCTGGAGAACGTGCTGTTTGGCATTGATACGACAGAAACGAACCCTAAGGTTAATTCAAACATTAGTATATACAATATTATACAATATTCTGCATCGTGTAGTGATAAGTTAATAATCATGTTTATGACATTAATTTGAAGCGTCTATTGCCGCGACAAAATCGAGTTTTGTGGTTTGTTTGAAAATATCTAAAGTCATTCATAGTAGAGAGCAATGATGTTGAGTAAAATAGTAAATTCCTTTTGTTTAAGACCACCCATTCTCAAAAGAAAAGATATCATGAATATATGAGGACAAAATGGCATGACCTCCAAATAATTCTACATTTCCTAACTTAGCACTCTTTCTGTATTGGAAAATATTCAATTAAAATTAGTACGAAACTTTTTATCATTATAAAATATTTATAAAAATGTATTTCTGCAACATAAAATATTCAGTGATATTAAGTCTTTAATTAAATCAAAATTCTCATTTCAAGAAATTTGTTTCTTACATGAAAATTCCACTTCAATAATTAAAAAAAGAAAAGAATTTATATGTGCTACTTTAGTCGTTGCATCATTGAATCTGGTACGGCAGGTTTTCGACAGCATCTTCACCATCTTCGGGTACTTTAAGTTACTTTAATACTTTTTGTTCTATTATTCACACTGTGATTTATCAGGAGCATATTTTTCATAATAGTTAATTTTGGACGCAACTGAAACGTTACTAATGATCAACGTTCGCTCTCATATAAAGTAAAAAGATTTAGAAGTCGATATCACCAGGCAAAATTTGTTAATGGACAGCAAAGGATTAAGATCTTATACCAAAACTTTATGCCTCTTTTTGTACGCGGCCAATACTGACTTACTTTCTGATATGCACGATGTGACAGAATTGTCATTGTCTTTGATACCTGCGGAGTTTCCCACCATAACTCTTTATTTTCTAAAGTATAGTAGATTGCACAGATGAAGACAGTGATGTGTGTGTGTGTGAGTTTCAGTCACATCGCTTCGATGTCTATAGTGTGTCAGATTATAGTGATGTCTAGCTGGGCTTCATGCCGCAGACATGTATTATCATGTTCCATCCAGCAACATTATCATGACGACAGGCCGACCTGTCCTAACACTAACCCATTAATGCTGAAAGCCTGGCGAGGCAGCTGGTTGTACCATTTTTATGTCTGTGGTATGACTCGACCGGGCTTAGAGCGAGTGACCCCGCATCCGAGGCGGACGTTCTAATCACTTAGGCCACTAGAGCAATCACGGTGATATATAAAGACAGCGATATATAAAGACAGCGATATGTAAAGACGGTGATATGTAAAGACAGTGATATGTAAATACAGCAATATATATAACGAGAGTGATATGTAAAGATGGTGATATATAAAGACAGTGATATGTAAAGAAGGTGGTGTGTAAAGACGGTGATATGTAAAGGTAGCGATATGTAAAGACGGTGATATGTTGTTGTTGTTGGGTTTAACGTCATTTTTCAGCACACGATAGGCTATACATGGCGGACAGTATTAATGGTGGAGGAAGAACCCGGGAAAACCCCAGAAAGAACAACCGACCCACGAGAATCTACTGGCAACGGTGATATGTAAAGACAGTGATTCGTAAAGACGGTGATATATAAAGACAGTGATATGTAAAGACAGTGATATGTAAAGACAGCAATATATATAAAGACAGTGATAGGTAAAGACGGTGATATGTAAATACAGTGATATGTAAAGACAGTGATATGTAAAGACGGTGATATGTAAATGCAGTGATATGCAAAGACAGGAAACATATTCTTAATGGGATGGCTTTTTCTTTGACTAGAACTAGTCTTGAACATGTTCACAGTGTAAGGGCACTGTTCAAAAGAGCAGTCTGGAACTAATTTTCTTTGATTTGATTCCACCATCAGTTGGTGATGGTGTGCAGTATTAGTGCTAATATGTCTGTACCCTTCTGTAGATAAGAAACTAAACATAATTCTGTCTGTATATCAAACATATATAATGCATGTTGTACATATATCTCTGTTTATATATACGACCAAATTATGGAACGATTTATACAAAATACATATTCTCTTAATTATTATGAATGTTACAATTCAGGTAAACCTCATCCTACATTACTGCATTGACCGTGTGTCTCGTGATCAATTTGTGTAATAATACGTTTTTCATGTGTACGTGTATTTACCGTGTGTCTCGTGATCAATTTGTGTAATAATACGTTTTTCATGTGTACGTGTATTTCATTTCATCATTCAATGCCGTATGCTTGCAGCAGACGTATCTTCAACCACAGTATATAAAAAACACAATTATATACAGTATTTTATTATTTTCTATGGTTTCTAACTACTGTATCATTGCATGGTTTCTACTGTTTATTTAATCACATTTTGATTATTTTTGTTCGTTGTTTCTGCTAGTATTCATTTGGTTTTTTACTTTCATTATTTGATAACACACATATGCGAATAGTTTGCGTTTTATTTTTGTCTTTTGATGAAGGACATTAACTAAGTAGGTATTACTTGTAAAATTGTCCATTTGCACATGTAGGCTGCAATAATTTATGTTTTTGTCGAACCGAAACTGATTGTAACATATTTAATTAGGTCTCATCACCAATCAGTACTATGTAATTGATCATTTCTAAGCTGTGGTGAATAGGTGGGATGTTGTAATTGAACCGAACTAGTGTACTTAGATGCTGTCGTCATCTTCGCTAGAAACGGTTCTGATACATTAACCCAGTGGTCTAAAACTCAAACCACCCTGAGGGCCGCATGAGGGCATTTTTGATGGCTCAAGGGCCGAACCGCCTTTGTTATCTCTCATAACACCTTGTGACGGCAATCATTTTGCGTGCCACATGGACCCTGTAAACCTATCTACATTGGTTAACAGATCGGAAACTTCAGCTAGCGAAGATCGGTTGTCTCGAGTGTCGAGAGACTTAAAAGACAAGAACAACAACTATGGCGCCGTATTTAAACTTACTTAAGGTGCTGCGAGATAAATTTATGAATGTAGGATAAATTTTGAACAATGATTTTGCCCCTGGATACTTGACATTTAGTACGGAATTACAAGCAGAAAGGAAAATGGGTGATCCTTAAACGTCTTCGGTCAAAATAGTCCTACAATGAAGACATAGCATATGTTGGTTTTGTTTTAGATCATCGTCACGGTCCTAAATGTAGGACTACGGTCATAACTGTTCAGGCTACACTACAGATTCGTCTCCTATAGATGGCTCAAGTCCATTATGACTGACTCATACCCTAGTCCTAAAGTGTAAGACGCATTTCCTGATATTTATAATTTGTATTGTATAGGCGACCTAGAGAAAACCCCACAAATATCGGGGGAGGTGACTTACACTGTTGTACTACCATAGTCCTACAATGTAAGACATAGCACAATTTGTTTTTAAGTGATATGTCTTACATCCAAATGTATAGCATGTTCCAATGTCGCTGACATCAGAACAAGTAGTCAGAGTTTCAGGAATATCTCACACATTTGGCAGCATATATTGATACTCATCCACTAATTAATGTGTAATTAATATACTTACTGTGCTGTCTTTATCCTGGTGGAATGAAAATATGACACTAGCAAATGGATGCATTTTCATGTTCCACTGACATACATTTGAATTTGTTGCAATGCGATGGTAGTCGAGGTATGCCAAAGTTTGTTTAAGTAGGTTCGTGTGACGGATATGTTTCTTGAACGAAACAAAATGTTGCTTTACAGTTCCAATAGGCATAATATGTTTTTACTTGTTTCATTAAAGAAAAATATTTCAGCTTAACCCGATTTTGACATTCTTGGCTTTCATCGCTTTCCAGCCAACTGAATTGTAGGCCAATGAAACTTGAAAACAGGTCCATTCCTTTTGTGAGAATTTGAATTTATTAGAGAAAAGACATCAGGGTAAGTAAAGTCTGACAAAAACATAACTTTACTTTGTAGGAAAGCATTGTTATTGGTTGCTAGTTGTGTGTGATAGTTCTGAAAATTTGACTTTTGTTATTCTGTTAGTCGACATCAAAACACGCTACACAGTGCCATTAGTTAGGCAGTAAGACCCATCACCCCCAGAACAAAAATATCGGGTGTTTTGTCTTGCATTGTAGGACTAGGACAACCCCTGACTGATAATATATTCATGTTTACTCTAGGAGTAAAGGAAAAGTAAAAGTGCAAAATTTGAAAATATTAAACCATGACCATGACTATGACCGTATGTTGTACTTTACATTCCTTCTAATGATAGTTCATAAGTAGCAAAGTTACCATAAACTCAAGTGTCTTAAAAGTTACAGACCTGAAAGATTCCATATGTGCAGTGTAGGATGAGTGACATTATGACACAGCTAAAATGTCCAAGTTACTTGACCTGCAGGACATGTAGCTAGCAGTTTTCCATCCCTGCTCAATGTGGTAAGCGACACCTAAGAAGGATGATGTACAAGCAGTTTCAACGCTTAATCTCAAACAACTTTAAAGTTATTTAGTGGATGGGAATGTATAATGACCTTAAAGATAGCACCCCCAGTTTGACAAGTGACACATCTTTGTGTGATGATGTACAAGTACATTTGTAGACTGATTTTCCAGCATACAAACTAAATATCACTCATTATGACATACAGGTTTGGATTTTTAAACCTTGTTAAATCTAAAAATGTACACAACTAGTCAAAATATGAGTCAGCCTGTAGTCGAAATCAATCTACCAGTAGTCAAATATTATCAGTCTGCCTGATGTCAAAATCAGTCATCCAGTAGTCATAATATGAGTCAGTCTGCCTGTAGTCACAATTAGTCTACTAGTAGTCAAAATATGTCTGCCTGTAGGTCAGTCTGCTAGGAGTTGAAATATTGTCAGTTCATCAGTAAGTCAAAATCAGTCCACCAGTAGCAAATGTCAGTCAACGAGCAGTAAAAATTGGTCTCAGTACCAATAGTCAAATTATTATATCTACAAGTTTTCTGCATATGACACAAATACGCACACCAATAGTCAAAATGACACATTGACAAATCTAAACCAATTGACTAGTAATCAGTATATTATACAGACAAATTACAATTTTTGAATGAACACCTGTTCAAATTAATTTTCCTACAGTGTAAACTGGCCATTACAAGTCATATTGGCAACAAAGATCATTTAATAATTAGAATTTCATGAAAGGGGAAAAAATACCAATATCCCATGAATCTCCTGAAATTGAGACCAAACTGGTCAATAGACTTATTCCACCAGATTAATACTTCTTTATTTACTTTATTACATAATTTGTATACAAAATTTTGCACGTACCCTAAGCAAAGATGAATGTAAAAGATTATGATTCAATCAGAACTAAGTATGTATTTTTAATATATTTTTCAGCAAATGCAGTAAACTCAGTCATACCAGATGTGATTGTTGCTAATTCAAGGTAAGATATGCTTTGTGCAAAATGCAGTTGAAAGGTCACTCATTTGGAAGAGCATAAGACTATTATTCCAAGGTTTGTGAGTTTGATACCTACTCAGACCAGCTTGTTTCAGCTGCCTCTCTCTGTCCTTGGAAACGACACCCAGCTCCCATTTCCTCAGCATAATATTGTCAATAATGTTTTGAAAGTGCCATAAAAATCCAACCAACAACATCAGTATGCAGGTGTACATTCTTTCACACACATTGACACTTTACAGTCACAACAATTTTCTCTGAAATGTGTGGACAATAATTTTTTAATTTTGATATCAACAACTTGTTGTTTGGGCAGCCATTGTTATGAAGACAATAGACTTGTAGTTGAAGAAAATTGTTGTGTAGCTATTATTATTATGATGATGATTGTTATTATTATTATTATTATTATTATTTTATATAGAGAGCCATGCTTCGTGACCGTGGCTTCAGCTACCTGTTGATTCACTTTTGTCTATTTGTTCCAGGAAACACTGGTATGCCAAGATTAAATCAATTTACCATCAATCATAAATGACATTTACTCAATGGGCTGAATTCTATTTAATAAATGGCTTTAAGATTGAGAATTAATTTCTAATTAAAGTTACTGGGAAAATAAAGTAAAAGAAAGACAAATTCCAAATTACATTTTTGCAACAAATAAGGTTTTGGTTTAAATTGCCAGACTGTTATGGATAGTGATCACCATCCATGGTGGATGTCTTACTGTGAACACCTTAGTTTTTCTCTTTCTTAAAAATTACTCAACATTTTATTCCCTGAGGAGTAGATTATGCCTGGATATCCATGAACAATTATTATGAAATATTAACAATGTTATTTCCATACCTTGGAAACAAAAATGCACTGTTTATAGCATGGCATGAATACACAAACTTCTTAACAGGTATGTGAGAAAGATTGCCAGTAGCTTCTCGTGGGTTGGTGGTTCTTTCCTGGATTTTCCCAGGTCTTTCCTCCACCATAATTACTGGCTGCCATGTATAGTGTGCTGAAAAATGGCATTAAACCCTACAACAAAAACAACCAACCACATGTAGCTTGACTATTGAAGTCTCATTCTAACGACATGTAGCTTGACTATTGAAGTCTCATTCAAACCACATGTAGCTTGATTACTGAAGCATCATTCCAACCACATATAGCTTGACTATTGAAGTTTCATTCCAACCACATGTAGCTTGACTATTGAAGTCTCATTCAAACCAAATGTAGCTTGACTATTGAAGTTTCATTTGCTTACAAGTATGTCTAATTATTTCATCCAGGTATGATAGGAAATAAAATGGCTGGCTTTCCATTTAATTCTAAAAGTACATTAATAAGTCAAAAGGTGACAGAATTAATATACTGTTCACTGTAAGGATGATCAGAAGAATTATCAGAAACAAACTTGATACTTTAAATATTTCTTTTTTTATAGAAATAATTGGGTTAAAGAGTGTTCGCTGATTCTTCCATGTGAAAGCACCCAGTTATTAAATATTTTAACATGTGAAAATTATTTAGACTGAAAAATAGTATAACTTGTCCAGATTTGGACCACAAAGTCAGTAGAACCCAATGATGCCAATGTTATGTGTTATCTTGATGATGAGGTGTTATGCCCTACCAAGAATGTTGTATGGGCATATAGCATTTGCCTTGTTTATACTTCATATATTAGTCATCCATATGTCATAAGGGAATGCAGTTTCTGCCTTGTTTATACATTCATGTATTGGAATCACACTGTCATAAGGGAATGCATTTTTTGCCTTGTTTATACATTCATGTATTTGCCATCTCAGTGTCATAAAGGAATGCAGTTTCTTCCTTGTTTATACTTCATGTATTTGCCATCTCAATGTCATAAAGGAATGCAGTTTCTGCCTTGTTTATACATTCTTATATTTGGAATCGCAATGTCATAAGGGAATGCAGTTTCTGCCTTGTTTATACTTCATGTATTTGCCTTCTCAGTGTCATAAGGGAATGCAGTTTCTTCCTTGTTTATACTTCATGTATTTGCCATCTCAGTGTTATAAAGGAATGCAGTTTCTGCCTTGTTTATACTTTCTTATATTTGGAATCGCAATGTCATAAGGGAATGCAGTTTCTGCCTTGTTTATACTTCATGTATTTGCCATCTCAGTGTCATAAGGGAATGCAGTTTCTGCCTTGTTTATACTTCATGTATTTGCCATCTCAGTGTCATAAGGGAATGCAGTTTCTGCCTTGTTTATACTTCATGTATTTGCCATCGCAATGTCATAAGGGAATGCAGTTTCTTCCTTGTTTATACTTAATGTATTTGCCATCTCAGTGTCATAAGGGAATGCAGTTTTTGCCTTGTTTATACATTCATATATTTGCCATCTCAATGTCATAAGGGAATGCAGTTTCTTCCTTGTTTATACTTCATGTATTTGCCATCTCAATGTCATAAAGGAATGCAGTTTCTGCCTTGTTTATACATTCTTATATTTGGAATCGCAATGTCATAAGGGAATGCAGTTTCTGCCTTGTTTATACTTCATGTATTTGCCTTCTCAGTGTCATAAGGGAATGCAGTTTCTGCCTTGTTTATACTTCATGTATTTGCCATCTCAATGTCATAAGGGAATGCAGTTTCTTCCTTGTTTATACTTCATGTATTTGCCATCTCAATGTCATAAAGGAATGCAGTTTCTGCCTTGTTTATACATTCTTATATTTGGAATCGCAATGTCATAAGGGAATGCAGTTTTTGCCTTGTTTATTCATTTATATATTGGAATCACCATGTTGTAAGGGAATGCAGTTTCTGCCTTGTTTATACATTCTTATATTTGGAATCTCAGTGTCATAAGGGAATGCAGTGTTTGCCTTGTTTATACATTCATATATTTGCAATCTGGTTTTGGTAAGGGCAAATAGTGTTTAATTTTTATTTCTGCTGCCCTTGGTTTCTTCCAATAAAGCTAAAACTGAGATAGGTCTGGAATTGTTTAAAAACAATCACAATTGATTTTTTCAAACTAACTTTTTTGTTACCAGTTGTATATTTAACAAAAACAAAGTCTACTCTATTCTTACATTGTTTAGCATTGGATTAAATACACGATCCTACACTGTTTATCGTTGGCTCATGTCCACTGTATTCTTAGACTCTGGTTAGTATTGGATCAAGTCCATTGCAATCTTAGACTCTGGTTAGTATTGGATCAAGTCCACTATATTGTTAGAGTGTTTAGTATTGGATGAAGTCTCCTTTATTCTTACATTTTGTTTAGTGTTGGATCAAGTCCACTGTATTCATACACTCAGTCTAGTATTGGATCAAGTCCACTATACTCTTACACTCAGTCTAGTATTGGATTAAGTCCACTGTATTCTTACACTCAGTCTAGTATTGGATCAAGTCCACTGTATTCTTACATTCTGTTTAGTATTGGATCAAGTCCACTGTATTCTTACATTCCATTCAGTATTGGATCAAGTCCACTGTAGTCTTACACTCAGTATAGTATTGGATCAAGCCCACTGTATTCTTACATTCCATTCGGTATTGGATGAAGTCCACTGTATTCTTACACTCAGTATAGTATTGGATCAAGCCCACTGTATTCTTACATTCCATTCAGTATTGGATCAAGTCCACTGTAGTCTTACACTCAGTATAGTATTGGATCAAGCCCACTGTATTCTTACATTCCATTCGGTATTGGATGAAGTCCACTGTATTCTTACACTCAGTATAGTATTGGATCAAGCCCACTGTATTCTTACATTCCATTCAGTATTGGATCAAGCCCACTGTATTCTTACACTCATTCTGGTATTGGATCAAGCCCACTGTATTCTTACATTCCATTCAGTATTGGATCAAGTCCACTGTATTCATACACTCTGTTTAGTATTGGATGAAGTCCACTGTATTCTTGCACTCAGTCTAGTATTGGATCAAGTCCACTGTATTCTTACACTCAGTCTAGTATTGGATCAAGTCCACTGTATTCTTACATTCCATTCAGTATTGGATGAAGTCCACTGTATTCTTACCCTCAGTCTAGAATTGGATAAGTCCACTGTAGTCTTACATTCTGTTTAGTATTAGATTGAGTCCATTGTACTCTTTCACTTTTACCTAGAATTGTATCGAGTCCACTACATTCTTAACTTCTGCTTATTATTGGATCAAGTCCACTGTAGTCTTACATTCTGTTTAGTATTGGATCGAGTCCACTGTATTCTTACACTCAGTTTAGTATTGGATTAAAACCACTGTATTCTTACACTGTCTGTTATTGGATCAAGTTCACTCCATTCTTATATTGTATTTAGTATTGGATCCAACAATTTTTTCCCATGAAAACAGTTCACCAAACATATATTATTTTAATTAGGTGAATATTTATTCTCAAACGGCTAAATTGTTAGTCTAATGTCTACTCAGTTTGATCATGTTCTCTAAGCTTTACACAAATGGTTATAACTCATCCATAAAATGTCACTGCTATTAGAAAACTCTTGTATTTTAGAAATTTTTTACAAACACTAACAGGCCATTTTTTCCTCAAAAGTGAAGGAGAAATGCTAACTCTAAGGTCATTGAATTTAGTATGAATAATTAATATGCCATTAATCATGACCATAAAAAATGAAGATAACTTTCACATGAAATGACTTCTAAGTATATTTGACTGACTGAGAATATTTCATGAAACCCGTATGACAGCTATGACATTGAGTGACCTTGATGATATTGCTACCCTTACAAATGTACTACACTTTAATCTTCTCCTGAATTCCTTTATCAGTTTTGTTTAATCTGCTGTGAAGACATTTTGATTTTGAAAACACAGCACCCCAAGACCTTGGTATAATTTCTGTTTATAAAGCCTACATTAGTACAAAAAAGTGAGACAAGAAACATCATGAAATTTGATGCTCTGATAAGTCATTGTGCAATGCATTCACGTTCCTATGACCTTGGGGTCAAGGTCAGTCATATAAAATTTGTTTTTTTTCTTCATTTGCTTATATTTCCTCAAACAGTTGATTGATTTTGGACCTACTTAACATGAATGATTATGAATCAGTTCACTCAAGGTTATGACCTTGGACACGATCTCATGATTTTAGTGCTATCATGGTCTCACCACGCAGACTTCGGCCTTCTTGTCAAATACAGCATGCAAGCTTTTATGACATTTGAAAAAGTATCCTTTTTTACTATGGTGAAAACTAAGTAAAGGATCTTGATTGCTCTAGTGTATCTTGCTTTGAGGGGAAAGAAATTATTAATTCTATTTCAGGCACTGTGAAAATGGGGTGTTGAGAGATGATGGGAAATGTGAATGTTTGCCCTGCTGGACTGGATTGGACTGCAGCAAGCATGGTAAGAAGCCACTTTTAAGTCAATTCGTTCTTTTTAATACGGTTGATATGTACATGTGGGAGCTGCAGATGGCAGACTGTTCTATCACCTTTACCAATCACTTCCATCTCACCTCTGTCCAAAAGTGTTCAAGCCTCGGGCTTGGCCAATGTTGGTATGTGTGAAAGCTTGCCAGTAGCTTTCTATGGGTCTGTGGTTCTTACTGGGATTTTCAAAGGCTTCTTCCTTCATCAGTTTTACTGAGCACGTGATTTAGCCTATCATGTGCTGAAAATAGTGTTAAACACACAACAACAACACATACAAATGTGTTTCAACTTGGCCATTGAAGGTATGTTAAAGGAAGTTTATTTCTTACCTTTGAAGGTATATTTAGGGAAGTTTATTTCTTACCTTTGAAGTTGAATATGACATTACACCTTGCTTGAAGTAGGCAAGAAATGTAGAGAACAGACAGAACACTGTACTGTATTATAGAGAGTAGGTAATGCATGTACTTATTCACTCATTATGGACAGCAGAACACTGTACTTATTCACACATTATAGACAGTAGAAGACTACTTATTTACACATTCTGGACAGCAGAAGACTACTTATTCACACATTGTGGACAGCAGAAGACTGTATTTATTCACACATTATGGACAGCAGAACACTGTACTTATTCACACATTATAGAGAGCAGAAGACTATTTATTCACACATTATGGACAGCAGAAGACTACTTATTCAAACATTATGGACAGCAGAAGACTACTTATTCACACATTGTGGACAGCAGAAGACTGTATTTATTCACACATTATGGACAGCAGAACACTGTACTTATTCACACATTATAGACAGTAGAAGACTACTTATTTACACATTCTGGACAGCAGACGACTACTTTTTCAGACATTATAGAGAGCAGAAGACTACTTATTCACACATTGTGGACAGCAGAAGACTGTATTTATTCACACATTATGGACAGCAGAACACTGTACTTATTCACACATTATAGACAGTAGAAGACTACTTATTTACACATTCTGGACAGCAGACGACTACTTTTTCAGACATTATAGAGAGCAGAAGACTATTTATTCACACATTATGGACAGCAGAAGACTACTTATTCACACATTGTGGACAGCAGAAGACTGTACTTATTCACACATTATAAACATTAGAATACTATTTATTCAGACATTATAGACAGCAGAAGACTATTTATTCACACATTATGGACAGCAGAAGACTGTACTTACACATGGACAGCAGAAGACTAATTATTCACATTATGGACAGCAGAAGACTACTTATTCAAACATTGTGGACAGAAGAAGACTGTACTTATTCACACATTATAGACAGTAGAAGACTACTTATTCACACATGGACAACAGAAGACTACTTATTCACACATTATAGACAGTAAAGGCTACTTATTCACACATGGACAGCAGAAGACTAATTATTCACACATGGACAGTAGAAAACTACTTATTCACATATGGACAGCAGAAGACTGTACTTATTCACACATTATGAACAGCAGAAGGCTGTACTTATTCACACATGGACAGCAGAAGACTGTACTTATTCACACATGAACAGCAGAAGGCTGTACTGATTAACACATGGACAGCAGAACTTCTGCAGAAGACTAATTATTCACACATGGGCAGCAATAGACAAATTATTCACACATTATGGACAGCAGAAGACTACTTATTCACACATGGACAGTAGAAGACTACTTATTCACACATGGACAGCAGAAGGCTGTACTTATTCACATATGGACAGCAGAAGACTGTACTTATTGACACATTATGAACAGCAGAAGACTACTTATTCACGCATTGAAGAGAGCAGACAGCACTCTACTTTATTCACACAGTATAGCACACTTTGTTATACTAAGACATTATAGAGAACAGATACTTCATTTTCAAAAACTTTATTTCAGACATTAATGCAACACTGTGTTTTTCCCTGTGCTGTTTTGCAACTTTTGTCATAATACATTCATTAAAATTTAATGAAAATAAAATGCTTCAATCTGCATTATTTATTCTGTCTTTTAGTGGAAGTTAAGCCCTACTTTCCCCTAGGGATTGACTACATCAGCATATCAAACTATGACAACTACACAAAGTGCATATACACAGTTCGGCCCCAGGTGCCATCTTGTAAGAACAGTGAGGAATGCCCATGCGCTGCCCATCTATCATACCATATCACACGAGGCAATGAGAGGGGCTACTTTACTATTGATCCTTCAAAAGGGGACATTTTCAGGACCAGAGGGGTTGATATCGCCAGTGGTATATATGAGCTTGAGATAATGGTCAAATCTTTGAGAGAGAACAATAAAAATGATGAAGACAGAATGGATCTGGTGGTGCAAGCAATTTCCTACACTGACGATAATGCCAACAACAGGTACAGCAATGGTGGTCCAAATGGATACGAAGAGGAAGTATCAACATTAGAGAAACCACTTCAGGAACATCCCCACCACATTCACAGAAGGGTAGGTGTTTTATCTCTTCCAATCTTTCCCAAGTGATATATATATATTTTCTACTGAGTTTTTAATGGTCATGGGTTCAGATCCCCCATATTTCTGATGTCAGTCCAGCTGTAAATTGGCATACCTGTCAGTTCTCACAGAGAAAAATAAAATCCTGATTTTTTGGGCCATTCCATGCCAACCTCCTGATTTTTGCAGAGAAATTCTGATTATTACATTATGTGTGATGTGATGTGATTTTGATTTTTAACGTAGCTTTAACAATTTCTCAGTCATATCGCTATGATACCTGCAATGTGGCAGTTTATAGTGATGTTTAGCACTGGGGCATCATGCCGCAGACATGTAGCATGATGTCCCACCCAGTCACATTATCCTGACACCGGGCCGACCAGTCCTAACACTAACCTCTTAATGCTGAGCGCCAAGCGAGGCAGCTGTTAGTACCATTTTTGTAAGTCTTTGGTATGACTCGGCTGGGGATCGAACCCACGACCTCCCGCATCCGAGGCGGACGCTCTAACCACTAGGCCACCGGAGTGGTTTACATTATGTCTGTCAGTATTTATTTCCCCTAAAAACAACCTTACATAAATAAATATATCTTATGCAAACCACAGAAGCCATGTTATGTTCTACTACCTGTGAATATTGTTTTGATGAAATAATTATTATCACACTACAAAGAATGTTTTCTTCAGTAAATAGAGTGTGAAGTTTAAGCATTAATTACATCAATTTGTGATTTTTTAAAAAACCATATAACAACACTAAAATCAAAATATAAACCACAACATAAAAGAAAACTATAACAATAAAATTGTCAGCAATTAGTTTAAATCCAAAGAATGATCACTGTGAATGCTGTAGTATCTCCATCCATTCCCACTCAAGAAGCTTATGCGAGTGAATGCTTTGCATTACTGTACCATGTATACAAATGTTCATTACCATCATGTAATTAAAAGAAGGACAGACCAAGCAGCTTACGTGTCCTCAGAAAACTAATTCAGAATAAATGTTATTTAGTCAAAAGTGCTAAATGCTGTTCGAGTTGAGAATTAAAAAAAGATTGGGTATAAAACGTGTGAAAAATAAAATAGTTGCCACATGTACAGTAATTCGAGACTAAGTGTTTAGTGTTTAGGCACCAATAGTTACAGTAAAATAGGGCAACGTTTATTTGCCAATAAATTGCTGGTGGTTACATAACACACGCTGTACAGAATGGTTTCTTTGAATTATGTCAGAGGCCAGTCCTTTTCGCACAAAAATTGCAATGTTAACTGTTAATTAATCACACTGGTTTTCTTGCTTTCCATTTAAGACTAACATTTAGCTATTGTACAATTTGGTCACTGTTGACCAGAATATGAAAAGAGGGCATATCCAGGGGGAAAAGAAGATGCATTACAGAGAAATTGTGTGTCCTTTGAGAATTTCACGCAAATTGGACATGGAAGATTAGTATATATTTAGTGAAAATGAAGCTAAAAAATGCTGAGAAAAACCTCCCAATTTTTGGTCCCAATCTCCCAATTTTTTTATTTACTCTCCCTACTTGGCTTCTGAAAAGTTTACAGGTATGAAATTGGTACCAACATAGTGATTTTAAATCCATTGTTTTGCAACCTGGTTCAGTTTGGAAATGTTTGCTGTGCATCAAAAGTTTGCTTCCAGGATCTCGTATTGAATTATGGAGGCAAAATGTAGACTTGTGTGCCATTTCATGAAAACCATAACCCAGGCCTGTAGATTATTTAACAGTTGTTTTCCAGCATAGTAGCATTATTGGGTGGGTTAGCTCAGTTTTAACCTGTAATGAACTGACATTCAGTCTTGAGTAATTCATGCATGACTTTGCTTGAGACAGCACAAGCTAGTTTAAGCTATAATCTCCTTACTAACATTGAAAGCTATTCTAGAAGTAAGATGCATGGGAGTCCTATCACTTTTCATTGGATTAGATTAGTCTGGAATGCCATCACCTCTCATCTTTAATTAAAACTACCAAGGACATATACCCTTTTATTTATTAGTCCTGTGTCGATTGGAGGAGATTTGTACATAATTTATATTAGTCCTGAGTTGATTGGAAGAGATTTGTACATAATTTTTATTAGTCCTGAGTTGATTGGAGGAGATTTGTACATAATTTATATTAGTCCTGAGTCGATTGGAGGAGATTTGTACATAATTTATAATAGTCCTGAGTCGATTGGAGGAGATTTGTACATAATTTATAATAGTCCTGAGTCGATTGGAGGAGATTTGTACATAATTTATACAGAAAACATTTAGAAATTCTGTTTATTCTTAAGGGAAGGCCTTACTGGTAGTTTGAATGTGTTCATATGTAAATTAAACTTGTATGGTGGGGAAATAATTATAGTATTGATGTTGGCAAAATTCCATTTGTGAAAATACTTTTGGAATCTTAATTGCTAAGCTTTATTTTTGTTCTTTGTATTTCAGGCAGTTGACACAATGAACTTGACATTCACTATTGAGAAAGTTGCACCCTATGACAACCTGACAATGATAAAGGTCGGCAGTCGTGTAATATTCCGTGTGACTGTCACATTTCCTGCAGTGGAGACAGATTTCTACATGGAGTTATTCACCCCTGACAACACCACAACAGTGATGATCCTGTGTAATGTTCAGGTCACAATTGGCAATAATCTACATATCACCAATGGTACCAGTCCAGCCATACAGTATGAGTCAAAGGATGGCAGTGTCCTGGTAAATGTCTGTCTGTCTGTCTGCCTGCCTGCTTCATTAAGCTGCTTTCAATGCCCTTATTAGTTCTACAGTGAAGTAGAATGGACTGAAATTTGATCATTATCTCTCAAGTTTCTTTATTTATATACAATACCTTACAGTTAATGAATGTGTTAATTACCACACCTTTATCTTTATTTATATACAATACCTTACAGTTAATGAATATGTTAATTACCACACCTTTATCTTTATTTATACACAATACCTTACAGTTAATGAATGTGTTAATTACCACACCTTTATCTTTATTTATATACAATACCTTACAGTTAATGAATGTGTTAATTACCACACCTTTATCTTTATTTATATACAATACCTTACAGCTAATGAATGTGTTAATTACCACACCTTTATCTTTATTTATCTACAATACCTTACAGTTAATGAATGTGTTAATTACCACACCTTTATCTTTATACACAATACCTTACAGTACATTAATTATGTCTGCTACAGTGTGTCAAATGGCTTCGACATTAATTATGTCTGTCACAATGCATCCAAAGGCTTAGATATTAATTATATCTGTTACAGTGTTTCCAGTGGCTTAGATATTATGTCTGTCACAGTGCATCCAATATCTTAGACATTAACTATCTCAGTCACAGTGTGTCAAATGGCTAAGATATTAATTACGTCTGTTACAGTGCATCCAATGTCTTAGACATTAATTACATCTGTTACAGTGCATCCAATGTCTTAGACATTAATTATGTCTGTCACAGTGCATCCAATGGCTTAGTCATTAATTATGTCTATTGCAGTGTGTCAAATGGCTTAGTGACATAGGCTGATTCAGTTTACTTTCAGTTTCATGGCCTCGCTCTTAGTGATCAAATACTGTCATTTCACACTTGCACAGCCAGAATATTGACTGATAACAATGCTTCAAATCAAATTGTTTTGTTAATATGGACGCAGTAATATGGTCTTCATATGGTTTTGGTCAACTTGTTTACCTGGAATGCACTAATTCCCTATTGACCCAGGGCACTGTGCATCCATCATGGGGTGGGGATTTCCAAACTCAACTGAAACATAGTCTTCTTGAAAGAATATTCTGATGGAGACAGTGTTTGAAGCTTCTTGATACCTACACCAAAGGTATCAGCAAGCATTTAGCAGGTTATATTTAATAGAATGCACAGTACTTACTTGTGAAAGCACATACAGTAAATAAAACCATGTGAAATCTGCAGGGGAAGTAACTGTGTATACTAGATTAGTACATACTTTGAAATGGTGAACTATAAGCCAATTGATGGTTGTTAAGTAATTATCTATGTACTTTTTGTTTGTTTATGTCATTGCTGATTGAGTGCTGACACCTGGGCATTTATGCTTACATAATATGTACAAATTCATCTTTTATTTTTATTGCCTAGTTTTTAGAAAATTTTCACTAATGACTCAGAAGTGTTGTTAAGGTATATAATTCAGTTTTCAAAACTTTATAATTATTTTGATTCAGAAGTGATATGCTAAT
The DNA here is from genome assembly GCA_028554795.2 of Sinohyriopsis cumingii. NCBI lineage: Eukaryota > Metazoa > Mollusca > Bivalvia > Unionida > Unionidae > Sinohyriopsis > Sinohyriopsis cumingii. Next base: position 153,688,067 of record CM068826.1, read on the forward strand.
GACTGGACAGCATAATTGATAGGTCACATGGAGATTTATATTTCAGAAATCAAGTTAAAGTAAATAAAGTAAACAAAAACCATAGGGCTAAATGGTCTTTACATACAGTATGATATTCATAAACAAAAACCATAGGGCTAAATGGTCTTTACATACAGTATAATATTCATTAACAAAAACCATAGGGCCTAATGGTCTTTACATACAGTATAATATTCATAAACAAAAAACATAGGGCTAAATGGTCTTTACATACATTATAATATTCATAAACAAAAAACATTGGGCTAAATGGTCTTTACATACAGTGTAATATTCATAAACATAAACCAAAGGGCCTAATGGTCTTTACATAGAGTGTAATATTCATAAACAAAAACCATAGGGCTAAATGGTCTTTACATACAGTGTAATATTCATAAACATAAACCATAGGGCTAAATGGTCTTTTCATACTGTATAATATTCATTAACAAAAACCATAGGGCTAAATGGTCTTTACATGCAGTTTAATATTCATAAACATAAACCATAGGGCCTAATGGTCTTTTCATACAGTATAATATTCATAAACATAAACCATAGGGCTTAATGGTCTTTAGATACAGTATTATAATATTCATGAACATAAACCATAGGGCTAAATGGTCTTTACATACAGTATAATATTCATAAACATAAACCAAAGGGCCTAATGGTCTTTACATAGAGTGTAATATTCATAAACAAAAACCGTAGGGCTAAATGGTCTTTACATAGAGTGTAATATTCATAAACATAAACCATAGGGCTAAATGGTCTTTTCATACTGTATAATATTCATTAACAAAAACCATAGGGCTAAATGGTCTTTACATACAGTATAATATTCATAAACATAAACCATAGGGCTAAATGGTCATTACATACTGTATAATATTCATAAACAAAAACCATAGGGCTAAATGGTCTTTACATGCAGTATAATATTCATAAACATAAACCATAGGGCCTAATGGTCTTTTCATACAGCATAATATTCATAAACATAAACCATAGGGCTAAATGGTCTTTACATACAGTATAATATTCATAAACAAAACCATAGGGCTTAATGGTCTTTTCATACAGTATAATATTCATAAACAAAAACCATAGGGCTAAATGGTCTTTACATACAGTATAATATTCATAAACAAAAACCATAGGGCTAAATGGTCTTTACATACAGTATAATATTCATAATAAGGACAAGGTAAATTAACAATACAAGAATATTAGCATCAATAAGAACCATTGCCTGTCAGTTGTGACATTTTGTATGCTAGTATATCACTAAATGAAATGGGCCCCATGACAATACCTACAACTCCTACCTTATAACAGTTACAGAAACCAATGGCAATAAACGATCTTCTAGTGAGGGATGGCTCTGTATACATTTATAGTATCAACTGGAACCAGTGTTAATAAAGGATCTTCTAGTGAGGGATGGCTCTGTATACATTTATAGTATCAACTGGAACCAGTGTTAATAAAGGATCTTCTAGTGAGGAATTGCTCTGTATACATTTATAGTATTGGGTCTCCTTAATCTTGGCGTTGGTGGAGGGGAGCAGGGTCCATTCAGATCTAGAGGGTCTTGATTTTACCTTGGGTTTTGGGTGAGTGCAGCAATATACATTCAAATCTAGAGGGTCTTGATTTTACCTTGGGTTTTGGGTGAGTGCAGCAGTATACATTCAAATCTAGAGGGTCTTGATTTTACCTTGGGTTTTGGGTGAGTGCAGCAGTATACATTCAAATCTAGAGGGTCTTGATTTTACCTTGGGTTTTGGGTGAGTGCAGCACTATACATTCAGATCTAGAGGGCCTTGATTTTACGTTGGGTTTTGGGTGAGTGCAGCAGTATACATTCAAATCTAGAGGGTCTTGATTTTACCTTGGGTTTTGGGTGAGTGCAGCAGTATACATTCAGATCTAGAGGGACCAAGTTTTCATAACCTTGGTATTACCTTGTGTGTTGGGGGAATTGGCAGTGAAAATATTGTCTTATGCTTGAAAAATAATTGAGAGAATTGAATACAGATATAACTTTTTGCAATTCATACTTGGTAAAAGTGAAGAAGATAATGCCTGATAAATCTAAAAAGTGGTCAAGATACCAGTACGCACAACAGACCTCTTCATAAATTTACAAAATATTCCATATTTTTCATTGTCCACTCCAGTGGCCTAGTGGTTAGAGTGTCTGCCTTGGATGCGGGAGGTTGCAGGTTCGAACCCCAGCCAAGTCATGCCAAAGACTTATTAAAATGGTACTTGCAGCTGTCTCACTTGGCACTCAGCATTAAGAGGTTTGTGTTAGGAATGTTTGGCCTGGTGTCAGGATAATATGGCTGGGTGGGACATGAAGCTACATGTCTGCGGCATTATTTCCCAATGTTGGACATAATTATAAACTGTCAAACTGCAGATATCTTAGCGATATGACTGAAAAATTGGTAAAGATAGATTAAAAATACCCCACCACACACACACACTATATATATTTCCTTCATTTTTCAAAGGAAATTCCAGGAGGTAACTGGAAATTTAGTTATCTAGCAAAACTTCAGGTTGACTCGAGATTTGTCCAGCACTACAGAAAAAACACTACAGTGTTCTATATATGCTTTCATTTTTCAGTATGATAGGGCTATGATCTACTTTGGCAATGTGACTCGCACTGGAGCAGGATCAGACAACTCTATAGTGGTGACATATGAGGCAGTTATGGTGAGCAACCCTTCCACTCAGAATGGCGCAGAATATTGGGTCAGTGCTGGAGCTGAATATAACAGTGAAAGTGAGGTCTGGGTTGGCCAGGCTTCCTTTACAGCCAATACAGTGGATATGGTAAGGCCTCAAAGATCCGATTTCTGACTTAAGGCAAATTATCTTTTAGAAGAGTTACATATTTCAGGACTCTTAACTTCACCGTTAAACTTTCATTCATCACTTTCTTGCAGCTAATATTTTTTATTTTGTATTTACATTCGCAATCCATATAAAATTTACCTAATCTGTCAATGTTGTCTTTTGACATTTATTGCCAGTGTATCTACGTCATAAAACAATGTTCTTGAATTCTATCATTTACCAAAATCCCCCCTCCCTCACTCTGTTGGTCTAGTGGTTAGAGCATCCACTTTGGATGTGGGAGGTCATGGATTCGAATCCCAGCTGAGTCATACCATAGACTTACAGAAAAATGGTACTAACAGCTGCCTCGCTTGGCACTCAGCATTAAGAGGTTAATGTTAGGACTGGTCGGCCTGGTGTCAGGATAATGTGACTGGGTGGGACATCATCCTACATGTCTGTGGCATGATGCCCCAGTGCTGGACGTCACTATAAACTGCCACACTGCAGACATCCTAGAAATATGACTGAAAAATTGTTAAACCTATGTTAAAAATCCAAATCACACACACACATACACACACACCTCCTTTGTTTTGGAATGGCAGTAAGGGGAATGTGGCAACTTCACTGCCTTACCCAAACTTGGAAAGTGTCATTGAAATGAGACAATAATGATGCTTAATGTTGTATATTTCTTTATTGATATCACTGAATTTGGACCCCAACTATTCACATGACAATACAGAACTAGACTTTCCAACAATATTTTAAAATTGTCAGAAATTGTATCCATTGATGATATAGTTAAGCAGATGAGTTTGAAAATTAAAATATGTGTTGAAGGAACCAAAGTTATGCAGTCTGTACAACCTCTATACACTTTGCCAGCTGAATTTCCTGTACAGCCTCTTTACACTCTGCCAGCTGAGTTTCCTGTGCAACATCCTTACACTCTGCCAGCTGAGTTTCCTTTACAGCCTCCTTACACTTTGCCAGCTGAGCTTCCTGTGCAACATCCTTAAACTTTGCCAGCTGAGTTTCCTTTACAGCCTCCTTACACTTTGCCATCTGAGTTTCCTGTACATCCTCCTTACACTTTGCCAGCTGAACTTCCTGCGCAACATCCTTAAACTTTGCCAGCTGAGTTTCCTTTGCAGCCTCCTTACACTTTGCCAGCTGAGTTTCCTGTACATCCTTCTTACACTTTGCCATCTGAGTTTCCTGTGCAACATCCTTACACTTTGCCAGCTGAGTTTCCTGTGCAACATCCTTACACTTTGCCAGCTGAGCTTCCTGTACAACCGTCTTAAACTTTGCCATCTGAGTTTCCTGTGCAACATCCTTACACTTTGCCAGATGAGTTTCCTATGCAACATCCTTACACTTTGCCAGCAGAGTTACACTTTGCCAGCTGAGTGTCCTGTACAGTCTTCTTACACTTTACCAGTTGAGTTTCCTGTACAACCATCTTAAACTTTGCCAGCTGAGTTTCCTGTGCAACATCCTTACACTTTGCCAGCTGAGCTTCCTGCGCAACATCCTTAAACTTTGCCAGCTGAGTTTCCTTTACAGCCTCCTTACACTTTTCCAGATGAGTTTCCTGTACATCCTCCTTACACTTTGCCAGCTGAGTTTCCTGTGCAACAGCCTTACACTTTGCCAGTTGAGTTTCCTGTGCAACATCCTTATACTTTGCCATTTGAGTTTCCTGTGCAACATCCTTACACTTTGCCATCTGAGTTTCCTGTGCAACATCCTTACACTTTGCCAGGTGTCTACATGCTGGGAGTCTTTGCATTTTTCATCTGCAGCCCCCCCCCCTTTATCTTTTTCCTTAAAACTGTTTTTTATTTATTTATACATATACATGTACTCATGAACCTCCTCCCTTGTCCTTGTTTAGTGGTGTCTCCTGTCTCTCCTGTTATTCACTGAAATCTCCTATGTACATAATTATTATTGAAAAATTAAATTTGTTCAATTTTTCACACTTAGATTCCATTGTAGTATATTTACAGTAACACTGCCTGCCATCGCATGACTGTAAACTGACATATGCAGGGCAAGACAGTTTGGTTGCTAATTTCAGAAACCATATAACAGTTACAGTTCCTTTGTTTCTGTTGACATGGTCATTTGGCTTCTGTGCTTGAAGTTTGTTGAGATGGATTATACTATGTGTGAGCAGAATTAATCCCAAAGGATTAAACATTGATTATGGTTAGGTTACTAAAGAGCCCAATCAGCATTAGACATTTAACATTATTTTGATTAGACATTTAACATTATTTTGATAAAACATTTGACATTGTTTTGATAAAACATTTAACATTATTTTGATTAGACATTGAACATTATTTTGATTAGACATTGAACATTATTTTGATTAGACATTGAACATTATTTTGATATAACATTTAACATTATTTTGATGTAACATTGAACATCATTTTGATATAACATTTAACATTATTTTGATGTAACATTGAACATCATTTTGATATAACATTTAACATTATTTTGATATAACATTGAACGTTATTTTGATATAACATTGAACAGTATTTTGATATAACATTTAACATTATTTTGATAAAACATTTAACATTATTTTGATTAGACATTTAAAATTATTTTGATTAAACATTGAACGTTATTTTGATTAGACATTGAACATTATTTTGATTAGACATTGAACATTATTTTGATATAACATTTAACATTATTTTGATGTAACATTGAACATCATTTTGATATAACATTTAACATTATTTTGATGTAACATTGAACATCATTTTGATATAACATTTAACATTATTTTGATATAACATTGAACGTTATTTTGATATAACATTGAACATTATTTTGAACGTTATTTTGATATAACATTGAACAGTATTTTGATATAACATTTAACATTATTTTGATGTAACATTGAACAGTATTTTGATATAACATTGAACATTATTTTGATATAACATTGAACATCATTTTGATATAACATTTAACATTATTTTGATAAAACATTTAACATTATTTTGATTAGACATTTAAAATTATTTTGATAAAACATTTAATATTATTTTGATTCTCCCTGAAGGGTATGTTCTGTTTCAGTGCTTAAAGTTGTCAAGATGGATTTGAGTCTGTACAATATATGATTGAAAGTCTGTACTATGTATGATTTGATTCTGTACTATGCATGATTTGAGTCTGTACTATATATGATTGAAAGTCTGTACAATGTATGATTGATAGTTTGTACTATGTATGATTTGAGCCTGTACTATGTATGATTGAAAGCCTGTACTATGTATGATTTGATTCTGTACTATGCATGATTTGGGTCTGTACTATATATGGTTGAAAGTCTGTACTATGTATGATTTGAGTCTGTACTATGCATGATTGAAAGTCTGTACTATGTATGATTTTTGAATGTGTACTATGTATGATTGAAAGTCTGTACTATATATGATTTGAGTCTGTACTATGTATGATTGAAAGTTTGTACTATGTATGATTTGAGTCTGTACTATATATGATTAGAGTCTGTACTATGTATGATTTGAATCTACTATGTATGATTGAAAGTCTGTACTATGTATGATTGAAAACCTGTACTGTGTATGATTGAAAGTCTGTACTATGTATGATTAGGTCTGTACTACGTATGATTGAAAGTTTGTACTGTGTATCATTTGAGTCTGTATTATGTATGATTGAAAGTCTGTACTATGTATGATTTGAGTCTGTACTATGTATGATTGAAAGTCTGTACTATGTATGATTTGAGTCTGTACTATGTATGATTGAAAGTCTGTACCATGTATGATTTGAGTATGTACTATATATGATTGGGACTGTACTACATATGATTGAAAGTCTGTACTGTGTATGATTGGGTCTGTACTACGTATGATTGAAGATCTGTACTATGATTGTTTGAAAGTCAATAATATTTATGATTGAAAGTCTGTACTATGTATGACTTGAGTCTGTACTACAACAATTACAAGGACTGCCACCAATATAATCCAGGCTAAGATCTACAATAATTACAAGGACTGCCACCAGTTTAATCCAGGCTGAGATCTACAATAATGACAAGGACTGCCACCAGTTTAATCCAGGCTGAGATCTACAATAATGACTAGGACTGCCACCAGTATAAACCAAGCTATGATCTACAATAATGACAAGGACTGCCACCAATATAATCCAAGCTAAGATCTGCAATAATGACAAGGACTGCCACCAATATAACTCAGGCTAAGATCTACAATAATGACAAGGACTGTCACCAGTATAAACCAGGCTATGATCTACAATAATGACAACGACTGCCACCAATATAAATCAGACTAAGATCTACAATAATGACAAGGACTGCCACCAATATAATCCAGGCTAAGATCTACAATAATGACAAGGACTGCCACCAATATAATTCAGGCTAAGATCTACAATAATGACAAGGACTGCCACCAGTATAAACCAGGTTATGATCTACAATAATGACAAGGACTGCCACCAATATAATCCAGGCTAAGGTCTACAATAATGACAAGGACTGCCACCAGTATAAACCAGGTTATGATCTACAATAATGACAAGGACTGCCACCAATATAATCCAGGCTAAGATCTACAATAATGACATGGACTGCCACCAATATAATCCAGGCTAAGATCTACAATAATGACAAGGACTGCCACCAGTATAATTCAGGCTAAGGTCTACAATAATGACAAGGACTGCCACCAGTATAAACCAGGTTATGATCTACAATAATGACAAGGACTGCCACCAATATAATCCAGGCTAAGATCTACAATAATGACATGGACTGCCACCAATATAATCCAGGCTAAGATCTACAATAATGACAAGGACTGCCACCAGTATAATTCAGGCTAAGGTCTACAATAATGACAAGGACTGCCACCAGTATAAACCAGGTTATGATCTACAATAATGACAAGGACTGCCACCAATATAATCCAGGCTAAGATCTACAATAATGACAAGGACTGCTACCAATATAATCCAGGCTAAGATCTACAATAATGACAAGGACTGCCACCAGTATAAACCAGGTTATGATCTACAATAATGACAAGGAGTGCCACCAATATAATCCAGGCCAAGATCTACAATAATGACAAGGACTGCCACCAATATAATCCAGGCTAAAATCTACAATAATGACAAGGACTGCCACCAATATAATTCACGCTATGATCTACAATGATTACAAGGACTGCCACCAATATAATCCAGGCTATGATCTACAATAATGACAAGGACTGCCACCAATATAATCCATGCTAAGATCTACAGTAATGACAAGGACTGCCACCAGTATAATTCAGGCTATGATCTACAATAATGACAAGGACTGCCACCAATATAATCCAGGCTAAGATCTACAATAATGACAAGGACTGCCACCAATATAATCCAGGCTAAGATCTACAATAATGACAAGGACTGCCACCAATATAATTCAGGCTAAGATCTATAATAATGACAAGGACTGCCACCAATATAATTCAGGCTAAGATCTACAATAATTACAAGGACTGCCACCAGTATAATCCAGGCTAAGATCTACAATAATGACAAGGACTGCCGCCAATATAATTCAGGCTAAGATCTACAATGATTACAAGGACTGCCACCAATATAATCCAGGCTAAGATCTACAATAATGACAAGGACTGCCACCAATATAATTCAGGCTAAGATCTACAATAATGACAACTGCCACCAATATAATCCAGGCTAAGATCTACAATAATGACAAGGACTGCCACCAGTATAATTCAGGCTAAGATCTACAATAATGACAAGGACTGCCACCAATATAATTCAGGCTAAGATCTACAATAATGACAACTGCCACCAATATAATTCAGGCTAAGATCTACAATAATGACAAGGACTGCCACCAATATAATCCAGGCTAAAATCTACAATAATGACAAGGACTGCCACCAATATAATTCAGGCTAAGATCTACAATAATTACAAGGACTGCCACCAGTATAATCCAGGCTAAGATCTACAATAATGACTAGGACTGCCACCAATATAATCCAGGCTAAGATCTACAATAATGACTAGGACTGCCACCAGTATAAACCAAGTTATGATCTACAATAATGACAAGGACTGCCACCAATATAATTCAGGCTAAGATCTACAATAATTACAAGGACTGCCACCAGTATAATCCAGGAAGATCTACAATAATTACAAGGACTGCCACCAGTATAATCCAGGCTAAGATCTACAGTAATTACAAGGACTGTCACCAATATAATCCAGGCAATGATCTCCTAAGAAATGCTAAAAATATTTGTGGTAAGGTGAGGATGAACTGCATGAAGTTACAGTGAAAGGACTGACTTGATATGATGATGTGCATATTTTAATATTAAACAAGTGTATATTTGTTATATAGTTGTAATTTTGGTCCATTTGCACTCTAAAATTGGTTTGATGAAAATCCTCTTATTTGAGGCAAACGTTCCTGACTAGACTTTGCAACTCTCCTGTTTTGTCCTGACCTGTCTTTTTCTGTCACATGTTGTATGTATACATACATTTCCAACACTTGTTTGAAAAGATTTAATAGAGTATACCATGTTTATTGTTATCAATTGAAAAAGAATTAAGTCTCAGTTAATTGTCTGATCCCAAAAGGATTTGCATAGTATATCTTTGTCAAGATGTTTCACATCACCCTGAATGAAAAAATCTTGAGTGTTCCATAATACTTACTTTATTTCATGCAGTATGTCAGTATTCTGATTTAATTTCTTGTTTAGACTCTGCCAGGCACACCCAACATTAGCATCAGCGGACCTGTCAATCTGGAACTGGGTAATGCTGCCATCTACATGGTAGATATGTTTATCCCGAATCCCATGAGTGACATAGTCGTGACAGCCTTTAGCCCTGCCAACACCTCTTCTCTGATGTCCATATGTGCTGTAAGGCTTGATAGCTATGGTAGTAACTTTGGCTGTGGATTTGATGCAGATGGGGTAATTGTCAGCAGTGTTGCTGATCCAAGTGGGAAAGGAAACACCGGTGGCATCATAAATTTGGGCAAGATGCTAAACAAAGGTACTGATACATTATGCAGGCATTCAGATAGCTTTCAAAGTATATTTGATTGCATTTTATACTAAATTTTACAACTTTTTAATAGTACATATTTGTGTGCATGTGCATGCCTTTTAATAGTCCATGTTTGTGTGTGTTTGTGTGTCTTTTAAATAATCCCACCCCACTTCTGACCAGTGAGTGAAAAAATAATTTAACACATTTTGTATGTTTATCTCAGTCAAGTTGGCAAAAATAATTTTTTCTGTTTTGTAGGTGAAGTGCCATGAACTTTGTCATTCTTTCAATCAAAGAATAATTCAGTAATAATAAATTATTCCTAAACAATCAAAAAATCTCTCAGCAGTCAATAATATTTGTAACAATTGTTGAAATACTGATTTCATGTTTTATTACTGCAGAACAGGAATTTGCCATATTAATCTAGTAATGCATTTTCGTGTTAATTTCTTGACAAAGGTTTGGGATTATTTGAGATACAAAGAGGGATCAAACAACTGTATGTTGATACAACTGTATATTGATACAACTATATTGATACAACTATATATTGATACAACTGGAAAGGTTGCTTCCTTGCTCTGGATAATTCAAGCTTATTAACATCTTCCCTTACTCAGAGCATACATTTCTTAGATATCTTTGAGTTCATGAATGTTTGGCAATATCACACTGCCTTCATCAGCAACTAATGTTGGTCACTAAACGGCATGTAATCAGATTACAGATTTATCAGTAGCAGAGAGCCTGAGGTGTGAGGTTGCAAGAATTCTAAAGAATAGTAAATTGCCCCACCCACGCCAAGTAATATAACCATCTAGGAGAGAGAAGCCACATGGGAATTAGCGAAAGATAAAAATATAGTGATCCTACCAGCGAACAAAACACATAGACAGTATTACTCAACATGGCTGATGATCTTAATAAAATGGAACTGTTGGTTGATGACAAAGGACACCCACAGTATTACTCAACATGGCTGATGATCTTAATAAAATGGAACTGTTGGTTGATGACAAAGCACACCCACAGTATTAATCAACATGGCTGATGATCTTAATAAAATGGAACTGTTGGTTGATGACAGAGGACACCCACAGTGTTACTCAACATCGCTGATGATCTTAATAAAATGGAACTGTTGGTTGATGACAAAGCACACCCACAGTATTACTCAACATGGCTGATGATCTTAATAAAATGGAACTGTTGGTTGATGACAGAGGACACCCACAGTATTACTCAACATGGCTGATGATCTTCATAAAATGGAACTGTTGGTTGATGACAAAGCACACCCACAGTATTACTCAACATGGCTGATGATCTTAATAAAATGGAACTGTTGGTTGATGACAGAGGACACCCACAGTGTTACTCAACATGGCTGATGATCTTAATAAAATGGAACTGTTGGTTGATGACAAAGCACACCCACAGTATTACTCAACATGGCTGATGATCTTAATAAAATGGAACTGTTGGTTGATGACAAAGCACACCCACAGTATTACTCAACATGGCTGATGATCTTAATAAAATGGAACTGTTGGTTGATGACAGAGGACACCCACAGTATTACTCAACATGGCTGATGATCTTAATAAAATGGAACTGTTGGTTGATGACAAAGCACACCCACAGTATTACTCAACATGGCTGATGATCTTAATAAAATGGAACTGTTGGTTGATGACAAAGCACACCCACAGTATTACTCAACATGGCTGATGATCTTAATAAAATGGAACTGTTGGTTGATGACAAAGCACACCCACAGTATTACTCAACATGGCTGATGATCTTAATAAAATGGAACTGTTGGTTGATGACAAAGCACACCCACAGTGTTACTCAACATGGCTGATGATCTTAATAAAATGGAACTGTTGGTTGATGACAAAGCACACCCACAGTATTACTCAACATGGCTGATGATCTTAATAAAATGGAACTGTTGGTTGATGACAGAGGACACTCACAGCATTACTCAACATGGCTGATGATCTTAATAAAATGGAACTGTTGGTTGATGACAAAGGACACCCACAGTGTTACTCAACATGGCTGATGATCTTAATAAAATGGAACTGTTGGTTGATGACAGAGGACACTCACAGCATTACTCAACATGGCTGATGATCTTAATAAAATGGAACTGTTGGTTGATGACAGAGGACACCCACAGTGTTACTCAACATGGCTGATGATCTTAATAAAATGGAACTGTTGGTTGATGACAAAGCACACCCACAGTATTACTCAACATGGCTGATGATCTTAATAAAATGGAACTGTTGGTTGATGACAAAGCACACCCACAGTATTACTCAACATGGCTGATGATCTTAATAAAATGGAACTGTTGGTTGATGACAAAGCACACCCACAGTGTTACTCAACATGGCTGATGATCTTAATAAAATGGAACTGTTGGTTGATGACAAAGCACACCCACAGTATTACTCAACATGGCTGATGATCTTAATAAAATGGAACTGTTGGTTGATGACAGAGGACACTCACAGCATTACTCAACATGGCTGATGATCTTAATAAAATGGAACTGTTGGTTGATGACAGAGGACACCCACAGTGTTACTCAACATGGCTGATGATCTTAATAAAATGGAACTGTTGGTTGATGACAGAGGACACTCACAGCATTACTCAACATGGCTGATGATCTTAATAAAATGGAACTGTTGGTTGATGACAGAGGACACCCACAGTGTTACTCAACATGGCTGATGATCTTAATAAAATGGAACTGTTGGTTGATGACAAAGCACACCCACAGTATTACTCAACATGGCTGATGATCTTAATAAAATGGAACTGTTGGTTGATGACAAAGCACACCCACAGTATTACTCAACATGGCTGATGATCTTAATAAAATGGAACTGTTGGTTGATGACAGAGGACACTCACAGCATTACTCAACATGGCTGATGATCTTGATAAAATGGAACTGTTGGTTGATGACAAAGCACACCCACAGTATTACTCAACATGGCTGATGATCTTAATAAAATGGAACTGTTGGTTGATGACAGAGGACACCCACAGTATTACTCAACATGGCTGATGATCTTCATAAAATGGAACTGTTGGTTGATGACAAAGGACACAGACAGTATTACTCAACATGGCTGATGATCTTCATAAAATGGAACTGTTGGTTGATGATAAATGACACCCACAGTGTTACTCAACATGGTTGATGATCTTCATAAAATGGAACTGTTGGTTGATGACAGAGGACACAGGCAGTATTACTCAACATGGCTGATGATCTTCATAAATTGGAACTGTTGGTTGATGACAAAGGACACCCACAGTGTTACTCAACATGGCTGATGATCTTAATAAAATGGAACTGTTGGTTGATGACAAATGACACCCACAGTATTACTCAACATGGCTGATGATCTTAATAAAATGGAACTGTTGGTTGATGACAAATGACACCCACAGTATTACTCAACATGGCTGATGATCTTAATAAAATGGAACTGTTGATTGATGACAAAGGACACCCACAGTGTTACTCAACATGGCTGATGATCTTAATAAAATGGAACTGATGGTTGATGACAGAGGACACCCACAGTATTACTCAACATGGCTGATGATCTTAATAAAATGGAACTGTTGGTTGATAACAAAGGACACCCCCAGTGTTACTCAACATGGCTGATGATCTTCATAAAATGGAACTGTTGGTTGATGACAAAGGACACCCACAGTGTTACTCAACATGGCTGATGATCTTAATAAAATGGAACTGTTGGTTGATGACAGAGGACACTCACAGCATTACTCAACATGGCTGATGATCTTAATAAAATGGAACTGTTGGTTGATGACAAAGGACACCCACAGTATTACTCAACATGGCTGATGATCTTCATAAAATGGAACTGTTGGTTGATGACAGAGGACACCCACAGTGTTACTCAACATGGCTGATGATCTTAATAAAATGGAACTGTTGGTTGATGACAGAGGACACCCACAGTGTTATTCAACATTGCTGATGATCTTAATAAAATGGGACTGTTGGTTGATGACAAAGGACACCCACAGTGTTACTCAACATGGCTGATGATCTTCATAAAATGGAACTGTTGGTTGATGACAAAGCACACCCACAGTGTTACTCAACATGGCTGTTGATCTTAATAAAATGGAACTGTTGGTTGATGACAGAGGACACTCACAGCATTACTCAACATGGCTGATGATCTTAATAAAATGGAACTGTTGGTTGATGACAAAGGACACCCACAGTGTTACTCAACATGGCTGATGATCTTAATAAAATGGAGCTGTTGGTTGATGACAGAGGACACCCACAATATTACTCAACATGGCTGATGATCTTAATAAAATGGAACTGTTGGTTGATGACAAAGGACACCCACAGTGTTACTCAACATGGCTGATGATCTTAATAAAATGGAACTGATGGTTGATGACAGAGGACACCCACAGTGTTACTCAACATGGCTGATGATCTTAATAAAATGGAACTGTTGGTTGATGACAAAGGACACCCACAGTGTTACTCAACATGGCTGATGATCTTAATAAAATGGAACTGTTGGTTGATGACAGAGGACACCCACAGTGTTACTCAACATGGCTGATGATCTTAATAAAATGGAACTGTTGGTTGATGACAGAGGACACTCACAGCACTACTCAACATGGCTGATGATCTTAATAAAATGGAACTGTTGGTTGATGACAGAGGACACCCACAGTGTTACTCAACATGGCTGATGATCTTCATAAAATGGAACTGTTGGTTGATGACAAAGGACACCCAGAGTGTTACTCAACATGGCTGATGATCTTAATAAAATGGAACTGTTGGTTGATGACAGAGGACACCCACAGTGTTACTCAACATGGCTGATGATCTTAATAAAATGGAACTGTTGGTTGATGACAGAGGACACCCACAGTATTACTCAACATGGCTGATGATCTTCATAAAATGGAACTGTTGGTTGATGACAAAGGACACCCACAGTGTTACTCAACATGGCTGATGATCTTCATAAAATGGAACTGTTGGTTGATGACAAAGGACACCCATAGTGTTACTCAACATGGCTGATGATCTTAATAAAATGGAACTGTTGGTTGATGACAGAGGACACTCACAGCATTACTCAACATGGCTGATGATCTTAATAAAATGGAACTGTTGGTTGATGACAGAGGACACCCACAGTGTTACTCAACATTGCTGATGATCTTAATAAAATGAACTGTTGGTTGATGACAGAGGACACCCACAGTGTTACTCAACATGGCTGATGATCTTAATAAAATGGAACAGTTGGTTGATGACAAAGGACACCCACAGTGTTACTCAACATGGCTGATGATCTTAATAAAATGGAACTGTTGGTTGATGACAGAGGACACTCACAGCATTACTCAACATGGCTGATGATCTTAATAAAATGGAACTGTTGGTTGATGACAAAGGACACCCACAATATTACTCAACATGGCTGATGATCTTCATAAAATGGAACTGTTGGTTGATGACAAAGGACACCCACAGTGTTACTCAACATGGCTGATGATCTTCATAAAATGGAACTGTTGGTTGATGACAAAGGACACAGACAGTATTACTCAACATCACTGATGATCTTCATAAAATGGAACTGTTGGTTGATGACAGAGGACACCCACAGTATTAATCAACATGGCTAATGATCTTCATAAAATGGAACTGTATGTTGATGACAAATGACACCCACAGTGTTACTCAACATGGCTGATGATCTTCATAAAATGGAACTGTTGGTGGATGACAAAGGACACAGACAGTATTATTCAACATCACTGATGATCTTCATAAAATGGAACTGTTGGTTGATGACAAATGACACCCACCGTATTACTCAACATGGCTGATGATCTTCATAAAATGGAACTGTTGGTTGATGACAGAGGACACTCACAGTGTTACTCAACATGGCTGATGATCTTCATAAAATGGAACTGTTGGTTGATGATAAAGCACACCCACAGTATTACTCAACATGGCTGATGATCTTAATAAAATGGAACTGTTGGTTGATGACAAAGGACACCCACAGTATTACTCAACATGGCTGATGATCTTAATAAAATGGAACTGTTGGTTGATGACAGAGGACACCCACAGTATTACTCAACATGGCTGATGATCTTAATAAAATGGAACTGTTGGTTGATGACAGAGGACACCCACAGTATTACTCAACATGGCTGATGATCTTAATAAAATGGAACTGTTGGTTGATGACAAAGGACACCCACAGTGTTACTCAACATGGTTGATGATCTTCATAAAATGGAACTGTTGGTTGATGACAAAGGACACCCACAGTGTTACTCAACATGGCTGATGATCTTAATAAAATGGAACTGTTGGTTGATGACAAAGGACACCCACAATATTACTCAACATGGCTGATGATCTTCATAAAATGGAACTGTTGGTTGAGAAATGCTTACTATTTATTATTGCTGATTGTAAACCTTGGTTGCCTTTTAATGTGACTTGATGATTGGAAACCTTGGTTGCCTTTTAATGTGACCTTTGCTGATTGGAAACCTTGGTTTCCTTTTAATGTGACCTTTGCTGATTGGAAACCTTGGTTTCCTTTTAATATGACCTTTGCTAATTAGAAACCTTGATTTCCTTTTAATGTGACTTGCAGATTGGAAACCTTGGTTTCCTTTTAATGTGACCTTTGCTGATTGGAAACCTTGGTTGCCTTTTAATGTGACCTTTGCTGATTGTCCTGCAGGCTCAGAAGCACCCCTTGACAGTTAGCTTGATGAACAAAATTATGATCTTGACAGAAGTAGCATTGGTTTTACCTAGTACCAAGCATTGATGTTATCTAGTACCAAGCATTAGTTTTACCTAGTACCAGGCAATGGTGTTAACTAGTACCAAGCATTAGTGTTATCATAAGAAACATTGGTGTTTCAATTCTACCCATATTTATGATATCAGACACTGTTTCATTATGATGACTTGGAAACTTAAAAGGAGTTTTCTTTAAGTGTCTGATGCACAAAAAAACCCAATAGCTTACAGTAGATATCCTTTGGAAAATTCGCAACCAGATGTTATGATCTGTATAGCTGCTAGACTGTGTGGTTGGAGAGTCCACCAGTTGCCTGCTTCATCACAGTC
Organism: Sinohyriopsis cumingii; assembly: GCA_028554795.2. Lineage (NCBI taxonomy): Eukaryota > Metazoa > Mollusca > Bivalvia > Unionida > Unionidae > Sinohyriopsis > Sinohyriopsis cumingii. Next base: position 153,705,312 of record CM068826.1, read on the forward strand.
AATGGCAAATGGTGCCAAAGGAGTTGTCTCTTCACATTAACCTCCTAGAAATGAAGGCCATAGCAAATGCATTTTATTTCTGGAAGTATCATCTCTAGGGCAAGGTAGTTCTCATCATGTCAGACAACTTATTGGTAGTGGCCTACCTCAAATGGGATGACCAAATCACTTGACCTCAATGTTCTGGTTTTGGACTTTTTTTCACAGGTGCTCCCAGTTGAAGATAGGAGTCCAATCCTGGCCAGCTCACTCTCATACAGCGTGGTCTATTCTGGGCTTTCATCAGATTCAATTTAATTTTGGGGGCATCCCACAACAGTCATTTTAGAGTCAAGGTGGAATCACAAACTGACAAACTTTGTTTTTCTTTCCTGTCTGCCCTTCCCTCACTTCTGGTACCCACTTTAAACATGATATGAGGGGTCAGAAATGCAATTGATTCTGATAGCCCCGCAAAACTTGGACGAGTTTTGGGTGAACAGTTAGTCCATTCTAGTGACATGTCCTGCTGAATCCCCCAACCTGTTGCCATGGTTGCCAGTGTTTCACCCCTGCCTGGACAGGCTTCGCCATGCCTGGTTAGGATAGTCTTGTGTAGAAATGTGCTTGAACTTTAAGTTATGGAGGGGGCATTATGAGCTGCAAGGCCTTCCACTCTGAAGGGTTATGATGAGGGTAAGTGGTGGATTTTCAAGTCTGGCACAAAGACATCAGCATGAATCCTGCAGTTGACTTCATTTTTTCTCAGAGTTTTGAGCAGAAGAAGTTAGCCCCTTTACTATCAAAGACTTGCACTCCATGCTCTTTGGTACATTCATGCATCACAGTTATCTTAATGTATTTGATGGAGAAAGTAATTCTTATCTGGTTACATTAAACCATCCCACCACTTCGTACATATGCCACTTTGTACTTATACATCCTTGTTTGTGTATCAGTTAGCTTAAAGTGGTGTAGTTGATGGTGAGCCAAATAGTGGTGGAAATTATGGGCAAGAGTTTCTTTCTATTGTTGGTTTGTTATGTGGATGAGAAAAACTATATTTTCGTCTTCCCAGGATTGTAGGTTTTGATAAGTAGTGGAGTTTATTTCCTAACATTAATGTAATTAGGAAGGAGAAAAATAATTTACTAAAGAATTTACTTTTTAAGGCTGTTTTATTAAAAATATTTAGAGTTAGATGATTTCTAGATCTCCAACATGAGTCAGTATATCTTTTAATGTTACCCATATTTAAAGGATTAGACATGGCTTCATTATGATGACTTGGAACCATAAAAGGAGTTAGCTCCCCTGGCCAAGGAACCAAGTGAACTTAAAGTATGTCCATGTAATCATGGTGTGTCCTGTGTAGTCCATCATCTATTAACACATTTTTCTTATACTCCTGAGGCCCTATTTCTGGTCTATTTCAGTCAAACTCCTTATATGGGCATGTGTATCATGGTGTGTCCTGTGTAGTCCATCATCTGTTAACACATTTTTCTTATACTCCTGAAGCCCTATTTCTGGTCTATTTCAGTCAAACTCCTTATATGGGCATGTGTATCATGGTGTGTCCTGTGTAGTCCATCATCTACTAACACATTTTTCTTATACTCCTGAGGCCCTATTTCTGGTCTATTTCAGTCAAACTCCTTATATGGGCATGTGTATCATGGTGTGTCCTGTGTAGTCCATCATCTGTTAACACATTTTTCTTATACTCCTGAAGCCCTATTTCTGGTCTATTTCAATCAAACTCCTTATACGGGCATGTGTATCTGGTGTGTCCTGTGTAGTCCATCATCTACTAACACATTTTTCTTATACTTGACACCACAATTTCAATTGACTCGTCGTCACCATACAGTTGGGATACAGAATTTGAGCGGCAACCATTAGCAGTATTTGAACCTGTCTCTATGGATTTTGTACGTACAATCATGATGGAGAGTGCACCAAAGTCATGTGAACTTGATCCAATTCCAACATCACTGCTGCTTGAATGCTTAGATCCAGTATTGCCTTCACTAACTGATGTTATTAATACCTCTCTCTCATCTGGGGAATTCCTATCATTTTTCAAAACTGGCATTGTAAAGCCTCTGCTGAAGAAACCAACACTAGACCATAATGATTTAAAGAACTAACGCCCAGTTTCTAATTTCCCGTTCATTTAAAAAATCTTAGAAAAGGTTGTTCTATCCCAGCATGTATCTCATCTAAATTCAAATAGTCTTTTTAGCAATGTACAATCTGCAAATTGCCCTTGCCACAGTACTGAAACAACTCTTCTAGTTAATGACATTCTCTCTGTGTTGGATAGTGGAAAGATTACAGTCCCCACCCTCCTTGATTTGTCTGCAGCATTTGACACAATCCAGAATCAAATACAAAATTTATTCTCTGTGCTACATTTCACTGTTGGACTCTAGTCCAACATACCTATCTGACCTCACCCATGTGTACACACCAGTAAGATATTTATGCTCCTCTTCTGACAATCGTATATTCATTATTCCAAGTATGAAAACAAAGTCATATGGACAGCATTCTTTTGCATACCAGGGCCCAGCAACATGGAATGAACTGCCCACTGAACTTAGACACAAAGACACAGTGATCACATTCAAGAGGGCTCTCAAAGCTCACTTATTTCAACTGCAAGAACAAACTTAAAGACCTAATAATGTTTCCTACCTGAAATGTTCTCAGCATGTTTTTTATTTTTTAATGTTTTTCTAATTTCTTGTTGTTTGCTTTGTAATAATATTATGTTTCTTATCTTATAGGTGTTGTTAATGTTGTAAAGCGCTTAGAGTTTCTAAAAATTAGGCGCTATACAAAGTCCTCATTATTGTTATTATTATACTCCTGAGGCCCTATTTCTGGTCTATTTCAGTCAAACTCCTTATATGGGCATGTGTGTCATCAAAATCTCAGATGAATTTGATAATGAGCCAGATTCATGCATACTAATGAGATGATCTTGCATCTGATTGGCTGAGTTTGTTACACTTTAGAGGTCATATTGCTGATTTGATTTTGATGAAACTTGGAATATATACTTATGATCTTGGAGCAAGATATGCCAATATTTTGCGGTGATCTTGCATCTGATTGGCTGAGTTTGTTACATTTTGGAGGCCATGTTTCATAATTTGAGGAAACTTGGAATATGTTAAGATCATATAGCAAGATACACACATACTGAATGGGGTGATCTTGCATCTGATTGGCTATGCTTTTTACTCAAGGTTTTTAGCTTTTGCTGGGTTTGCCTTGAATGCTTTTCACTGATAAGACGTCACCATTATTCTTAGTTCTAAAATGGGGTAGCCTACAATATTATGCAGATGCTGTATTTCTGATTGTGCCGTCATATATTACTGAGGATATAATCATATTGCCCTCGAAGGGTGACTATTATAGAAGTTGGATGCTATTATAGCGGTTGGATGCTATTATAGAGGTTGGATGCTATGGTGTGTTCTGCTCTGTTAATGTGGCCTGGTAATATATACAATTGAGAAAGAAATATTTTGAGGAAATCTATTTCTCAGACAATATTTGCCTGATATCAGTATTGTTATAACCTGCAGATGTGAGCATCCTTGTTGTTTTGCCAGGGGAGGTAATAAGGGAAGGGTGTTTTCCCTTTGTCTATATGATAAATGGACTGGAAAGTACATTTTCATCTTTCGGGGAGGACTGGGTTTGGATGAAAGAAACATTTATCTAACAAATGTTAATCATGGTAGATTTGATTATAGAACCACAATTACCTTTCTAATTTAATCACTGCAGATATTGTGATAGCATCTACATTCAGACAATAGATAATATTTTAGAAGACTCATATTGCCCATGGCAACTTGTGACTTAACAAATACATGCAGCAGAGTTGCATGAATCTCAGCCATGGACACAAATTGTACAGAAATGGGGTGATAATTTAGAACTGGTTTTCAAATTATCATATTGATAATTTGGGGAAAAACCTTACAATATGAACAGAAGACATTTCCCACTCATAGCCTGTAAATGCATCAAATTTAGAAAAATGAATTGAAAATTTTGTGCTTAATCTCATCATACATTCAGCCCATTTCCATACAGTACATGTCTTCATCCCATCTCCATACAGTACATGTCTTCATTCCATTTCAATACAGTACATGTCTTCATCCCATTTCCATAAAGTACATGTCTTCAGCCCATTTCCACAGTACATGTCTTCAGCCCATTTCCATACAGTACATGTCTTCATCCCATTTCCATACAGTACAGGTCTTCATTCCATTTCAATACAGTACATGTCTTCATCCCATTTCCATAAAGTACATGTCTTCAGCCCATTTCCACAGTACATGTCTTCAGCCCATTTCCATACAGTACATGTCTTTATCCCATTTCCGTACAGTACATGTCTTCAGTCCATTTCCATACAGTACATGTCTTCAGCCCATTTCCATACAGTACATGTCTTAGCCCTTTTCCATACAGTACTTGTCTTCAACCAATTTCCATGCAGTACATGTCTTCAGCCCTTTTCCATACAGTGCTTGTCTTCAACCAATTTCCATGCAGTACCTGTCTTCAGCCCATTTCCATACAGTACATGTCTTCATCCCATTTCCATACAGTACATGTCTTCATCCCATTTCCATAAAGTACATGTGTTCAACCCATTTCAATACAGTACATGTCTTCATCCCATTTCCATACAGTACATGTCTTCAAACCATTTCCATACAGTACATGTCTTCAGCCCATTTCCATACAGTACATGTCTTCAGCCCATTTCCATAAAGTACATGTCTTCAGCCCATTTCCACAGTACATGTCTTCAGCCCATTTCCATACAGTACATGCCTTAGCCCTTTTCCAAATTACAGTACATGTCTTCAACCAGTTTCCATGCAGTACATGTCTTCAGCCCTTTTCCATACAGTACTTATCTGCAGCCCATTTCCATGCAGTACATGTCTTCAGTTTGTTGGGCATAGGAGAAACTATAAATGTAAAAACAAGTAACTGTTGGCAATAATAATTATAAAAGTGCAACAAAAAATTAAATACTTGATAGTTTTCTTAATAAAATGTTGCCTCCTACATATAAGATCATTGAACTGAAGTGTATTTCCCTTATTACTCATTTGATGCAAATCTTCATGTTAAATTTAGAAATGCAATGATGGCCCAATTGTTCCAGCTGTAATTGGTAACCACTGTATCCTTTTGCTTTGTAGTGATATGTTTGTGTCCTTCCTTGGTTCTTGGCATTATTCCACTCTTTGGAACCGCTCTGGTGGCCTAGTGGTTAGAGTGTCTGCCTCGGATGTGGGAGGTCATGGGTTCGATCCCCAGCCGAGTCATACCAAAGACTTACAAAAACGGTACTAACAGCTGCCTCGCTTGGCACTCAGCATTAAGAGGTTAGTGTTAGGACTGGTTGGCCCAGTGTCAGGATAATGTGACTGGGTGGGACATCATGCTACATGTCTGCGGCATGATGCCCCAGTGCTAGACATCACTATAAACTGCCACATTGCAGACATCGTAGCGATATGACTGAAAAATTGTTAAAGCTATGTTAAAAATCCAAATCACATCACATCACACACCACTCTTCTATGGTACTGACCATAAAGTCTTATACTGTTTGGTAGACATGGATCTTGCTGTACACTAAAATGATGTATATACATGCACCTCTTTTTACAATAAAATCAGGCTTGTACATGTACCTCTTTTTACAATAAAATGATGTACTTATGTGTACCTATTTTTACAACAAAATCAGGTTTATGCATGTACCTCTTCATGTACAATAAAATCAGGTTATACTGGTACCTCTTCATGTACAATAAAATAAGGTTTATGCATGTACCTCTTCATGTACAATAAAATAAGGTTTATGCATGTACCTCTTCATGTACAATAAAATAAGGTTTATACATGTACCTCTTCATGTACAATAAAATCAGGTTTATGCATGTACCTCTTCATGTACAATAAAATAAGGTTTATACATGTACCTCTTCATGTACAATAAAATCAGGTTTGTACATGTACCTCTTCATGTACAATAAAATCAGGTTTTTACATCTACCTGTTTATGTACAATAAAATCAGGTTATACATCCACATTATTTACAATAAAATCAGGTTTATACATCTACCTGTTTATGTACAATACAATCAGGTTATACATCCACATTATTTACAATAAAATCAGGTTTATACATCTACCTGTTTATGTACAATACAATCAGGTTATACATCCACATTATTTACAATAAAATCAGGTTTATACATCTACCTATTTATGTACAATACAATCAGGTTATACATCCACATTATTTACAATAAAATCAGGTTTATACATCTACCTGTTTATGTACAATACAATCAGGTTATACATCCACATTATTTACAATAAAATCAGGTTTGTACATCTACCTGTTTATGTGCAGTAAATCAGGTAAATACATGTACCTTTTGCTGCTCAGTAAACTTAGGTGTATATATGTACTTTCAAACACACACACACACACACACACACACAAACACACACACACACACACACACACAAACACACACATAAATACACAATATTCTCATTGAGACACTATGTTCAATTCCTTTGCATTCTTTGAGTGCTCCACAATTGAACATAAATGCTTTTTGCCCAGTAAGAGCTGTGATAGTTGTAAAAACTGAAATTAGTGATGCCAGAGTGTTTAATAAACGTTTTCCATTCCATTGTTTTCTAGGGTCTAGAGATGATTCTGTGGGTAACTATCAACCAACAAACAACAGGATCACAGTCAAGTTTGCAGCTCAACTGTATGATGATCTTTCCTTTCTTCCTGGCCTCTATGACCTTGGTATTGCTGTGGAAATAGATTCTGTACAGATTTTGACATCCAGTTATGCTGTCACAGCACTTGCACAGGCAGATCTTTCATCTGTTGTAAGCTTTACTTTTCTGTAACCTTGACAAATTGCTATATTTAGGGACAAACTTAAACATGGAAGTTACAAAGTCTTGAAAATATATAATGTGCTATAAGGTAGTTAATTACCTAAGGTAACCTTGTGTCTCCCACATGTAAGCCGGATGACAGGTATCACTTTCCTGGACTGATCAAAACACCTAGGGTAACTTTGTGTCTCCCACATGTAAGCCTGATTACAGGTATCACTTTCCTGGACTGATCAAAACTTTGACATGTAAAGATTTTGCTTCTCATATCCGAGGGGATATAGCAGAGTTGCATCCATGAATCTCAGCCATGGACAAAAAATTTGCAGAAATGAGAAGATAATGCAGAACTGGTTTTGAAATTATCATACATTTCACATTTAAATGACTTTGGTTCCATTTGACTTTTTTACTGTTCATGCATGAATCATTAAAGTGGGTGATTGTATAAATTTCTCTTTCTACTACACCCAAAAGAGAAGAGTCACTGTCCTTACATTTCACTTTCTACTGACTCGGTGTTTGCTTCATTTATCTCATGACCACATAGGCTTTTGTTATGCATACTATCCTCTACTGAATCATGAAACCTAGCAATGCCTCTTCATGAGTAATACTCCTCATTTCAATAGTAGGATCACTATCCATGATATTTTATGCTTCATTGATTGGGATTACATTTTATGTGTTTATTTGTCAGCTGTTCATGCTAAAATCATTAAATTGATGATAATACAGGCCTTACGTGTAGTGCTTATTCATGGAAATTATTGATGCATGAAGCACGTACTGCAGGCTGTCAATCCAAGGTTGCTGAAAACTTTTGAATTTCACCAAGTAAAATCTATTTTGTAGGGGTGGACAATGATACTAGTGGTTTAAGCAGAATTTAAGAACGTTGATGGGAATGAAAAAACAACACTACCTGTCTTATCTCAGCTTAATATTTTGATATGATGTGAAAGAATGTTTTTTGTCATTATTTTATGGCTTTTCACCATATATATGCATGTAGGTATAGATATGTGTGTAGGTATAGATGTGTTTAGGTATATATATGTATGTAGGTGGGTTGGTGGTTTCACACAATAGTGGGCCATATAGTGCAATTTTAAGTTCAAATTTCACATTTTAAAATGAATAAAAGTTATAATTTAAGGATTAAAGGTTTTTATTCAAAAAGAGGCCAAGAACACTTTAGTCTGAATATATTTTCTTTATGTCACTGAAAGTAGCTTCAGGAAACTAGTGGAGGTGAGGTATGTATTTCTCGATTATGTATTTCTCAGTTACGTTCTGGTTTATAACCTCCTTGCAGAGAAATGTGGTTGGGTAAAACGGAGTCCTTATGTCTTATTTTCTTCTTTACATATTTAATCCAATTATAATACCTTAGGAGAACTACTACAACCTTGCAAATCTAGCCTTTACAGATAAAACGTTTTTAGTTAAAAAAAAGGTATGAGTTATCTGCCCACTTAGGTTGTGATCATGCAGAGTGATCTCCCATAGATATAGGAATTGGAAGCAAAACTGATGAATATCTCTGTTACTACTTCTGCTCATGCTGAGAAGTGCATTGTCAGCAAGAGAGACCTCGCAAAAACCAGAATCAACATTGATATAAGTTGGAGGAATTCTCACTTCATAGGGAAAGTAGACTCCATCTATATTTCCAACTTCTCTCTCTATCTTGAGAAAGTTCTGCCTTTACAATTTTAGCCACACTTTGTCATCTTTACACACTTAATCGTAATTAGGTGCTTGCACGGGTACCCTATGCAACTTCATAACTAAATTGGGACTGTTGTTTTATTATGTTAAAGTGCAAGTCCCTGAGACAAAACTCTTAATATACATGTATAATATAATGTATGTATAATTCCACAATAACCGGCTACATACATGTAGTTTTCTTTGCTAATACGTTTAGTGTCAGGATGCCATGCTTTATTGCATTTACCTCTATGGGTCATCCTTGAACCTCTTACACGTTGTAAGGTGAATAATTTTGGGCAAATTCGTCTGTTGTTGTCCAGGTAACACTATAAAGCGTACTGGTGTGGGACATTCTAAAGTGTTGTGAGCAACAAATCCACGTCGAAGTTCGTCATATGCCTGGATGCCTAAACATAATAGCAGATTCTTCGTCTCAGAACATGCAACTCACACAGACAGAATGGTCTCCCATCCCTTGGTTTTCTCTCAGATATGCACCCAATGGAAATGAAAATGTTTACACAGTGGTGACCACAAGAACACAATCTGCCACCACTGGCATCTGTACCTGAAAAAGCTAACTTCCTCTTTTGGCTTTTTGATGAGAAAAAGCTAGCACCAAGTACAAAGAGGTTACCACTCTTTGATCGCTGACATCTTTTGTCATTATGGAAGAAAAGATATCAGACAAAACAAAGACTTATCCGACTTCCTCTCTAACTTTGATTATACATGGCCAGAAACATTGGCCCTGTGCCCAATAAGGAACCTGTCATGGGTATCGACATGGTTGAACAAAACACCATTTGAACCGCTTTCAAAGGCATATTAGGTTCACCTTTCATACAAAACCTGCTTCCTTAACACATTAGTGATTGCAGGCAGAATCAGTAAAATACATGACCTAACCGAATTACATGCAATGCTGATGAGATGGGTCAGTTTCCTCTTTCATTGCCAAGCACTGTCCATGATGGGCAATCAGACTTTTGTACTGAAATCATTGTCTACTCTGGACACTTCCACTCAAGGTCACCTACAGGATCCAGTACGAGCTCTGAAGTGCTCACATGGATAGAGCCATTGCCACAGGCATCACCTTTGACCGGAACTGTTCTCTAACTGATATTATCCTTGCAGTGGGATGGAGATTGAGCCCACATTCTCGATCTGGTAGACATAGCACAACAGTCTGCCTTCATTTAACACCTTTATAAGATGCGGCTTTCTATATCTGCCTGGATTTGCAGGAGGGAAAATGTTTCCCTTTCCAAAGTCACTCACTGACAGATGCAGTCTTCTACAGTCAGGTTACCCAGATGCTGTCTCACAAATTTTAGAGGACTGAAATTCTCATTTCTTGGGTAATGGGATGTACCTCCCACCACCTCTTACCTATTCTCCTAAGGTGTTATGATTAGGTAATGCATTTAAAGAAGAAATTAATTTTTTCTAGTAAAATATGTTTCTTTGCAAATACTTACCCAGTCATAATGCATATACACTTGCCCAGCCTTCATGCAGTTACATTGATATAGAGAGTGTGCCTTTCAGTCCAGTAGTAACTGAGATATTCATGGGTTTTGCTGCCAGTCCCTATATCAAGGGGAGATCACTTTGCCCTATTGTCACCTTGGCTGGTATATAACTTTTACCTCCTTTTAGCTAAAAGGTTTTATCTGGGAGAGTTGGATTTGCGAGGTAGTAGTAGTTCTTTTAAGGTATTATGATTGTGTAAACATTCATGAAGAAATGTTTTACTAGAAAAAGTTACTGTCTCTCTGTCATGGGGAGGGTTGCAATTGTTTTGAAACATTGTAAACATGTTAAGTGAGTAGGTCTTTTCTGCAATGAATTATGGCTCTTGTGACAATCCATTATATTTTTGTTGAATGTAGGATTGTGCAACTTGTATCAGTTTTCACTATTGTTCTGAAAATTGGTAGTTATTCTCAACATCATGCAGAGATGTGCACATCACTTGGTTGTAATGCCATGATAATTTGACCCATTATGACATGCAACAATCACTTGGTTGTAATGCCATGATAATTTGACCCATTATGACATGCAGCACATCACTTGGTTGTAATGCCATGATAATTTGACCCATTATGACATGCAACACATCACTTGGTTGTAATGCCATGATAATTTGACCCATTATAACATGCAGCACATCACTTGGTTGTAATGCCATGATAATTTGACCCATTATGACATGCAACACATCACTTGGTTGTAAAGCCATGACAATTTGACCCATTATGACATGCAACACATCACTTGGTTGTAATGCCATGACAATTTGACCCATTATGACATGCAACACATCACTTGGTTGTAATGCCATGATAATTTGACCCATTATGACATGCAACACATCACTTGGTTGTAATGCCATGATAATTTGACCCATTATGACATGCAACACATCACTTGGTTGTAATGCCATGATAATTTGACCCATTATGACATGCAACACATCACTTGGTTGTAATGCCATGATAATTTGACCCATTATGACATGCAACACATCACTTGGTTGTAATGCCATGATAATTTGACCCATTATGACATGCAACACATCACTTGGTTGTAATGCCATGATAATTTGACCCATTATGACATGCAGCTATAATGTGGTAATAAAATTTGTAAGCATCTTTCTAGTTTGTTTCTAGATTGTGATTTTGAAGAAGCTGTGTTACACGTTATCAATAGTGAATGCTTTTTTCTCACATTCCTGTAAGTGTATGATCATGTTTTCTCACATTCCTATATATGTATTGTCATTTTTCTCACATTCCTATATATGTATTGTCATTTTTCTCACATTCCTATATGTATATGATCATGATTTCTCACATTGTTATTATGTGTATGAGCATGTTTTCTAGTGTGGAACATCTGTGGAGAATATTTCTTTCATCAGATGATTGTTGTGGTAAAACATATGACTTCAAAATTGTGTTTTGATTGGCGCATGATCACTTTGGTATGTTTGTAGGACATTGTCATTTACATGACATCACAACAGTCAGCTATTTACATGACATCAAAACAGTCAGCTATTTACATGACATCAAAACAGTCAGCTATTTACATGACATCAAAACAGTCGGCTATTTACATGACATCAAAACAGCTATTTACATGACATCAAAACAGTCCGCTATTTACATGACATCAAAACAGTCAACTATTTACAGTGACTTTAGTTTCATTTATTTTATACATCTGTATTTTAGTTTCATTTCCAGTTTACATTGAAATGTTTGATTTGGTTTTGTGGGGCTGAGAGCTATTTTTCAGCACATGGTAGGTCATACATTATAGCCAGTAAATCTGGTAGAATAAGAACCGGGGAAGACCATGAACAAAACCATTGACTTGTGTGAAGGTACTGGCAATCTTTCTGATATATCCATGTTGATAAACTTGAAATGATGCATTCAGAGGTGAGATGTGTGAGTGATCTGTGAAGATGAGTTCTTAGTTAACTCTGTCCCAGAAAATTTTGGTGTAAACCACATATTATATCATCTCTCGAAATATGAAAACATTTTTAAGGTACATGTTGACCTTTTATCTGTATCTGTACCAGCTGGGGGAAATTTTTAGCTTTACCTGTAATTGACCTGAAGAAATTGTGGTATGGTTTGTTGTCCATTTGACCATCCATCCATTAGCACATAATTTTGTTATAACTCCTCTCAGAGTACTTAAAACTTGACACATATGCTCATCCCATGGTCCAGATTTTTCTAAATACAAATGAAACAGCTTGGACTTCCAATATAGCCACATTGGCAGCCATCTTGAAAATCTTGTTGTTATTACTACACCTGAATGGATGGTCATATCAGTCGGGGGTTTTCACCCCAAATCTTCTTATAATGTCTTGATGTTCCATAATGAAAATGGTGCTACTTGAACATATGAAATATCTGCCACAGTGACCATCTTGAAGATCTTGGTATTGCTACTCCTCCTTAATGAATGATCATATCAGAATGGGGTGACTTTTTATGATGTCGAGTTGTCTATTTGACTGTGAACAAAACTGGTGCCATTATGGCATCCAACATGGACACCGTGACAGATATCTTAAAAATATTGGTATTGCTACTTCTCGTTGACATGGGGTTTTAATCAAAAGAATTCTTCTGATGTCAGTTGGTCCGAATTGAGGATGGTGTCATTCTTGCATTCAGTACTATCATTGTGAACATATCTGTTAGTTTCATCAGCATTAATGAATGGCTAGACAGCTTTTACATCATTTTTCAGGTCAAGGCAGCAATGATGGTATTGCTGAGATTCTGCATTAAAAAATGCATGATCATAACATATCAAATGAAGTTTAGCAGCAGAGGGGGTGAACAGACCGAAACTAAAATAGTACTGAATAGACAAAAACAGTTTCGGTTTACTTATTTCGACGATAAACCTTTCCATGTAGACCATAAAATAAAAAAAAATATCCCTGAACGTCGAATAATTTCTCTCGGAGAGACTCTTTGACGACCCGGGAAATGCAATAACATCCTCCCGCTGACGTTCTTGGTTTACTTTAATAAATCTGAAACTATTTCCCCGCGGGGTCGTCATTGACACGGTCGGTCGGTCCAGCCCCCCCCTCTGCTGCTCTGGGAAATGAGTTTCCAAGGAAAAACATTTTTATGTTAACCATACAATGTATCAAGTCCGATACGGTATCGTGTCCGCGGGTCGTGTAAATTTATTGTTACAAATCCGTGCGGGGTTCTTTGAGCGCGACTAAAGAAATTTTTGAATTTATTTATGTCCATATCGCCGCTACACCAGGTTTGATGAATATTTCTCAGCGTATGAACATCAACTCCATTAAACACAGCAAGAAGATTACAGTTATCCCTGATTACTTTTGGTATTTGTGTGTAACGTTGAGTAACATAAATCACATCAGTGTTTTTATGACGACCCCGGGAAAATATTCTTGCAGGATTTTTTTGCTTGTCCAGCATCACATCATCATACACTACTAGGTTATTTATTTCCCCGTTAAGGTCTTCCACGGACGGAGCTTCTTCAATATCAGTTATAAATTCAACAACATCCTCGTCGCCGTCTTCACTCAGCGCTTTTGCACTCTCATTAAAATCTTTTATAACATTATAGCATCGCTGATCATCTACAGATGGTGCTACCAAATACAGCTTATCCCACTTCATCCACTTCATTATCATGTTCAGTAGCAGTTGCGTTTTACCTGATCCTGACGGTCCTATGATGATCATTCTGATAGAATTTGGTAGCACGGAATTATGCTTGACTGGTTCTTTCCTTCGCGTCGCAGAAAAATCAGTGATCTCCATTTGTATATAAAGAATAATAATTATGGATTTATATTGTGTAAAGTGCAAGGCATGAACCCCTACAAACGACATAACAACCATTACAACAAAAAATAACAGACAAGCACTCTCTGGTAAGTGTGTGCGATGTGGCACAAAAAAATTTAGATTTCAAAAAAAAAGCGAGGAGGTGACATTGCAGCCAAACTTGGAAAGCTCCCCGGAACTCCCTGGGCAAAATATCCAGGAGAAAAACATCTTCCGGGATACAATTACTGCGGTCCAGGGACACGACTAGATATCAGACTTGATGAACAATCTAAACCAAAACCGGGAGAGTATCCGATAAACGCTATCGACGCAGCGTGTCACATACATGATGTTGCTTATCTAAGTAAAGATCTACAAGACAGGCATATCGCGGATGTGAAATTAATTCATGCACTAAGCGCCATAAAAAATAAATCATTTAAGGAGTCACTCGCCAACTGGTTAATAAGATCAGCGATGAAATCTAAATTAGCATTAGGTGCTGGATAATTAATAAAAATGCAAATGCAAGCGATTTATTATTCCCCGGCCGGATACTGGAGAGGTAACTCAGCAATTAATAAACTCGCCAGCGCAGCAAAAGTAACACGCAAGGTTGCCAAAAATTGGCTATCAAAACAAGCAATATGGCAAATCTACCTACCACCACCTCGACAAATCAATTTTGCACATTTTGATGTTAGTGTGCCCAATGAAGTTCATCAGGCTGACATACTATTTCTGCCTCATGATACTGTCCGTAGAAAAACATACAAATACGCGCTAACAGTAGTTGATGTTGCTAGTAGATACAAAGAAGCAGAACCGTTAGCGACTAAAACAGCGTCCGAAGTCGCCTCTGCGTTTAAACGAATTTATCAACGAGGACCTCTAAACTGGCCACGATTATTACAAGTTGATCCTGGCAAGGAATTTCAGGGCGCGGTGTCATCACTGACAAAGCAGCATAACGTTACCATACGACGAGGACATACTGAAATTCATCGGGATCAGGCAATTGTTGAGCGATTTAATAGAACACTCGCTGAGAGATTATTCGGATACCAGTACGCGAGGGAATTCATTTACGATACGAGATCTCGTGAATGGGTTGCAAGACTGCCAAACGTGATAGCCGCACTGAATAATGAAATTACCAGAACAACAAACATGAGACCTGTAAATGCAATCACAAAAAAATATATACCCCCCGTCAGTGAACGCGGACAACAGCAACAAAATGTTTCAACGCAGCCAGGGGCGCTAGCGTCCCCACTGCTGGGTAATGTCACCGTTAGGTATTTATACGAACCAGGCGAACTAGAAGGAGGAAAAAAAAGAGCAACCGATCCCACATGGAGTGTTACTACACATAAGATATCCAGCATAACCAGATCAACTGGGAGAAACGCAATCTACACATTAGATTCGACTGCTCCTCAACGCGGATTTAAACGCGAGCAACTTCAGGTGATTCCCGAGGATACACAATTACCACCCCGATCACTAAAGTGATCCGCACTGAAGTGATTCAATCATTTAAATAACTGCAGCAACACCTCTGCGTCGGTTACACTCAAGACAGGTCAACATCACATTTTCACGTGTATGACCGCGACTGCTATCTATTCTATCTACGGTGAATTGCCTTGGGTCGTTTTTCGAATACTGCCACAGCAATAAACAATTACAACTCGCACAGTGATTATTCTGCTGTTGTTGTAATTGTATTACAAATTCAACATCCAAACTTTGTTTGGGATCAAACTCTCTACCATTTTTTTTGTCGCTCTGTTTGTAACCGGCTAATTTCTTTCTTATTGTGTCATCAGCGATTGAGCTGTCGTTGACAACATCATCTAATACAATTCTTCGTAACTGACCTATCCTTCTTACTCTTGACATGGCTAAATAAACTAAATTTGACCACTCGATGCGATCATCAACAATCCAAACTGTTGTATCTGAAATAGTTAGTCCCTGCGAACTGTGGATGGTCATAGCGTATCCTAGCGTCCACGGGGATTTGCTCATTTTCAGTGCCTGTTCAACAGCATCAACATCAACTGTGACAATATCATTTAATACTAAATTCTGTTTCTCCGGACCCGACGCAGTCAGGCGCCCTGGAATATCAACATCAATATTCTGCAATCGCGTATCAGCTGGTCTATAACACAACGGCACTGGCAACATGGGAAATTTCTTCTGATGTAACTGAAATAACTGCTGCTGAAGTGTGTCCCTGACTATCTTTCTACTTGCCACAATTAAATCACCTGGTTTCCACGTTTCCCAAAAGTCGCTCAGCGAAGTCTCTGGAATTATTTCACGCATTATCTCACACTGGACTTTATTGGTTTGTAGCCTGATCAGTGCCTTAAACTCTTTCAGCGTTTTATCGAGTGATCTGTGATCGTTAGTTATTTCCTCATAATAATCTACAAAAGTTTTCAGCCACTCGTGTGGAGATTCACCTGTAAATGGCGGTGGTTGACCATGATCGCCGCACATCACCACTGCGGTATTTTTCTTTAGCAGCCAATCCAGAAACTGTTTTAATGTATCCAACGGCACAGTGTCTATCTCATCCCAGATGATTTTCTCGGGAATATATTTCATTCCCATTCGTTCAGGTGTCCACGTGCCGCCGCTGTATTTGAAAAAACTGTGATACGTGCACGCGTTAACATCCCGTTGTCTCATCTCCCTGGCAAGTCTGTGTGTGGGAGTCAGCACGACCAAGTCAGAACCGCGAAATAATTCAATCGCCCGAGTTGTCTTGCCAGAACCACCAGGGCCGTTCAGATAAACTGTTTTGTGTCTTGTAACAGGATCGTGCACCGGCGGCAACAACGAAGTTGCCCCCGACGAAACCGTCGAAGACATTTCTGCGCTGCGATACTCATCCTTAATTTCAACGTCAGCTGATTCACAATATCCTTGTAACATTTCATTCTTTATTCTCCACGAGCCCCACGATGGATCATCCGATATAACATTATCCAACAGCGCTGAGTGTTTTTTATCAATATAAAATGAATCCGTTGCAACTCTCACTGCGACAACAGGGAATCTATTAATCATCGACAACAAATTTATGGATACATAAGCTAGCATCGAAGATCTCAAATGTGTGTACTGAGATGATTCTCCGTCGATATAACTAAAAACAGTCCCTAGTTTTTCCCCGTTTGACAGAAACACATCTTCGCGGTTACAGAACATGTTGTTCGTGGCTGCATCAGCGACAACAAGATCCAATTCAGTCTTGTCCATGATTAATCGACTGTGATGTTGTTTATGATCATACGCTCCACCTTGAGTGAATTTCCCTATTATTCTTCGTCCTAGATCTTTTGCTGTACTTTCGTCATTTCTGAGTTTGTTTTTAAGTACTTCAGGAGCTTTCTTGATGATAGCGTTGATAGAAGTTTCTGGATGTTCTCGTGACCAATCTTCGATGACTTCTTCTAACGTAACCGGCGTTGGAGTTGGCAACCAAACTTCGGTTTGACGACAATAACATATAATCGCTTCGCTGACCGTCAGCGACAACAGTATTCGACTGTCAAGCATGTATCGCAATAACACTATCGGTGCCCATCGCTTCTCAACGAAATGTCTGCCAAACCAAACATAACACACAGGATGTAAATCCTTAGCGAATTTAAACGACGACACACAAGCAAATCCGGTCAAGTCAAAATCAGGCAATGGTCCGTTTACAGCAACTCTTGTCATCGAGTTTGTAACGTGGCCAAACCGTTTAAAATATTCGCTGCATTCTCCACGCCCAAGGAAACTTCCTGGATAACACGCCGTCATGTCGACGGATATCATACCGCGGTGATCATATCGAGTATTCCACAAACCGCCGTGTCCGTATTCAACACAGCTCTGTTGGATATCCGCAAGAAAACTTTTCGGAGTTGGTCTCCATGAATTTCGTTCCCGGGCTACATGTGCGGCAACACCCGGGACAGTAAAACAGTGTGTCAGTAATGTATCAGTGTTGCCCGCATGATATTTTTCTGCGAGTTTTTTCATTTCCTGCTGTAACGCCGTTGTTCTATATATTTCCCCGTCGGGTCTCACAAACTGATCATATTCTCCATCTTCGGTACTTCTGAATAACCACACAGACACTGGATCGGTTTTACTTATCTGATAAATAAAATCAAACATAGAACCGTTAGCGGTTCCGCTTTGCAATTCCGGATAATACTTCACAACACGGTCTCGCGGGAATATCCTAACCGAGTCAGTCCAGGCGTGACTGTTATGATCGATAATAGTTATTGATGTTCCACGGGAATTGTATTTTGACTTATACAATACCTCACCGGTTAACGATGAAACCGTTATAGGAAATTTTAGTAATCGCTCTAGCTCAGCAACATCATTTATTGACGCTCCTTTATCCGCTACTCGTGTCGCCCACGCTGTTATTTTAGTTTGTCTTAGCGGTGTTAGGCCGTTTCCTCGCATTGCATTTTTAAAATGTTCCATTACTCGCTCAGCTACACAATTCAACACCGACACCTTCATCGGTTTGAGTTTATCAACGCTTGGTTTCTTCATCGGATAAATTCCATAAATGACTGCGGTCACAGGATACGCTCTGGCATAATATGGTATATCAATCCCAACAAGTACTCCCGGTTTTGAGTCTTTACTTAACAGAACGGTTTTTCCACGAACGCCTCTGGCATCAAGAACAGGGTCTAGTTTGTCTCTGATAATCCACTTTCCGTCGTCGACTCCAACAATAAATTTTATCTGTATGAAATATCTTCTATCGTCGAGATACCCAATTATGTTACGCGCGATTGTATCGTTCATGGTAGCATCAATGATAACGCTCGCGTCGGGGATAATTTTATACGAAGACCACGTGTGTGCGGCACCATCACGACGAAACTCTTCTTTGGCGTTCTTGATAACACCAATTACCGTTGCTAACTCTCTTCGTTGTGGATCAGCGGTTAACCGGTCAAGATCGAATCGAGAACCTGCGGGTTTTATTCTGGATAGTCTTTCAAATTCCTCCATATTATAATTAAGACAAGTATTTAAATAGACAAAAATATTATATATAATGAACGGAAACTCAAAGAGTTTCTCATGCAAGTGGATCAAACTAAATTCATAAGCGCCGTGTAACAGACGTTGCAGAGGCGAATACTGTGGACAACATGCTCAACAGGTCCGCGGCGGGAGTCTAGGACCGATACCGTGTATCAGATGCGGCATTGGAGTACGAGGAAAAACGCAATTATGTTCAGCGTGTGGTGGAAAACGCTATCGAGAACTAAAACGGTATTATGATAAAAAATATCCAGCCTCGAACACTCTCTCGGAGCGTGATTACATAAATAAGTTTTCAGACAAATTATGAATTAGACAAATGATTTGCTTATAGTATAATGAATCAAGAATTCGTCCCCGAACAAGAATTTGTTCCACATCCAACTATTCCAAATTATGAAGCGTCACACGATGGTACAGTCAGACACTGCCGGCGACGGAAACCAATCGGTATGGTATCCAATACCGGTTATCTAAAATTCCATGCTGGAGGAAAAGATTATCTCTGTCATCGTTTCGTCTATGAATGTTTCCATGGATTGATCCCTAAGGGTCTTGTCGTTGACCACGTTGACGGGAATCCGACCAATAATGCCATAAACAATCTTCGGATGGTCACGCAACGCAAGAACTGCTTACTGGGTAACACAGGTCATTGTAAAACAGTTGGAAAACGGGCTGTTAAGTCTCGAAATACAGAGACGGGCCAAGAAATGATATTTCAATCAATGGCCGCAGCTGGCAAATATTTCGGTATTTGTCAACCTTCGGTACAACGAGTCGCAAATGGGATCTACAAAACAGCATTTTCAAAAAAGCTCAAACAATATATTTCATTTTCCTACATACAGCTTATCCTCGACGATAACTCGTAAACACTCTCATGCAATTTAAAAATATAAAAAATATAATAATATGAATCACGAAAACATAAATGTCATAATTGTTGAACTTGAAAAATTGCAACAGCGTGGTTTTAATATTTTACTAAACGCTGAAACAATTATGTCAGATTTTGAATCGTTGAATGAGCGCGCCGGCAAGAACAATCTCGCCGCGTGTTATAGGTTCATTAAAAATATACAGAATTACGTTTACGGGTCACTTGCGTCGATAACTGACGATCAGGTATCTGAATTCGTTCCACTGTGCGGCGCAGTTGAGAAGATCAGGCTTGGATTGTCACAACAATATGAGACTCGAAAATTAATCAACACCAGGGTACGACGGCTACAAGGTCACATAAAGAATCTTGGAAACGCTAACACTTCCGAAAACTCTTCGAGTTCTGACACGGAAATGCCTACGGGTACTAGTGTTTGTGACTCCGTCGACGAAGTATAAGTGCGTGGAAACGCTATGCGTGGAAAACTCTTTGAGTTTCACACACTGAAAGTGTCTCACGCTTTGTACATTTTCACGGTAAAAAAAAATAATACATTTTTTTTTTGCCCTTGGAAACTCTTTGAGTTTCAGGGATGCTAGCATCGCCAATTTCAGATTTTGGAAATGTTTTACATTTTCAGGATTAACTCGAGCGCGGGCGCATCAATACAACAATGAGAATAGTTCATAATCTGTTCTCGTTGACACCAAACTGTGATCATATGATTTTGCTGTAACTGCGTCAATTGTGACGGAGTTAACAAGAAGTCTTCGTTGCCATACACGTCAACGATTATTTTAACGGGGAAATACTGTTCCGGGGGCTGTCCCGAGAAACTCTTTGAGTTTCCAAATGCGGTTTTTATTGCCTCGTAAAGAATTTGCTTATCATGAATATGAACTCGTGCGTGAATGTATTCACATTGATACATTATATACAACCGTTTTTTTTAAATGCGTGCGAGAAACTCTTCGAGTTTTCAACGAGAAACTCTTCGAGGAGAAACTCTTCGAGTTTCCAACGATAACTTATGCCGAACCACCGGGGAGAGCATTTTAGGATTTCACCAGTAAGTTCACCGAGATTGTCTCGCCACGCAGGTCCAACAAATTTCCCCGTTGGTCGGTGAGTTTGAAATTTATCGTTGACAACCACACGGTATGACACCGCAGATAGACCACATTGATTGGTTCTTGCACAATCAGAAAACCAGGGGGGTCTTTTGGTGTGAACGTATACAGGATAAACCCCTGTTGGGCCGTAGTATTATCTGATGCGCTGTAGCTACCGTCGATGACGTCACATACAAGATTGACCGCGATAACATCTGTGATATTTACGATCCCCGGTGAGATGTGTCTGCCGTCCGCGGTAGTGCTGTTGTCGTGCTTGAGAATAACCGGCTGCGGTTTTGTTCGCGTGTACGCGGCGAAAATATCTTCGAAAGATTCCGCGACAAGATCAGAGACCGATTTTCTCAGCGTGTGCGCGTTATATCCAGGAAGTGTAAAATCTGGAATATCCTTCACCAAAATACCAAATTTGGCTGCAAACTCCGATCTTTTTCAGTTTCCATAATCATCTTTGTAATCCAGTAGATTCTGAATTATTTTTTGATTTATAATTTCCATCGCGGATGCGAGTTTGTTTAGTTTTTCTATGGCTGTGATAATTTTATCGCGTGAACTTGTTAAATCAGAAATATAATCTTGAAAATATACTCGCAACAGTTCTAGCTGTTGTTTATGTGCTTGTTTGATCGGATTAAAAAAATGAGCTTCTATATCTTCTGGCTGGTATTGACGGTATTCCCCCCCCATGAAAGCTGCCTCTATTATATCTACGGGAATTCTAGGTGATGTTGAAAACCAGGCTTCTCCGGATATTAATTTATCTACAAATAATAAATAATCCCCGACGAGGTCGTGTGGGTCTTGCTTAACGGTCTCGAAATCTGATTTTTGGGGTGGTGGTGGGCCCGGTTCAGGTTCGGGTCGGGATCGTGGCCATCCTAATACGGTCCGAATTGAGCTGTTGTAAATATCCACGGCGTATCCCGGTGTTGAGATTTCAATGACCGCAGACAGCGTTGGTTCGTGCGCGGTCACAGATATTTTGGCTTCCTTGCCGGTGATTCGTTTTATTTGGCGTTGTATCTCATTGTTGATTTCTTCGATCTGATAACTCCCAGTGGGTAGCGTAATTGTATCCCATTCAAGTTCACGTTGTTGTGGGTCCGCGCTGGGTCTCCCGAACACGAACGAATTATTCGGCTGCAGATCACCAAATGATTCCGACCTGATATTGGGCCAGCTGTGATACACGCTGAGCTTTGCCAACGCGATTTCGTTCACACGAATTGGAGTTCGAAAATTAATACCAAATTCTGGTGTCGTCGAGGACACTGAGATCATTGTGGTCCTTACCGGTGTTGTGTTTGTGACTATTTGTTGAAGCAGTTCCGTTGACATTATTTATTTGTTTAGTTTTCAAATAGTCATTGTACGCATCTGACATTAGTTTAAATTCAGAATCTGATATCGACGCGGCGTCGCTACTTTGCACGTCTAACGATGATGATATCAGTGATGATAATTTCTGATATGCGGTCGTGGCTGTATTTAATTTTGTCGTGTAATCGTGTAATTTTGTGTTAGCACATGATGATATTTTTTTTGCTATGATGCCGAAAACTCCAGCTGTTGTTGTGGCCGCACAAACAGAGATCGTGGCGGCGACTGCTGCAGTTACCGGAGTGACCGCTGATAGTATTACTCCCGCGGATGCAACAACGGCGGATACTGAATAAACCATAACGTCTAACACTGTTATGCGTCTGCGGTATTTTTTTACTTTTTGGGATGTCGCGTCGATGACAGTTTTTAACTCAGATTGCCACTCACGGACTTGATTGTATCTATACGCGGATGCTTCCATTATTACTTTACCCGGTGACCAATTAAGGTGTTTCGGCGACAAATTCCAGACAATACCAGTAATTGACTGTGGCTAATCCTTCCGGATTTTCGGCTTCCAGCGTAAAAGTTTCTTCGGTTCTTTTGTTTATCACCACAGACGCAACTCGGGAAAACTTGCTAGTTAAATCATGTCTGGTAGATATCTTAAATTCTACAGCAGAGAGTACTGTCAGTCTGTATATTCCAGTAACATCTGCAGTATGTGTAATAGTCTTGTTTTGTTGTGACCATGTTTCCCTTCCTGATTTTATCGTACACACAAGGTTTTTTGGGGTTACTCCGGCAGGAATTTTAATTAAATTAAATTTTTCCATTATCTGCGGAATTCCATTTACTACGTTATCTAATGTTTCCTTAATTTCGGTGAGTTTCATACTGACGGCATTAGGTTTCCCGAAGAACTCATCTACGGTGTTAAGAACGTTTCTGCGAAGTCTTCCAAACTGGGTCACATGAACATCATACTCAGCTCGTAACGTGGATAATTTGGTATCTATGACGCTGTCGGCTGTGTCCACATACTGTTTGTTTGCTGCATCGTCGTTCGAGGCTGGATCTCTGAGTACGGTTATTTTGTTTCCATTCATGCTGAGTTCTCCTGTCATCGTGTCACCGTCTTTTTTCACGCACTTGTCAACACCTTTATCAATACTGTCTTTGATGCTTGTGATTGATATATTCGAGTCCTTGATCCGGCCGCCATCACTAAATGCAACGAAGTTATCCTTGGTAGCTCCAAGAATTCTGCGAATTATATCATTCCACTTAATGTTGCTCGTTCTTAGTTTTCCTTGCCTGTCTTGAAAAATAGCAACTTCATCTGGGTCAACTCCAGCTATATTCAAAAGATTATCGACTTCATCTCGGGTCGCATATTTTGAGAGATCAACATCTGTGCTTGGTTTACCTCTTCGTGTGAAAGGTCTTCCGTAAATATCCACCATTATTCTTATTGCTGTTTTTCAAATGCGAGCATGAAAATGCTAAGCATTTCTCGATGCGGTATATTCATGCACTACTCGATGCGGAGACGTTGCTGGATTTCTTGAGATTGCATCAAGAACATTTAAAACCTCGTTCCCACAAATGGGCGGATCAACTAATGTTTGTGTTGGTAGCGTCGACTGCCACACTGGAACATTATAAAATCTGCTGACATACCTGAGAAACTCAACTGGCGGTGCTAAACCGTACGAATCAAAATAGATAATTCCACGTGGATCGATCGCGTAAGCAACCCAGTGAGTTCCAGGACCGTCTTTGTTGTCGAGATTGATAATGCCAGTTTCTGGATTATTTGGTCGTTGCGGTAATTGATCTCGCATAAATACTCCTCTGAAATGTTTTATACGCAATTTTTTAACAGCATCTAATAAATCAAAATTGCTCATTGGAGACTGCGTCTCACGAAGCGTTTTTAAACCCGTTTTGGGTACCATGATGCCGGAGTTCCTGGTAGTCTTAGCCCTGATCCGCGAGCGGATCTCCCCTTTTTTTTGTATCCATTTCCGGTTGCTTTCTTTAGTGCCATTCCAGCTGCGGTTCCAACTGCACCAAGTGCTGCTGCCTTTGCTACGGCTGGTGCTGCCGCGGCAATCAACGCCGGTATTGCTGCGAGAAGAGGAAATATTCCACCGGTTTTAGTCATGTCCTTGATAGCTGCAGCAGAGAAATTAAGTCGGACACCGGTTTTTGCTGTTAGTGCCTTATTAAAATGTTTAATCTGAGTATTAGTCAACGACAGCTTGTCTGGACCACCAACAAGTTGATCTCGTTTTAGTGTTATTGATGTCCCGCACGTGCTTGCGTTCTTTGATTGCAATTTCTTTGTCTGACCGGAAGTCAAGGTGACATTAACGTGACTGTATGACATTATATTTCAGAAACTAATCTAATTGTTACATGTTTTCTACGGGAGCGTCAATAACTCTCATTCGTCCGCCAACACCTTCAAGCAGCATTGCTTTATCGGAGAGTATAACCGCGACAGCTCTAAAACCAGCAGGCGGGCCGGCGGGAAACTCACCTACATGAGCTTTGAAGTGTATATCAACGACAGATTGTTTGGTTAGATCCAAATGTTCCAGCGAAAAGTAATAAATCGGATACAACGTTGTGAAATCCAACTGTGATATCTGCAAGCCGGTATCAATATTTTGATCACGTCCCATAAATGTCATCAAACGATGATACGCACGCGCAACTTGATTATTTTCAAAATCTATCACTATATCTTCGGATGGTTCTTGATGTCCGTTTATTCGCAGCGAAACTTCAGAGACAGCAAGTTTGTCAAATATCATATGACTCTGTAGTTGGGAAGTCAACCTCGCATTTTGCTGGAGTGCAACAAAAATATGTCGCGGCGCTGATATTCCCTGTTGTGATGATATATGCCACGTAAACTGCCCGAGACCGGCACCTTGAATGGAATCTGTTGATGTTGTTAACCACGATATCAGTGATTTACCACCTGTGTCCATAAAAGAGAGTAACCGTTGCTCTTCAACGAGTGATGGAGACATCACTGGCATCCACAAAGCAAGCTTGAATAATATTACTTTACCGCCAGCAACACCGTCTTCTCGCCAGATGGCGTCAACGTCATCACTTTTTCGGTTAAGTACAACTGTATGTTTGGCTCCAAAAATAACCCTTCTGACATGTCTGCAAAATCCAAAGATGTGAGACAGTGGAATTGCGCATGAAAATCTCCTACGGTCACCTGATAACATTAATTTACGCGTAGCAAAACCTAAATTGTACTCTGGACTAGGCCTTAATATTGGAAATGCAGCACCTGGTCTGGCCGCAAATCCAGCCGGTTGCGGGTCTACAGCAGTGCCTTGTGCTGTTTGGACCGGAATAACAGATCTGTGTTCAGGATGATCAGAATTATCCTTAGCGAACATCATAGTCGGACCAGCTGATCTAGTGTAATCATCTGAGTATCTCGCTAATCCCAGGATTGTTGTAGCAACGTCAACATTATCCTGAATTATTTCAATTTCTCTTCCGTCAATGCTGTATGAAGCACTTTTGAACAGCGCCATGATACCGTTGTTAACAAAACCAACTCGAACATTAGCTCCGTATGCTGTATTAGCGGCAACATCTGTTACAAGTTCACCCGTGACTTCAAGAAATGCTTCAGCGGGCAGGAAATATCTACTTGTATCCTGGACTCGTAATTCAATTCGTCCGCGTTGATTAGGTACTGTTGCCTCATAAGAATAATACTGATAATCGCGCACGGACTCATCTTTTAGTGTTGGTGCATCCATGTCGAACGCTGGATCAGATATAGGTTTAAACATTTTATATAAAATTATTGTCTTCTAAAACGAAATCCGCTTCCTGATATCAGGCTTGTATTTATTTGTTCGGGTGTTTGGGTTACAAGCTCTGCAAGTTTTTGATTGGCAGCCTGATTTATTACTTTACCGACATCCGCGGGCATAAGTTCAGTACTGGCCAGTTTCACCGGTGGTGGTTTTTTTAATCTACGAGTTAACCGTAACAGTCTATCCTTGATTGACGCGAATGCCTTCCCGGCGAGATCACCAACAGATCCAAGGGCTTTATCCTTGACAACATCAATAGCTTTCATCGACAATTGTTTTGCAATCGGTAACACCTTAGGGGCTATTCTTGAAAACAAACCAGTAACTGTATCGCCGAGACCATCTCCGTAGGTTGCTCTGTAGACTGGTAATCGCGAGTTCACTACGCGGACTGGTAACACGCTAGCGTGTCTAGGTTGAGAATTGTGCACGATCATTTATTTAATTATTATTTCTCTAACTAAATTTGCTAGTCGCTGTAGTAACCATCCGCGAGTTCATCAATGAGCCCCCGGTATGTACTTATATCCATAAGACCACGCTGAAATAGTCGCTGACAGATATCTGCGGCTTCATTTATAATTTCCGGAGAGTTGTTTCCGGCACGTCTTCCTCCGATGAGAACTTCTAGTCTGGACACATCGTTGACGACGCTATCAGGACAGATGTGGTCGTATCCGCTGCCTGTTTTCTCTTTTTCTTGTTGTTCTAATTCAGCAATTTTTTTGTTTATTGCGTTAATTTCTCTTTTATTTTTATAATATGCAGCAATTGCGGCTTTGAGTTTAGCCTTATTTTCCGGATTGCTTTGGTCCAGTTCCTCTGTTTTTTGTTTATTTATTGAAAGATCGAACTGTTCCCTCATCAGTTTATCTTTTTTCATTATTAATTCTCCTATTTGTTCGGGCGGCGGAATGGACGACAAAACAGGAGTGGAAAAATCATCATCGTCATCGGGAGCGCTAGCGCCCACGGGTTTACGCGATAAAAATTCAGGCACTGGATCGGGCAGTGTCATTTGCGGGGTCTGTTTTAGAGCTTGTGTTTTCTTCGCCGGTATTTTTGCCTGCTTTTTCATTTCCCTTTCCTGTATTTTTGCCTGCCTTTCACTTTCCTTTGCCTTCATTCGTTGGTCTCTTAGTTCCTTATTAACCCCAATTACGCCAGTTTTTATAAAATTATAGGTATCATCAATGCTAGATATCCGAGAAATGCCTCGGTTTACTTTATAAACATAATCCCGCCACTCACCCTGAGTCATACCCGAGCCAGCTCCTGGTTTTAGAAATTCTTGCCGGTTAGGATAATTTAAGACAATCCAAGCAGAAAACTCCCTAAGCTCATCTATGTTAGTAAGCGGAATATTTTTTATTTCAGTAATACCATCTTCGGTAAATTTATTAATAAATGTTTCCTTAGCAACTGTCACTACTCCGGCGGCACCTGGATCAGCTGCGGCACCTGCATCTGCCTGTTGTTGTTTAAGTTCTTCTATTGCTTGAAGTAGCCCTCGTTTTGATTTGGTAGGGTCAGCAGGATCAGGTTTTCCTACAATTGCAGTTTTAACTTCACCAGTAGCTGCTGTAATAGGCTTAAATAATTCCTCCGCAGATGTTGCAAACTCAACTCGCGCTTCTTGTCTTGCTTTTAATTTTTCTTTGACGGAATCACGAACCGGAAGAAATTTTTTAATCGCGGCTAGTCGTTGTCGTGCCAATCTAGTTGTAAGTGCTTCTCCGATATTTGCCATTATTTATTTATCAATGATTTAATTCCATTAACATAAAAATGTTTTTCCTTGGAAACTCATTTCCCAGAGCAGCAGGGGGGGGGCTGGACCGACCGACCGTGTCAATGACGACCCCGCGGGGAAATAGTTTCAGATTTATTAAAGTAAACCAAGAACGTCAGCGGGAGGATGTTATTGCATTTCCCGGGTCGTCAAAGAGTCTCTCCGAGAGAAATTATTCGACGTTCAGGGATATTTTTTTTTATTTTATGGTCTACATGGAAAGGTTTATCGTCGAAATAAGTAAACCGAAACTGTTTTTGTCTATTCAGTACTATTTTAGTTTCGGTCTGTTCACCCCCTCTGCTGCTAGTTTCCATACATGAACTTTGAAGTCAAGGTCGTAGGTTATAAAATGATATCAATGCACTTACCTCTCAGGGTAGGGGACAAACATTTGCCTCCTATGTATGAAAAAAAGAAGATATATTTTGTAGAAGAAAATATGCAGGGGCAAATTTTAGAATCAATTAGTTTTATATGGTTGCCTCAATAACTTATCTTTTATTTTAAAGTGGTTTAAAGAATATTGTTATCTGTTTTGTAGATAGAAGAATATAAACATTCTTTTTTTGGACTGAAACCTGAATTGCTAATCATGAACCGTTTCTTACAGGAAACGATATTTTACCCTTTAAAGAATATTCTGTTTCAACCCCATTTTATTACAGATTCCACCCAGTGTTACACTAACCCCATTTTATTACAGATTCCACCCAGTGTTACACTAACCCCATTTTATTACAGATTCCACCCAGTGTTGCACTAACCCCATTTTATTACAGATTCCACCCAGTGTTACACTTACCCCATTTTATTACAGATTCCACCCAGTGTTACACTAACCCCATTTTATTACAGATTCCACCCCGTGTTACACTAACCCCATTTTATTACAGATTCCACCCAGTGTTACACTTACCCCATTTTATTACAGATTCCACCCAGTGTTACACTTACCCCATTTTATTACAGATTCCACCCAGTGTTGCACTAACAGCTGTCACTACAAGTGTAAATATTGGAGACCCATTTGTTGTTGAAATTGACATCACAGTGCCCAACACAATAGCATCACAGTATATTCTTGAGGTTTTAGCACCAATGAGTGGAACAGATGCCCTCTACCAGGTCTGCCAAGTCTCTTTGGTATCAGTGGGGCAAAATATGCCATGTGTGGACAGAGACCAGACTCCAGTGTACACAGCCAGAAATGTGCCAGGAACAGTACCTGACAGAGCGGTAATAAATTTTGGGTTTGTAAAGTGGCTGGCTATGAGCAATGACACAGCTGATAATGTCATCAAGGTCAATGCTGTTTTCAAGGCTCTTAATCATCCATCAAACACAGCTCTTTCCATAAAATTGCTGACTTTTATTGTACATTATGGGGACGGCAACGTTCAGGTCAGCGTAACAAAGAATATCACCATCAATTCAACGACTTCAGCTCTTACTGTAGTGGTAAGTTGTGTTCATACTCAAATACTTTTTTAAATATAGTGATGACAAAATGCTACATGGATACATTACTAATGGTCAATATAGTGATGACAAAATGCTACATGGATACATTACTAATGGTCAATATAGTGATGACAAAATGCTAGATGCATACATTACTAATGGTCAATATAGTGATGACAAAATGCTACATGCATACATTACTAATGGTCAGTATAGTGATGACAAAATGCTACATGGATACCTTACTAATGGTCAATATAGTGATGACAAAATGCTACATGGATACATTACTAACGGTCAATATAGTGATGACAAAATGCTACATGCATACATTACTAATGGTCAATATAGTGATGACAAAATGCTACATGCATACATTACTAACGGTCAATATAGTGATGACAAAATGC
Source organism: Sinohyriopsis cumingii (assembly GCA_028554795.2). Classification (NCBI taxonomy): domain Eukaryota; kingdom Metazoa; phylum Mollusca; class Bivalvia; order Unionida; family Unionidae; genus Sinohyriopsis; species Sinohyriopsis cumingii. The sequence goes on from CM068826.1 coordinate 153,735,338, forward strand.
TACATGCATACATTACTAATGGTCATTATATCATATGTTAAATTTAATTTATCTGACAACACAATATTTTTATGCATATATATCTGTGTGTGTATTTATATATATATATATATATCTGTGTGTGTATTTATATATGTATATATATATCTGTGTGTATTTATATATGTATATATATCTGTGTGTGTATTTATATATGTATATATATCTGTGTGTATTTATATATGCATATATATCTGTGTTTGTATTTATATATGTATATATATCTGTGAGTATTTATATATGCATATATATCTGTGTGTGTATTTATATATGTAAATATCTGTGTTTGTATTTATATATGTATATATATCTGTGTTTGTATTTATATATATGCATATATATCTGTGTGTGTATTTATATATGCATATATATCTGTATTTGTATATGTATATATATCTGTGTGTGTATTTATATATGTATATATATCTGTGTGTGTATTTATATATGCATATATATCTGTGTATTTATATATGTATATATATATATCTGTGAGTATTTATATATGTATATATATCTGTGTGTGTATTTATATATGCATCTATATCTGTGTTTGTATTTATATGTGTATGTATATATCAAATTGTGAATACAATATCAACTTAAGATTTTTTATAACTTTGAACTGAAATGGCATATAGCAATTTTTAAATGCCTGATATTTTTTATTATTATTTTGCTATAAAAAATTCAATGGTTTTATTTGTTTTCATATGTCTCAATTTTCATGGTCTTTAAAAAATAAATTCTGAGTACATAAATTTGTGGATTTGCCTGTCGAAATTGGCATATTTGTGGTATTTCATTTTGTGAAATAGCCTCTATAGAGGCCCAGACTTTAGAATAGAAGAAAGATATGCTGACATCAAATGAGAGTCACTTTTAATTAATGGTATCAGTAATAGACTGCTCAGGTGGCCTAGTGGTTAGAGCATCCGCCTTGGATGCAGGCGGTCAAGGGTTCAGTTCCCAGCTGAGTCATACCAAAGACTTTCAAAAATGGTACTAACAGCTCCCTCGCTTGGTGCTCAGCATTAAGAGGTTAGTGTTAGAACTGGTCGGCCTTGTGTCAGGATAATATGACTGGGTGGGACATCATGCTACATGTCTGCGGAATGATGCCCCAGTGCTAGACATCACTATAAACTGTCACACTACAGACATCATAGCGATATGACTGAAAAATTGTTAAAGCTACGTTAAAACTCCAAAGCACACACATGTATCAATAATACTAACACCTGTATGAGCACAAATTAAAAAAGGAGCAAAGGAACGGACAACATGAAACAAATTGGTTATTAAAGTAAATAGTGTATGAACTCTTATTTAAAACACTGTCCATAAAGTTGCACCTTCAATTACTTTTTGATGACCTTGCTGTTAACACAATGACTTAAGAGTGATAAAATTCAAATTAGATCCTCATTAGTTTGTATAATGTCATTATTCCACATGTGAACCAAACATGTACCCAGCTGCCAGTTCCTTGAAGCATTAGATAGGAATATCAGTGTTCAAGGATCACCAAAGTAACAGGCAGGTAATGTCAATATTCAGGGATCATTAAGCAGTAGGCATCCAGTGTCAGTATTCAGGGATCATTAAGCAGTAGGCAGCCAGTGTCAATATTCAGGGATCATTAAGCAGTAGGCAGCCAGTGTCAATATTCAGGGATCATTAAGCAGTAGGCAGCCAGTGTCAATATTCAGGGTTCATCAAAGCAATAAGCAGGGAATGTCAGTGTTCAGGGCTCATCAAAGCAATAGGCAGGCAATGTCAATATTCAGGGATCATTAAGAAGTAGGCAGCCAGTGTCCATATTCAGGGTTCATCAAAGCAATAGGCAGGGAATGTCAGTGTTCAGGGCTCATCAAAGCAATAGGCAGGCAATGTCAATATTCAGGGATCATTAAGCAGTAGGAAGCCAGTGTCAATATTCAGGGTTCATCAAAGCAATAGGCAGGCAATGTCAATATTCAGGGCTTATCAAAGCAATAGACAGGTACTGACAATATTCAGGGCTTATCAAAGCAATAGACAGGTACTGACAATATTCAGGGCTTAACAAAGCAACAGACAGGTACTGACAATATTCAGGGCTTATCAAAGCAATAGACAGGTACTGACAATATTCAGGGCTTAACAAAGCAATAGACAGGTATTGACAATATTCAGGGCTTATCAAAGCAATAGACAGGTACTGACAAACTTCAGGGCTTATCAAAGCAACAGGCAGGTACTGTCAATATTCAGGGCTTATCAAAGCGATAGACAGGTACTGAAAATATTCAGGGCTTAACAAAGCAACAGGCAGGTACTGTCAATATTCAGGGCTTATCAAAGCAATAGACATGTACTGACAATATTCAGGGCTTAACAAAGCAACAGGCAGTTACTGTCAATATTCAGGGCTTATCAAAGCAATAGACAGGTACTGACAATATTCAGGGCTCATGAAAGTATGAAGTTGCTGAATATATTGCAAGAAAATGGAATCACTCTTGTTTGAGCCCGACACTTTAGTTTTGAGTAAGTTTTAAATCTAAATTTCATATGCTAGTATAATTTATTCTTGTCTTACATTTTCAATAATGCTTGTGTTTGAAGATGTTATGATTTTTCTTTTTGTTCTCTATCCTTACTTATTTCACAAGCTATCAGTTTAAGGCAGTGAGTGAAAATTATATCTACTAGATACTGTATGCATATGTGTCTATTGAAAATTATATCTACTAGATGCTGTATAAATATGTGTCTATTGAAAATTATATCTACTAGATACTGTATACATATGTGTCTATTGAAAATTATATCTACTAGATACTGTATAAATGTGTCTATTGAAAATTATATCTTCTAGATACTGTATAAATATGTGTCTATTGAAAATTATATCTACTAGATACTGTATAAATATGTGTCTATTGAAAATTATATCTACTAGATACTGTATACATATGTGTCTATTGAAACAATGTAAAATGCTGCATTATTCTATCACCAAAAGTACTGGTGATTTGTAGACTGTTATTTTTCTGTCATTCATGTACCCATTGGGATTGAACTTTATTCTTGTTTTTAAAGTACATTTACCTGTATGTGTGTTTTGTAATCTTGCATATTCATTTTTTTCAGTCAACAAAATCTAAACAGCTAACAGTATTTCATGAATGCAGTTTTTATTACAAAATGAATGTCACAGTTTTTCACTGTTTATGTTAATTTTTATTATGTGTCATGTTTTCAGAACAATACCAATCCATCATTTTCCATGTCGTATGCGTTTGGAACTGAGAATGTTCCTGTCACTGCCACAGCAAAGGTTCTACTTCAAATGACCACCAGCAGGTCTACAGTTTACCCCACCACGGATGTTGAGTTTATTGTGCCGCTTGGTGACACCTCAGCCATTTTCACCCTCTGTAAAGCCAAACTGGCTAGTGTAGGCAAGAATATCCCCTGCATGGCTCCAGAATGGATCAATGCCAAAGTTGCATACTATTCAAAGTAAGATATTTTGATCTCAGTTTAATTTTTTGGTCACTTGATGTCAGACTTAAGATGCATCATTAGTTGTATTATGATTGCATTATGGTATTACAGATTTAAACATGTTTTTTATTCCAGGTATCTGAAATCCAGATTTAAATGGCTGGTATTATCATCAGAGTGTATTCTTGAACATAACATTTTGAAGGGTAATTCCCTCCTCCATTTGGGGGCCCTGAGTGGGCAAGTGGTCTAAAGTGCTCACCTTTATTGATCATGCCTGTCTCACCTTTTGTCTGCATGGGTTCGAGTCTCAGGCTCAGTCATTGTGGGTATTTGAGAAAGCTTGCCAGTAGCTTCTTGTGGGTCAGTGGTTTATTCCGGGGTTATTCTGGGTTTTTCGTCCACCATTGATACTGGCCACCATGTATAGCCTTGCTTGTGCTGAAAAATGGCGTAAAACCCTACAATGACCACAACTCTCCTCCATTAGAAAAAGATTGAATTTTCAAAATATGGGAGAAATTAAATAAAGAAATAATGGTAGGGCTTGAAGATGTGATGCATTTATTAATGTGTATTTTGTTGACTTTTCAATTTGAGAGATTAGTAAGTAAATTGAAATTGTAAAGTGATAAAAGAGAATGTTAAAATTGTGTTCAAATGTTTGCCAGTCTTTGTTATTTACAATTGTTAGTTTGTTGAACATTTAGAAATGTTAAAGTCATCTTATACATATATGTCAAAAATGAAATAAGCATTTTTTAAGACTCATTACATTTTTCTGACCTGTGCAGTCTGAGAGATGTTGAATATTTCCCATCTGACTCTCCATGCTGTAAGAGGCGTTAATGGAGGCAGGAACCATGGTGGCTCATTGTTTAACATGGCAATCTGGTGACTGGTATTCTATCATTGGATCAGTCTGGTTTGGCTACTGTGGGGTGTCCTTGGCAAGGCACTTTACTCCTGTTGCCATAGCATTAAATAGCCTATTTATGTTGCTAATCCGTAAAACACCAAACCAGTCTTATCAAGTGTCCATCGTTTTTGTGTGTGCCATAAAACACCAAACCAGACTTGTCAAGTGTCCATTGTTTTTGTGTGTGCCATAAAACACCAAACCAGTCTTGTCAAGTGTCCATCGTTTTTGTGTGTGCCATAAAACACCAAACCAGTCTTGTCAAGTGTCCATTGTTTTTGTGTGTGCCATAAAACACCAAACCAGTCTTGTCAAGTGTCCATCGTTTTTATGTGTGCCATAAAACACCAAACCAGTCTTGTCAAGTGTCCATCGTTTTTTTGTGTGCCATAACACACCAAACCAGTCTTGTCAAGTGTCCATCATTTTTGTGTGTGCCATAAAACACCAAACCAGTCTTGTCAAGTGTCCATCGTTTTTGTGTGTGCCATAAAACACCAAACCAGTCTTGTCAAGTGTCCATTGTTTTTGTGTGTGCCATAACACACCAAACCAGTCTTGTCAAGTGTCCATTGTTTTTGTGTGTGCCATAACACACCAAACCAGTCTTGTCAAGTGTCCATCGTTTTTGTGTGTGCCATAAAACACCAAACCAGTCTTGTCAAGTGTCCATCGTTTTTGTGTGTGCCATAAAACACAAACCAGTCTTGTCAAGTGTCCATCGTTTTTGTGTGTGCCATAAAACACCAAACCAGTCTTGTCAAGTGTCCATCGTTTTGTGTGTGCCATAAAACACCGAACCAGTCTTGTCAAGTGTCCATCGTTTTTGTGTGTGCCATAAAACACCGAACCAGTCTTGTCAAGTGTCCATCATTTTTGTGTGTGCCATAAAACACCAAACCAGTCTTGTCAAGTGTCCATTGTTTTTGTGTGTGCCATGAAACACCAAACCAGTCTTGTCAAGTGTCCATCATTTTTGTATGTGCCCCATAAAACACCAAACCAGTCTTGTCAAGTGTCCATCATTTTTGTGTATGCTATAAAACACCAAACCAGTCTTGTCAAGTGTCCATCATTTTTCTGTGTCATAAAACACCAAACCAGTCTTGTCAAGTGTCCATCGTTTTTGTGTGTGCCATAAAACACCAAACCAGTCTTGTCAAGTGTCCATTGTTTTTGTGTGTGCCATAACACACCAAACCAATCTTGTCAAGTGTCCATTGTTTTTGTGTGTGCCATAACACACCAAACCAGTCTTGTCAAGTGTCCATCGTTTTTGTGTGTGCCATAAAACACCAAACCAGTCTTGTCAAGTGTTCATCGTTTTTGTGTGTGCCATAAAACACAAACCAGTCTTGTCAAGTGTCCATCATTTTTGTGTGTGCCATAAAACACCAAACCAGTCTTGTCAAGTGTCCATCGTTTTTGTGTGTGCCATAAAACACCGAACCAGTCTTGTCAAGTGTCCATCTTTTTTGCGTGTGCCATAAAACACTGAACCAGTCTTGTCAAGTGTCCATTGTTTTTGTGTGTGCCATAAAACACCAAACCAGTCTTGTCAAGTGTCCATCATTATTGTGTGTGCCCCATAAAACACCAAACCAGTCTTGTCAAGTGTCCATCATTTTTGTGTATGCTATAAAACACCAAACCAGTCTTGTCAAGTGTCCATCATTTTTCTGTGTGCCATAAAACACCAAACCAGTCTTGTCAAGTGTCCATCGTTTTTGTGTGTGCCATAAAACACCGAACCAGTCTTGTCAAGTGTCCATCGTTTTTGTGTGTGCCATAAAACACCGAACCAGTCTTGTCAAGTGTCCATCGTTTTTGTGTGTGCCATAAAACACCAAACCAGTCTTGTCAAGTGTCCATCGTTTTTGTGTGTGCCATAAAACACCAAACCAGTCTTGTCAAGTGTCCATCGGTTTTGTGTGTGCCATGAAACACCAAACCAGTCTTGTCAAGTGTCCATTGTTTTTGTGTGTGCCATAAAACACCAAACCAGTCTTGTCAAGTGTCCATCGTTTTTGTGTGTGCCATAACACACCAAACCAGTCTTGTCAAGTGTCCATTGTTTTTGTGTGTGCCATAACACACCAAACCAGTCTTGTCAAGTGTCCATCGTTTTTGTGTGTGCCATAAAACACCAAACCAGTCTTGTCAAGTGTCCATCGTTTTTGTGTGTGCCATAAAATACTGAACCAGTCTTGTCAGTGTCCATCATTTTTCTGTGTGCCATAAAACACCAAACCAGTCTTGTCAAGTGTCCATCATTTTTCTGTGTGCCATAAAACACCAAACCAGTCTAGTCAAGTGTCCATCATTTTTCTGTGTGCCATAAAACACCAAACCAGTCTTGTCAAGTGTCCATTGTTTTTGTGTGCCCCATAAAACACCAAGCCAGTTTTGTCAAGTGTCCATCATTTTTGTGTGTGCCATAAAACACTAAACCAGTCTTGTCAAGTGTCCATCTTTTTTTAGGGTTGATTTGTTGTTTTCTGTACGTTTTTGTACTGTCATGATCATGGTCTATTTTTGTTATTATCAATCAGAATGAAACAGAGATTGCCAATATTTGACTGATATCACACTATTGTATTTGACTGTTATCACACTATTGCATCATACTTTGCTATTTTGTTTGATTTCTGATTATTTTGTTGCTATTAGTTTTCATTTCTGCCTAATGATGTCAGAAGGGTTCCTTTATTTGACATCAGAATTGGAAAATGAATTGTGATTGCATCTTGCAAGGTGATATTTTATGGATGTATAAATATAGATTTTCTGTAATGTATGCATTTAAAACTTTTCATCTACTGCAAGTTTAGTGTTAAATCAGAAAGAGCTGAGTGTTGGAAAAGAGCCTAAATCCTCCAAACCGTTAGACTGATTTTGAATTCAGCTCCTTCCAAAAATGGACAATAATAGAAAAAGATATTTACGATGCTGCAGTATTGTTTCCTTTGCTAAGGTTACAAACACATGTTGTGTTGCAAGATATCTTGATGGTGTCATGAGTACAGTTTCCTTTGCTCAGGTTACAAATGTGTTGTATTGCAAGATATCCCAATGGTGTCATGCAGTATAGTTTCCTTTGCTGAGGTTGCAAACACGTGTTTTATGGCCTCATATTGCAATAGTATCAGTTTGCTTTACTAACATTTGCTCTTTACTGTTACTTGGTTTAAGACTAACGAGTTGTAATAGTAGTGATGAGACTTTTGTACAATTTTTTTATTTCTGGTTTTCCATGACATTGATTACTAGAGTCTGATTGCCCATACACGACCCATATTTCCATATCAGAACTTTACATATGGCTATTGGATTTCAAGCATTTGCCATGTAACTTTATAGTGTTATTACCAAGAATGATTTTCCCATGACAAATTCCTTTCTTTAATTCTGTGCTGAGCAAAACCATGCACACACTGCTAACTGACTCAGTATTATGAAGAAGGATTTTTCTGTAATACAAAGCAATACACCAATAGCTAATTGTATTTATAGTTAAGCAGGATGAACTCATAATGCAAAGTGATGCCCTCATTGCTAATTGTCTCTGTAATATAAAATAGGATTATCCCTTAATGCAAATTGATTCCCTCATTGCTAATTGTCTCTGTAATATAAAGTTGGATTATCCAATAATGCAAAGTGATGCCCTCATTGCTAATTGTCTCTGTAATATAAAGTAGGATTATCCCATCATGCAGAGCAATGCAACTAGTGCTAATTGTCTCTATTGCATAAACTAAGATGATTCCATAATGCAAAGTGATGCCCTCATTGCTAATTGTCTCTGTAATATAAAGTAGGATTATCCCATCATGCAGAGCAATGCAACTAGTGCTAATTGTCTCTATTGCATAAACTAAGATGATTCCATAATGCAAAGTGATGCCCTCATTGCTAATTGTCTCTGTAATATAAAGTAGGATTATCCCATCATGCAGAGCAATGCAACTAGAGCTAATTGTCTCTATTGCATTAACTAGGATGATTCCATAATGCAAAGTGATGCCCTCATTGCTAATTGTCTCTGTAATATAAAGTAGGATTATCCCATAATGCAAAGTGATGCCCTCATTGCTAATTGTCTCTGTAATATAAAGTAGGATTATCCCATCATGCAGAGCAATGCAACTAGTGCTAATTGTCTCTATTGCATAAACTAGGATGATTCCATAATGCAAAGTGATGCCCTCATTGCTAATTGTCTCTGTAATATAAACTAGGATGATCCCATAATGCAAAGCGATACACTTATTGCTAATTGTATCTGCAGTATAAAGCAGGATCATCCTATAATGCAAAGAATCATCTAATTGACCTTCAAAGTCTAGGTCATAATTTTAGGTTTTACTCACTCATGATTGGAATACAGTAATACCTATCAAGACTAAACCCATGGGACAAAACTAAAATTTGGGTTTCATTGAACATTTTTTCCAATCATAATAGCTTTGGAGAACTACTACCTAACAAACCCAGCCCTCTCAGATAAAACGTTTAGGTAAAAGAACTAAAAGTTATATGCCCACCTAGGTGGCAGTCAAGCAGAGTGATCTCCTCTTGATACAGGGAATGCTGGCAAAACCCATGAATATCTCAGTCACTACTTTTGCTCATGTCAAGAAGCACACTCTCACCACAAGATACCCCTCAATAGCCAGAATGAATTTTGATACAAGTTGATAGAGTTCTCATTTGTAAGGAAAGTATACTCCATCTTTATTTCCAACTTTTCTTCCTGTGTTGACAATGTTCTGCCTTTACAATTTTACCACGCTTTGTCATCTTGACTTTAGACATTCAGGTATGGGTATGAGCCTATGTGACTTCACCTTAAGTTTGGGCTGTAATTTGTTTTTATGTTTGTGCATGTTCCTGGAACCTTTAGAAAACTCTTAATATATGTATGATTCCGATACAACTGGATGATTACAGGTGAGTTTTCTCTATTAATATGTCTAGCATCTGGATACCATGCTTCATTGGATTTACCTGTACAGGTCATCCTTGAAATTTCCCACAGGTAGTATGGTGAATTAGCTTTGTTTTATCTGGGTGCTTTGTAGCTTTGTCTGCTATCACTAATTTTCAGGTAACACTACAAGGTATAGCTCTGCACTGATTTTTGTGTTCAGTAATAAGAGACCGGTGCAGAGCTACTACAGCTGCTCTGTTTGTCTTACAGATTAGACTATGGACAAAGAAACACACAGTTAAGGACAATGATATCATGTTGACATGTCCTCGATGTGAGAATTTTCTAGTAGATAAGGGAGATAAATCAACAAAGGACACTCCAGTTACAAAATGTCAGGACTCTACATGATCAGAGACAGCCCCAGCACCAATGTCACCACAACAGGACTAATAATTGTTGGCAATACCTATAGGCCTTGCCTGTACATCTCTTAATGAACAGTGAGAAAAAGAGCAAAACAAAGCATTATCTGACACAGCCAATACATGGACCAGTTACGTGTATCTAACATCCCATAACCCATTCCAAGTATTAAGCCTCGGGCGACATCCTTTATTAAAAGATGGCTTACTTTTGTTTTGATGAACCTAGGCTTTGTATAAGGGATCATATGGGTAAAAGGCTCAAAATATACATGATAATTTACTAGAAGTCAATCAGGGCCCCGAGTGGTCTAAAGCGCTGTCCATTACGGATCACTGCCATCTCACCTCTGTCTGCGTGGGTTCGAGTCTCGGATTCAGCCAATGTGGGTCTGTGAGAAAGCTTGCCAGTAACTTCTGTGGGTCGGTGGTTCTTTCCAGGGGTTTTCCCGGGTTCTTCCTTAACCATTAATACTGGCTGCCATGTATAGCCTATCATGTGCTGAAAAATGGTGTTAAACCCTACAACAACAACAACAACAACAACAACCAGAAGTCAATCTGTTGTCCAGTCTAATGAACCCAGTGTATACAGGCATTTATGGACACAAGTCTAACCTAAATACTACCTCATTATTTAGGATGCCTAGCTTAATACCTCAACTTCGAACAGATGTCACTTCATAATTCTCTCAACCCTTTGTCAAACAAAGGAAACTCTTAAATCAATGACAGGTTAGAAATCACTGTTTCTCCTTCAAGGCACTCCATGAATTTAGTCAGCAGCAGACCTCGACCCTCCTTCAGGGCACTCCATGAATTTAGTCAACAGCAGACCTCAACACTTCTTCAGGGCACTCCATGAATTTAGTCAGCAGCAGACCTCAACACTCTTTCAGGGCAATCCCATGAATTTAGTCAGTGGCAGACCTTGACACTCCTTCAGGACACTCCATGAATTTAGTCAGCAGCAGACCTCAACACTCCTTCAGGGCACTCCATGAATTTAGTCAGTGGCAGACCTCGACACTCCTCAGGGCACTCCATGAATTTAGTCAGTGGCAGACCTCGACACTCCTCAGGGCACTCCATGAATTTAGTTAATGGCAGACCTCAACACTCTTTCAGGGCAATCCATGAATTTAGTCAGTGGAAGAGTGAGACATTCATTAAGGGCACTCCATGAATTTAGTCAGTGGCAGACCTCGACACTCCTTCAGGGCACTCCATGAATTTAGTCAGCAGAAGAGTGAGACATTCATTCAGGGCACTCCATGAATTTAGTCAGCAGAAGAGCGAGACATTCATTCAGGGCACTCCATGAATTTAGTCAGCGGAAGACCTCAACACACTTCATCACCTCATTCTGAGGCAGCTCAAGGGTCATCAGCCTCACCTCATGCAAGCAGAGATTATACACTTGTTCTCAGGTTCCTTTGTCACTTTGTGACTATACCATGTCGCAGGAGACTCAGACTTTAGAGCTTTGATTGAAGAAGTTTTCTGTGTTTTACCACCAGAGTTCTGCCATCCTCCTTCAACCCTATCAACCACCAGGACCAGAGATCCAGTTTCTGTTGATCTTATCACAAAAAGAATAAGGATCCAACTTCCACTATCTGGCAGAATTACAGACATCATCAATTAGAAGATCCCAGAGACCACTCCATTGGCCTAAGTGGATAAAATGGTACAAGCAGCTGCCATCCCTGGCACTCAGCATTAAGAGGTTAGTGTTAGTACTGGTGTCAGGATAATGTTACTAAGTGGGACATTATAGTGATATGATGAAAAATTGTTAAAGCTACATTAAAAAACAAAATCTCACATACAGACACAAAATTCCAGCATAAAGCAATTCTTTTTCTCACAAAAGTGCCTTCCATTAATTTTGTTTGGCTGTTCCGCAATTGCCATACACCACTATTTCATTTTGACATCCCGACAGTTGACTAACATCACAGCTTTAGGGATGACAAAACCATACTCTATTCATATGAATCAAACATCTTTCAATAACACTAGATTTGGTTCATAATAGCTGTTGGTTCTGAGTTAGACATGGTATCAATGGCTATCTTCCAACAGGCAGAACAGAGCTCATTTTCTTCTACTCTGAATTCCATAAGATTTGCATGGTCTCCAGAATGACCTGGGTCTTGAACAGACCTCATCTTCTTCTACTCCGAATTCCACCGGACTTGCATGGTCTCCAGAATGACCTGGGTCTTGAACAGAGTTCATCTTCTCCTACTCTGAATTCCACTGGACTTGCATGGTCCCCAGAATGACCTGGGTCTTGAACAGAGCTCATCTTCTCCTACTCCGAATTCCACTGGACTTGCATGGTCCCCAGAGCTGCTTAGCATAATTGAACCAGTCCCATTACAGCAAATCTGCAATATGTGGAACGAGATGCACTTCTCTCAACATCCACCTTCCTTAAAGCTCACCATAAGGCCAAACTACAATTTTAACCATTGTCCACTAATTTGCTGATGAATTACACAAGCAAGCCACTCAAGGGACACATTATCGGGCTCCACAACTGCAACATCAGTACAAGAGCCTTTTGTGAAATCAACAAAATAGGGACATGACTTTAACACAAGCCTCTGACAAGCTCTCCTAGTGAAGTTCCTCCTGTTGAAAACCACCAAAGTGGATAACAGAAGTAGCAATTTGCTTTCACCAAAGTTTTTCTTCACAGCTGCCTCCGTCTTTCAAAAACTGACATCTGTACTCCGTCCTTACCACAGATCCCTGTAGGAGGAACCACAGTAATCAGTGGACCAAACAACCACAGCAATCAATGGACCAAACAAGCTGTTTGAGAGACTTTGCATCACCTTCAAAACACCTCCTCCTTTATCCAGAGTCCTGTCAACTACAAACATTCCCATAGACCCATTCAATGCCACCACCTTGAAGCAAGAAATAAACAACCCTCTCCAGATAAGGGCATTCAAAATTATTCCAAATATAAATTATCTGGGATTTTATTTCAGACTTTTCTTTGCCTAAAGACAAATTGTTCTCTGTTCTCTGTCATTGATGTAAGCACCCTCAATTCATTCATGTTCCTTAGTTGTTGATGGAAACACCATGGTGCATTTTGAATGCCGTTCAAGAGGGAGACTTAACAATCAGCAGGGACTTATAAGTTGTGTATCTTCATGTCCCAGTTCACAAGGTTTCCAGAAAACTCCTGTGATTTGCCTACAATCACATAATTTATTAGTTCTGAATGCTCCCATTTTGATTCAACACCAGTCTCTGGGTGTTCAGTCATCTGATGAACTGTGTTATGGCTCATGCCAGGACCATCTCCAAGATGGCAACGTCAAGTTACCTGGATGACATCCTACAAAAACATCAGGTGAGTTATATATTAGAACGCGATACGATAACCCTCATTACACTGCTTAGGGCTAGATTTGTGTGGTAGTAGTAGTTCTTCTAAGGTGTTATGATTGGGTAAGTGTTCATAAAGAAACATTTCACTATAAATTTTGTTCTGTAGTGTTTGATTTACTGGGATTTTCCAGAGTCCCCACTCAGATAGTTGGCAGAGCCCTGTAGTAATCACAATTTTAGTTGATCCAACAGATTGGTTTCTGCAAGATGACTGTACTGGGAATTTGTTGAATTTCAACCAAATAAAGTTAAACTTTGCAGTTTTATATTGATGGGACCATGAATGGTTCAGTTTTCATCTCCTGATTTTCCATAGCATAACATTACAGAGAGTTTCAGCTAGATTTGGTATGCAACTTTACATAGATAAGACATTTAATATGTTTGTTTTTCTGCTACATTCTGTAACATCACTGGGGCCCTGCTGCACTTCTTTGGCATCACCCAGGTCCTGCTGGACATATGTGGCTTTACTAGGGCCCTACTGGACATCTGTGGCATCACTAGGACCCTACTGGACATCTGGCATCTCTAGGGCCCTACTGGACAAAGTTGATGGAGTCTTAAAAAAATAACTTGTCCATCCATCTACCAATTCACCCATCTTTCTGTCTGTTCATTTATGAACAATTTGTTTTCCACTAGTTAACTGGGAATTGTTGAATTTTAACCAGATTTGGTTTTCAGCTTTAATACTAATGAGGCCTGGGAAGTGTTTGATTTCCAGCTTTCATACCGATGAGGCCTGGGAAGTGTTTGATTTCCAGCTTTCATACCGATGTGGCCTGGGAAGTGTTTGATTTTGCTACCATCATTTAGAGAACTTTCGGCCCCTGATTGCCTAATTCCATAACTTTTAATTAATGTTGGATAAAGTCGAAATTGGCTTTTGTTCTATGTTGATGTGACCTCAAATAAGTTTGATTTTCTAGCATTCTGTACTGTCATTTCCAGGTGTTACATGCTCTGAATGGGTCTCTTACCAAATGTGCAGTGGGTTTTATTGCTGTTCATTTACATCTGAAATATATCAGAATTTCATTTTGTTTGCAAAAGTTTGCATGGACATTGTCAAAATTCAGGCTGTTACAAACATAAGACTTTGGATGTGTTTGATTTTCTTTGTTACATGATATCATTTTAAGAAGCTATGACCCCATCCTCCGAAAATCTCCTGACTTTTGTTTCTGCCGCATTGCGTTACCAAGGATTGCTGGATTTAACTGAACTTGGTATGCAGCTTTATACAGGAGAGATCATGAATGAGTTTAATTTCCCTGATTGATGTTCTCTTTACTTTGGTTTTCCAATACAATTTTCTGTTTGAAGCCCTGTCAGACAAATTATAGAGGTGGGACCCATCACTAATAACTCTAGTATAAAGATGTTATTACCCCCCCGGCTCATTCACCAAACATTGATTTTTGAAGTATAACTTTACCAATGATTGTTATTTTTGATCCGTATTTGACTTGTACCATTTTATAGATTGGACCTCAAAATTAACATGATTTCCAGCTTCACATGACATCGTTTGTTGGAGTTATGACCCCTGATTGCATAGCCACCTAACTTTTAATTCCAGTCTTTACATTTACCAAGGATATTTTGAATTTGAACCATCTTGGACATTCACATTTATCTTTGTTGATGAGACATCGAATGATGTATAGTGTTCAGCAGCATTATTTGTATGAGTTATGTCCCCTGATCACTCATCCTTGTGAGTTTGGTTCGAGGGCGTTCACCAGTTAATATGTACTTTTGAGAGAGTGACATATGTAAGGTGAAGTAGTTCGCATATAAAACATGCACAATGGCGAGAATGTTGGCATACTTCTATGCTACATTAATGTAATGTGGATGATATTTCTTTGGATATTGTACTTTTGGAAATTTTACATGATTTAAGCACACTGCTAACTAAAATGACTGCTCCCTTGAGTTAAAAAATCTGCCAGAATTAGTCTAAAGTACACTATACATAGCAGATATTAAAATAGGGAAAATGAATTTTGCCAGACTAGACAATACCAGATTCTGAAAGTGCAATGAATGAATTGCCAAATATATAAAATGTAAAAAAAAGTTATTGGCTCTTTTTTATATAATTTACCTCTGAAGTTCAGGAAGTGAAAATGACCAAGTAGAGCTAGCACTTTTTTGAAAGGTGCACATCTGAAGTAAGGCCAAGCTGTATACTCTATAACTCATAGTACACCAAAATAAAGGGAATTAAAAGTTCTTTGAATTATACCTAAGATATACAAGATCTTTTTTGAATAACCAGTATAACTAGTGAGGAAAACTGGGGAAATTCTTTTTCTTTAAAATCCTAACCCTATACAAAATATGAAACTGTAGAGCGACACCTTCTCTACATAAGTTAACTTTGAATTTTTGTACCAAAATTAGGCATTTGGCTTCAAATTGATGACACTATGAAAAATTAAATTTCCAGTATTCCCGTTCCATATTTGCAGGACTTATAGCCATTGATTACACATTTCCATATATAGCTTTGCTAAGGATTTTTTAAAAGTATTATCTAAATTTGGCAAGCATCTTGATATTGAAGAAACCTTGAATAAACTTTATTTTTAGAGATCCACACTTGCAGGAGTTATGGTCCCTGAACACCAGTAAATGTAATCTTTAGTTTTAGAGATCCAAACTTGCAGGAGTTATGGTCCCTGATCACCATACCCCCTAATTTTTTGTTTCTGCAGCATAACTTTACATAGATCATCAGATTTCAATCCAGATTTGGTGTACAGCTTTATATTGATGAGGTTTTTAATTTCTGATTCTACTTCCCATAATATTCATTGTATGGTTATAATATCAATAATTAGTGGAACAATTATCCAGTTTTTCCAGCACAAGCTCACCAAGATTTGAAGCAAATATTATATGCAGCTTAAAGTTATTTAATTTTTGCATGAGTTTGATTGCCATCATGTTACATTATCATTTTGCAACATTATAGTCATTATTTTTGGATGCACCTCCCCAATGTTTTTAGAAAATTCCTTATTTTAAGGCCTCCCTGAACAAATTGTAGCAAACATTGCTCTTTGCAATGAACCTATTGCCAATAGCTCTTGTTCATTTTATGTACCACTGCACATTGCCAATAGCACTTCTTCATTTTACATACCTCTGCACATTGCCAATAGCACTTGTTCATTTTATATACCACTTCAAATTGCCAATAGCACTTGTTCATTTTATATACCACTGCTCATTGCCAATAGCATTTGTTCAGTTAATATACTACTTCAAATTGCCAATAGCTCTTGTTCATTTTATATACCACTGCACATTGCCAATAGCACTTGTTCATTTTACATACCACTGCACATTGTCAATAGCACTTGTTCATTTTATATACTACTTCAAATTGCCAATAGCACTTGTTCATTTTATATACCACTGCACATTGCCAATAGCACTTGTTCATTTTATATACTACTGCACATTGCCAATAGCACTTGTTTATTTTTATCTAATGACATACTTTTCTATCCTGCAGTTTCAGTGATGGTATAAATGACAGGGCTGTATTTGGAATTGGTAGTGTCTGCAACATGGAACAAGTGTCTGATAGTAATGAAGACAAAGCGACCTTTGAACTGTATGTGAAGGTTAACAATCATACAGATTTGGCAGATAACACACAGAAGTGGATCACTGCAGGAGTTATGTATTCCACAACAAAGATGTGGGTTGGCCAACTGGCACTTTACGCACAAAGAGGAGAAAACATCTATCCAGTAAGATACAGACTTTTTCTGTAGTCGATTTAAACAACATATTTTGTTACTTTTGTTTCTACGTTGCACATACTTTCTGTTGATGCTTCTGCTGCTGATGATGATGACAAGAATAACAATGATGATAATGTTGGCATTGATAGTAATTATGTAAAGATGAGTCATTTCTGTTTCAGAATCATGCTGGAAATGAGATTTTGATATAACAGGTGACCTGTATTAATAATTAAACTTTTTAAAACTGATACCTATATTGTTACCAGTTATCAACATAAATAATTTTGGATAAAATCTGATAACTATATTAATATCAGTGATCTGGACCAATGATTGGAATAAAAATTGATTCCTACATTGGTGCCAGTGACCTATATCAGTAATTGGAATAAAAATTGATTCTTACATTGGTGCCAGTGACCTATATCAGTAATTGGAATAAAAATTGATTCCTATATTGGTGCCAGTGACCTATATCAGTAATTTGAATAAAACTGATACCTATATTAGTACCATTGATTCTTAATATTACATTGTTTGAATATGTGACCTGTTTTAAACCTGCTTTGAGCTTGCAAGATGTATATCTTACCATCATGATTGTCTTTTCCAGACAACTACTCCTGGGTTCACTGTAATTAAGAACACCACATTGACAAATGCCCCTTTAGGAATGGCCGTTCAGTATAGTCTGCTGGTGAAGGTGATGCCACAGGAATCCATTGATTTCTATGTAGAGGTCTTATCCAACACTGAGGGACTTGATGTATGTACAGTACGGGTCTATTCGGTTGGAGAAAATTTCCCCTGCCTCAACCGCTCTGCAGAACCAGCTATTCTACTGTACCACAGTGGTGGAGGTCAAAAGAAAGCTGTGTTAGATCTGGATATTGTCACTAATGTTGGAGGTTAGTGGATAGTTTTGTCAGTCATTTGTTTCCTCGTTTTGAAAAAAAGAAGCAGGAAAAACTTTTGATGTTAAAATAGTATGATATACAGAATAAATGAGGACATACAATGACGAAAATTCAGAACTTTTATATTGTTGTTGTTGTCATTATGGACATACAATGACGAAAATTCAGAACTTTTATATTGTTGTTGTTGTCATTATGGACATACAATGACGAAAATTCAGAACTTTTATATTGTTGTTGTTGTCATTATGGACATACAATGAAGAAAATTCAGAACTTTTATATTGTTGTTGTTGTCATTATGGACATACAATGAAGAAAATTCAGAACTTTTATATTGTTGTTGTTGTCATTATGGATTTAATGCCATTTTTCAGCACATGATAGGCTGTATATGGCAGCCAGTATATATGGGGTAGGGAGAACCAGGCATAATGTTAGGATTCTTTTTTTTTTAGCCTTGATGCCTCATTAGTTTCTGATGAGATTTACGCATATTAATGAGGTGATTTTGCATCTTATGAGATTTATGCATATTAATGAGGTGATTTTGCATCTGGTGAGATTTATGCATATTAATGAGGTGATTTTGCATCTGATGAGATTTATGCATATTAATGAGGTGATTTTGCATTTAGTGAGATTTATGCATATTAATGAGGTAATTTTTCGATCTCATTAGCACAGCTTCTTACCACCTGAAGTCAGTATTTCTCCATCAAATAAAATTCACTGATCGCATTAACATTAGGAAATATGGTTTGGCACGTCTCTAATGGTTGGTCCACCTGGAAAGACAAATGTTTGTTTTTCTCATCTGTATTTCATGTAGACATAGTGAAGAAGTTATTGCCCACTACCATATGTCATCAAAGTCTTGGATATGTATGATTATGAGTGAGATCTATACAAATGATTTTGAACCTGATACTTGCCAACACTTTATTGACTCCATTTCTTTTAAATTGTCTTATATCACCAAAATCTTGGATAAGTCTGATGATGAACAGGTTTTGTTTGAATTTTGCTCAGACTTGGTAAATAAGCTTATATCATCCTGGCCTTGGACATATTCTCAAATAAATGCGAATTATACACATTAATGTAGTAATTTTGTATCTAATTGGCTGTGTTTATTACCTCTCTAGCAAGAATATATATCATCTGATTTTGATAAAACATGGAAACTCAGCAAGATATAAATTGTGGGAAGATATATTTACCGTATGCAGGGTTGTCTTCTGGCAATACTCCAGGTTGTCTTCTGGCAATACTCCAGGTTGTCTTCTGGCAATACTCCATAAGTTTGCTTAGTGAAAAGGTCTACTGTTAAAGTATATAATGCAGGTGAACAGTATCAGGCTCACTTGGGCCTCTTGTTTTATTAGACCTTAAAGGATCCCTTGTAGCCTATCTTTTGTCCAGATTTAGAGCTATCTCACATGTTACTTTTGATACCAAGCTTCATTATTAATGTAATTAGATGACATGATAAATAATGAATTTAAATCTGTGAAACTGACAGTGTGGCTGATCTGATTTAAGATCTGTCAGCCAGTGGAATTGATCTGTTTTAAACTTTGTTGTTCTGTCATTGGGGTTGATCTATTTAAGATCTGTCAACCAGTGGAATTGATCTGTTTTTAACTTTGTCCTTCTGTCAGTGGGGTTGATCTATCTAAGATCTGTCAGCCAGTGGAATTGATCTGTTTTAAACTTTGTCATTCTGTTAGTGGGGTTGATTTATTTAAGATCTGTCAACCAGTGGAAATTGATTTCATTTAGAATTTGTCAGTTTAACAGTGTGGTTAATCTGATTTTAAATTTGTCAACCTGTGGAATTGATTTGAATGTAAATTTATCAGTGGGGTTGATCTGATTTCAGATATGTCAACCCGTGGAATTGATTTGATTTTAAATTTGTCAAACTGTCATTGTGGTTGATATGATTTAAAATTTGTCAATTTGTCAGTGTGGCTGATCTGATTTTAGATCTGTCAACAAGTGGAAGTTGATTTGATTTAAAATTTGTCATTCTGTCAGTGGGGTTGATCTGATTTAAAATCTGTCTAACATTTTGAGTTGAACTGATTGTGTTAAGTTAGAGAGATTTCTTTAATCAACAAGACCAGGCTGTATTTAGTGCTTCTTTCTTCAGGCCTTCTGGTGTTTCTGTAAATAGTCATATGACTTCTAACACAATTTTCAGGCACAGATCTATTTTCCAACAATGGACTTTTTGACCAGAATGCCTTCATTGTGGAGATAGTCCTCAGCCTGAACCCAGCAGCCAGTATCACGAGTTATAGTTTTGGTATTACAGCATTCTACAGGACAGACCGAACAAGTCCTTTTACTGGGTCTGAAACAGTCACAGCAACTAATGATTTCTCATCCGTTAACACAGTGAGTATAACATGATAACTCTAATCCTTTACTCTAATCCACTACTCCAGTTTTTATTCCAGTACTCCAATCCAGTACTCCAGTTTTTATTCCATTTATCCAATCCAGTACTCCAGTTTTTATTCCAGTACTCCAATCCAGTACTCCAGTTTTTATTCCATTTATCCAATCCAGTACTCCAGTTTTTATTCCAGTACTCCAATCCAGCACTCCAGTTTTTATTCCAGTACTCCAGTTTTTATTCCAGTTCTCCAATCCAGAACTCCAGTTTTTATTCCATTTATCCAATCCAGTACTCCAGCTTTTATTCCAGTACTCCAATTCAGCACTCCAGTTTTTATTCCAGTACTCCAGTTTTTATTCCATTTCTCTAATCCAGAACTCCAGTTTTTATTCCATTTATCCAATCCAGTACTCCAGTTTTTATTTCAGTACTCCAATCCAGCACTCCAGTTTTTATTCCAGTACTCCAGTTTTTATTCCATTTCTCCAATCCAGAACTCCATTTTTTATTCCATTTATCCAATCCAGTACTCCAGTTTTTATTTCAGTACTCCAATCCAGCACTCCAGTTTTTATTCCAGTACTCCAGTTTTTATTCCATTTATCCAATCCAGTACTCCAGTTTTTATTTCAGTACTCCAATCCAGTACTCCAGTTTTTATTCCAGTACTCCAATCCAGTACTCCAGTTTTTATTCCAGTACTCCAATCCAGCACTCCATATTTTGTTTCAGTACTTATTTTATGTCAGTTATAGTCTTGATCTGCCCAGGGTTGATTGCATAAAGAATTGGCAGATATTGGTCTGGTGATAAAATGGCAAAAACTATGCCCTTGTGGTATATCAAGTGGATATAATCTCATCCTTCATGAAGAATACAATGTCACCATGTATGCGGTTTCCAAAAATTGCTGGGCTTGCATACATCTGAATTATTCTTATAAGTTTCTTCCTGATATATATATATATATATATATATATATATATATATATATATATATATATATTAAATTGGTATGCCTTGTATACTTTATTAATTTAATTTAAGTTAATCAACATTTAAAGTACCTACCATCTTGTACCCCAAAATTTGCAGTGCCACATTTTTGTTAACTTCTTTTATTCACTTGGCCCTTTATTTTTCGTCAGGTATTACAGTGGGTGTCTTCATTCTCTTCATAACTTGTTTGACAGTTTAAAAACTGCTTAATATGTTTAATGAACAGGAGATAGTATTATCAGTATTCCAAGCATAAGGAAAAACCATCAAGCTGTTGGTTTCTTACATAAGCTACTGTACTCAAGCCAGACTGTCGGCTGTCTATCCTGGTCACTTGCCAGGCTGTCGGCTATCTATCCTGGTCACTTGCCAGGCTGTCGGCTATCAATTCTGGTCACTTGCCAGGCTGTTGGCTATCTATCCTGATCACTTGCCAGGCTGTCGGCTATCAATTCTGGTCACTTGCCAGGCTGTCAACTATCTATCCTGGTCACTTGCCAGGCCACCAGCTGATTTTCAATGTCAGACCCTGATAAAGTATCAATTTTTATAGCATCCTGTTTTTCCTTATGCTCATGTTTTCTGGAAAAAATTATGGAATTATGGCCCTTCTTAGACTTAGAATTTTGCCCGTCCAAATAGTTTCTGCCCTTTTACTTTGAAAGACTTCATAAATTTAAATCAGATTTTGCCTGTACATTGATAGGATCCTGTACTGGTTTTAATTGTACTTTTTTCCAGTAAAGTTGTATCAAGTTATTGCCTCATTTTCCAATGAATAAAGAATGCACTGATGGTGCTAATAAAGGAAATATCCAATTGTGGACCAAAAAATCTTTCAGATTTAATTAGTGTCCTATTTACAGTACCTGAACTTGTGTGCATTATACTGCCAGCATGTGACTTATGTTCACTCCTTTTGTTTCAGAATCTAAACACTGCCTTTGCCACATTTGAGGTTGGAGAAATCGCTGGGAATGACAGTAGTCTGAATATTGCTAAGGGTGAGACCAAGAGGGTCATACTCAAGGTCAACATGACTGAGGGTGTCCCACAGCAAATACAGGTTCAATTCTCAACTCCCCCTGGTAACACGGGACAAATTGAATTGTGTGCTGCATCAATTGTGTCTGTTGGCAAGAACATCCCCTGTTTGAGGCCCAGTATTATACAGCCAGTCTACTCTTCAAGGTTAGAATTTGTAGGGAACCATTCATAGTACAACTGTCAAATTTAACCTTTTTTAGGGGACTCAGAGAATATCTTGGGCAATGGGGTAGGAGTATCATGGTGAATGTGGTAGGGAGACTGTACTTAGCACAGACCTGCCAACTCTTATGATTTTGCTGTAAGTCTTATGAAAATTACCCTTAAAATACAAACTTGTGGCATAAAAGCAAAAGCTACGGAAATTGATCATTGCTTAAAAATCCGGATGTTTGGTTCATCTGTGGGTTTTTTTGTGGATCCGGGTTTCATATTAGAAGTAGTGAAATTAGTCAGGGAAGCAGACTAACTTTACAGTAGCACCCCAGATGCTTTAAACTGCATCTATTTGTTCATGTGAAGTGTCTGCATGATCAAACTGTTGATTATATAAACAAATTTAAATAGCATCCCGAAAGTGATGCATGGTTAAGATGAAAGAGAAAATAATCCTCCAAAAAAGTGTTAATAATCAGCACAGAAGCATAAAAAGGAGTATTCAGATTCTTGTGAATAAAAGATGGAAAGGATAATTACGTTTTATTGGACATCACATGCCAGTTTGAGCATGTCTTACTGAGACAGGTTCATCTGGGTTGGCAAGTCTGCTTAGCAGGATTACAGGAGTCCATCATTAAAGATTTAACCTGCTTGATGCTCAGAGTCAATATTCTTCTAAATGGCACCATGCAATGTCCTTGGACTAATGGCACCATGCAATGTCCTTGGACTAATTTAGTTGAAGTTAGTTTATCAGATGAAGATATTTTAACAGGTTTAATTACATAATTAGAATAGTCAAATGAGACTGCTTTAGTCAAGCCCACATCATATTTCAGTAGCAATGTCAAATGAGACTGCTTTAGTCAAGCCCACATCATATTTCAGTAGCAGTGTCAAAGGTTTGTTAAAGGTTTGGTTAAATGTTTTCATTTAAATATATTTCCCCAATAGATTCTTACCCTACATCGTATAAATAAATTATGAATTTTGGACAATCCGTTCTGTATGTTCACTTTGAGGGTACCAGTTGTAGATAGCTTGTGTTACATTTTTTCTTTACAGTTTTTTTCGTTTGCTAATATTTTCCAAACCTAATAGATTCATAATTGGTATTATACATTATGACTTTAAGACAATTAATTCTAAGACATGCCTGCTGGCCCATATTATCATGGAGTCCAAGTTATTGTCATACATAATTGATGTGGGGGCCCCAAGTGGCAAAGTGGTCTAAAGCGCTTACCATTCGGGATCACTGCCATCTCACCTCTGTCTGCGTGGGTTCGAGTCCAAGGCTTGGCTAGTGTGGGTATGTGGGAAAACCTGCCAGTAGCTTCTCATGGGTTGGTGGTTCTTCCCTGGGTTTTCCATTGTTCTTCCTCCACCAGTTATAATGGCCACCATGTATAGCCTATCTTATGCTGAAAAATGGTGTTAAACCCTAGAGCAACAACAACAACATAACTGATGTTATGGTTTTGATTCAGGAGTTTTGTTTGTATATATTTCCTAAACTCCCTTGACAGATTTTCTTTGTACTTGAGATGAATCATTATGAAGCTAAGACATTCACTGACGTGTTCTCTTACCTTTTTTAGCATGAAGTCAAGGTCAGTCATTGAAAATGTGTGTCAATGTTTTGGGTAAAATTTGTACATTTGCTTATATTTCCTAGACCTCTTGATTGATTTTATTCACACTTGGAATGAATTATTATGAAGCTAAGACAGTTCATGTACTGACACGCATTCTTGACTTTTGACCTAGGAGTAAAGGTCACAGAAAATATGTTACAACATTTATTAAAGTTTTTTTGTATCTTGTGCTTATATTTTCAAAATTCCTTAATGAAGTTTCATTATGCTTGGGTTGAATGATTATGAAACTATGACAATTCATTTGGTGACATGCATATATAGTTTCATTATGCATGGGTTGAATGATTATGAAACTGATAATTCATTTGGTGACATGCATATATAGTTTCATTATGCTTTGGTTGAATGATTATGAAACTATGACAATTCATTTGGTGACATGCATATATAGTTTCATTATGCTTGGGTTGAATGATTATGAAACTATGACAATTCATTTGGTGACATGCATATACAGTTTCATTATGCTTGGGCTGAATGATTATGAAACTATGACAATTCATTTGGTGACATGCATATACAGTTTCATTATGCTTGGGCTGAATGATTATGAAACTATGACAATTCATTTGGTGACATGCATATACAGTTTCATTATGCTTGGGCTGAATGATTATGAAACTATGACAATTCATTTGGTGACATGCATATACAGTTTCATTATGCTTGGGCTGAATGATTATGAAACTATGACAATTCATTTGGTGACATGCATATACAGTTTCATTATGCTTGGGCTGAATGATTATGAAACTATGACAATTCATTTGGTGACATGCATATATAGTTTCATTATGCTTTGGTTGAATGATTATGAAACTATGACAATTCATTTGGTGACATGCATATATAGTTTCATTATGCTTGGGTTGAATGATTATGAAACTATGACAATTCATTTGGTGACATGCATATATGTCCCACTGACCTTAAGGGTCAAGGTAATAGTCGTTGGAAATGTGTGTTGTTTTGGTTACAGAGTTTTCATTTTCTTATATGTCCTAAACCCCTTCATGGATTTACTGGATAAACAATTATGATACAAAGACAAATCATTTTTTGACATAATTGCTCAAAATTTTTAACTTTGTGGTTAAGATCACACAGTTTAGAATTTATATTACCAATCTTCATTGATGGATTTTACTTTTGATTAGAAAAAGATGCATGTTGATTTTACGTTTGGAAAAAGTCAAAGGTCAAATTTGCTATTAATAAATGGATTCTGTTTAATAGCTTTTGTTCTACTTTGCAAACTTGGACTAAACTTTGTGAATTAGTTTTTCTTGGAGTAAGGAAATTATGTAGATTTTGGAGTTAAAAGGTCCAAGGCCAAGGCCATCAACTGAAAAAAACATAAAGTTTCAACCTTGCACCTTCACCAGATTTTGTGGCTGCTTCATTCTTTGGTTAGAAAAGAAACTTGCTAATTTTGAGGCTGAAAGATCAAAAGTTAAAGTCACTGTAACGTAACAATAACACCTTGACCTTGTACCTTGACCAAAGTTTGCAGTTAGAAATAGGTCTGTTGAATTGGGGATCAAAAGGTGAAAGGTTAGGGTCATTGTTGCTCAAAGAAAAATGGTGTAGTAAAAGTAACTGAAATGGGATTCATGCTTTTCCTTTCATACTCTATTGATATTCTTTGTTTCTATTTATAGGGCTGGCTCCCTGTACAAAGACATTGCTACGTTCAATCTAGGATATGTGTGTAACTATCCATATGATCGTGGAGTTGATGAAGCCAACACGGTAAGCATTTGAGGTTATGTTAATGGATGCAAAGTTCCTACGGTAAATTCAGATGTCTTTGTTCATAAGTACAATGTAATTTTATCTTACATGCTTTAATTTTCTGTATTTCAATACTCTGAACACTTTGACTGTAGAATCAAGAAACTTTGGCCATTTTCACATCCACACCCCACCCCACCCCACCCCACCCCACCCTTAGGTAGAATCAGTATCATTTAAAAATCCTGGTTAGATTTTTGGTTCAGATTGTTTTTAATGGTCATGAGTTGTAAATCCAGGGAGGAATTACTATCATTCATGGATTGTAGAGTCAGAAAGGTTCGCTCTTTCATATCTGTGCAACAACACCATCCTGTGACCCTCATGAAACTGCAGGGTCATTCAGAATTCTTGGTTAATTGTTTGGTTTTATTTTTTTTTGACAATTGTAAATCCAAAACCAAGGAAGGATGACTATCATACTGTGTGAAAGTGGAAGTCTTTACTGGCCCAAAGTGGAATTTATTATTGGCCCAAAGTGGCAGTCATTACTGGCCCAAAGTGGAAGTTGTTGCTGGAACCACAGTGGAAGTCGTTACTGGCCCAAAGTGGAAGTTGTTACTGCAACCAAAGTGGAAGTCACTATTGGCCCAAAGTGAAAGTCGTTACTGGAACCAAAGTTGAAGTTGTTACTGGCCCAAACTGCATATATTTAGCATTAACAAGTTGTAATAAGCATGTAAGTGAAATAGAAAAAAATAAAATGTAGAAATAAACATATTAAGGTCTGTAATTATTATATATCATAGTTTACATTACAATATTCTTAGAGTTCCTTTCTATGCTTAGGTGCATACAATAAAAAATTTGCCTATTGAGTTCAGTTTATTTCTGTTTTGCAGGGCAGATCAAAATTTATCATCTGAAGGGTTTCAAAAAAAATATATAGGTAAATGCAGTTCAACAGCTTTACACCCCATATAAAATGATATTCTTTTTTACATAAATACAATTTATGATGCAAGTTCTGCACCCCCATACAAAATAGTATTCTGTTTAAGTAAATACAGTTTATGATGCAAGCTCTTCACCCCCATACAAAATGATACTCATTTTATGTAAATACAGTTTATGATGCAAGCTCTACACCCCCCTACCAAAGGGTATTCTGTTTATGTAAATACCATGCAAGCTGTACACCCCCATACAAAATGGTATTCTGTTTATGTAAATACCATGCAAGCTGTACACCCCCATACAAAATGGTATTCTGTTTATGTAAATACAGTTTACTGTGCAAGCTCTACACCCCCATACCAAAGGGTATTCTGTTTATGTAAATACCATGCAAGCTGTACACCCCCATACAAAATGGTATTCTGTTTATGTAAATACCATGCAAGCTCTACTCCCCCATACAAAATGGTATTCTATTTATGTAAATACCATGCAAGCTCTACACCCCCATACCAAAGGGTATTCTGTTTATGTAAATACCATGCAAGCTGTACACCCCCATACAAAATGGTATTCTGTTTATGTAAATACCATGCAAGCTCTACACCCCCATACCAAAGGGTATTCTGTTTATGTAAATACCATGCAAGCTGTATACCCCCATACAAAATGGTATTCTGTTTATGTAAATACCATGTAAGCTCTACACCCCCATACAAAATGATACTCTGTTTATGTAAATAAAATTTATGATGCAAGCTCTACACCCCCATACAAAATTGTATTCTGTTTCAGTATCAATTTTACAATTGACTTATTCTTTCATGGCATGAAGGATGATTGTGTATACAAATATTGATAATAACATTCAGATAACTGCCTCTAAGCTTGCAAAATAAGTCAAAGTACAATGGGTTTTATCTAGATAATGATTCTCATGTAATGCCTGACTTAATTTTGAACAACTGTAACATTTCTTTATCATTATTATGCATTTTGTATATCAATATCATCTTCCCTTGAATTTTAAATTTTTCAATCAAAATTAAAAGATACAATAATACCTATGTGCTCATTTAAGTCACAATCATCAAAACAGTTCTTTTGAATAATTCTCCTTTATTTCCCCCCACAGAACAATATTTATTAATGCCAGAGTCTCACACAAGTCCGAACCCCCCCCCCCGCCCCTTATGATAAGAAGTGAGCTATTTTAAAAATGCACATTACATTTTGTCAACATAGCAACCAATGTTATGCTGAAAGACAGGAACATGAAACTAGCCAGAATTATTCCTGAGATGTCAACAATAAATTTTACAGTTTGAAAAGGGATGGAACAGATGAGGTTCATAAAGGTCAGAGGTCAATGGGTAAAATATTTGCCTATTGTTTAATATGGAAGAAGCGAATTTGCTAAGAGAAACATTTTCACTACATATTTCTTTCACTTAATGCAACAGTTTAAATTTAAGTTGACTCTATTCCTATATTTTAAGACCTCTAATTTCCCCATAATTAAGCTCACTACTCACACAAACATGCCACATGGCAAATTATGTAAGCAAGAGCAAAATGAGCATAATTAGCTTATTTTCATGATTAACATCAATATTAATGTACCATTTTATTCAGAACATTATACAGAATGATCTTAATATAAAACAAATTTTATACTTCTTTTAAGGTGGCACTCTACAGTTTCATATTTTGCATGCTATTAGAATTATAAAGAAAAACAATTTCCACAGTTTACCTCACTGGTTATACTGCTATTTTAAAAAGGCCTTGTAAATCTTAGGTATAGTTAAAAAAGAACCTTTAATTCCCTTTATTTTGGTGTATGATTGATGGGTATAATGTGGGTTATAGAGTATACAGCTTGGCCTTACTCCAGATGTGCACCTTTCAAAAAAGTGCTAGCTCCACTTGGTCATTTTCACTTCCTGAACTTCAGAGGTAAATTGTATAATAAAGAACCAATAACTTTTATTTACATTTTATACATTTGGTAATTCATTCATTGCACTTTCAGAAGCTGGTATTATCTAGATTTACCAAATTCATTTTCCCTATTTTAATAGCTGCTATGGATAGTGTACTTTAGACTAATTCAGGCTGATTTTTTTAGCACAAGAGAGCAGTCATTTTAGTTAGCAGTGTGCTTAGATTATGTGATTATGTACAATTTCCAAAAGTACAATATCCAAAGAAATGTCGTCGACATTAGATTAAAGTAGCATAGAGGCATGCCAACATTCTCTCCACTGTACATGTTTTAATTGCAAACAACTTCACCTTACATATATCACTCTCTCAAAAGAACATAATAACTGGTGAGCACCCCTGTACCATACTCTCCAAAGGTGGTGCTATACAGTTTCATATTTTGCATAGGGTTAGAATTTTAAAGAGAAAGAATTTCCCTGGGTTTCCTCACTGGTTTCACTGGCTATTTAAGAAAGACCTTGTATATATTAGGTATAGTTCAAAGAACCTTTAATTCCCTTTATTTTGGTGTATGTATGAGTTATAGAGTATACAGCTTGGCCTTATTCCAGATGTGCACCTTTCAAACAAGTGCTAGCTCCACTGGTCATTTTCACCTTTGAAATATTGGTTGCTATGTTGAATAAATGTAATGTGCATTTTTAAAATAGCTTACTTTTCATCATAAGTTGGTGGGGGGTGGGGGGTGGCTGGGGTTGTGTGGGGCTCTGACACTAATATATACTATTCTGTGGGGGATATAGAGGAGAATTATTCAGATGGAATCTTTTGATGATTGCAGCTTAAATGTTTCAGTCATAAAGCCAAAATTAAATCATGCAATAATAATACCTATGTATGTGTTCTTTATGGGGGTGCTCTACAGATATTATGAACTTCTGAGAAAGTGCTCGGTGTAAGGTGAAGTTGTTTACATTTGCAACATGCACAATGGACAGAATGTTGGCATACCTCAATGTTACTTTCATGATCTGTGGCTGAAATGTCTTTTTATACTGTACTTGTGGAAATTGTAAATGATCTAAGCACACAGATAACTATAATGACTGTGACCTTGTGCTAAAAAAATCAGCCAGAATTAGTGTAAAGTACACTATCTTTAGCAGTTATTAAAATAGTGAAAATTAATTTTGCCAGACTAGACAAAAGCAGCTTCTGAAAGTGCAATGAATGAATTACCAAATATATAAAAATGTAAAAAAGTTATCAGCTCTTTTTTTTTACAATTTACCTCAATCATTCACCAAAATAAAAGGAATTAAAGGTTCTTTGAATAAAACCTAAGATGTACAAGGTTGTTTTTAAATAGCCAGTATAACCTGTGACGAAAGTCATTGAAATTCTTTTTTTTTGGTTACTTTGTATAATATTAATTGTCATAGATACCAAAACTGGGAGGGGGTAGCTGTCATACTTTGACTTTAGAATCAGAAAGCTCTGTCAGTGAAAATCTATGGACCCCCAATGTGATTAAAACCATGTCCTGTGTGAAGATCTGACAGTGACTGCTCAGGGGTTATGTTTTGGTGATTTATGATATTACCATAATTGCTAATTTATCAGCCATTCAGATAAAGTCTCATACCATTGCATCTGGAAGACAGCAGTATGGTTGAAGAGCACCATTATGCACTGAAAGATTTTATTCACTTTCAAATTTCTGAAAGCTGCATTTCCTTTGCCTAATTCAAAGGTCACCAGAACATGACCCTTAAGCAGTCGCTCTCAGATTTTCATGTAGGACAGTGGCGATCTTGACTTTAAGATTGATGGACCCCTACCCTTCTTCTGGCCTTCAGACAAAGTCATTGAAAATATTAGTGTATCAAGCATTGGAGCAATCAGGACATACAGTTCCTATGAATTTCATATTAAATGGATCCATGTTAGAACTGCATTATTACAAAAAGCCTGGAAGAAGAAAATATGTTCATAATAGATTGTTGATCAGAATAAAAGTATTATCTGCACCCTTGAACTAACCCTGTCTGTGGCCTTGGGAATATAGAAAAAGCCTGGTGAGCCTTTCTTTGGGATACAGAATAGGCCTGGTGAGTCTTCCTTGGGGATATGGAATAGGCCTGTTGAGCCTTCCTTGGGGATATAGAAAAGGCCTGTTGATACTTCCTTGGGGATATAGAATAGGTCTGTGGAGCCTTCCTTGGGGATATAGAAAAGGCCTGGTGAGCCTTCCTTTGGGGATATAGAAAAGGCCTGCAGAGCCCTCCTTGGGGATGTAGAAATGGTCTGGTGAGCCTATTGGAGTTTATTTTAGGAGAAGTGACTCATATGCTGTTTTTCATCTTTTCACAGATTGAATTTGAAGCCTACTTCAGGTTGCTGACAGGTGTCACAATATTAACTGGAGATAATATAAATGTGTATGCCACTGTCAATGTGTTTGGAGTGTCCATTAGTGTTAGTCCTATTACCTTTACAGTTACTGACACATTTGTGGATAAATACATGGTAAGTCTAGTATGCTTGTATATTTTTGTTTTCCTTATGACTGAAGGTCTGGAAGGTTGTAGCAATAGCAGCATCTCTCTGTCTGCCTATCCACCCTTTTGTTTGGACAGGGTGGTTTTGGCAAAGTAACTTTTTTTTTTATTGTCTTTATTTTCTCAAGCCTATGTTTTCAAATGACAAAAATGGTCACTGCTTTTTAAATGTCCAGATACTTTACAGACAAAGAATAAAACTTAGGGTTTGGGTCATTGGGGGTAAGATTGACCTTTGTTTTTGTTTCTGGACTCAACTGATTAACAATAGTGATTGCAATGTAGATGTAACAAGATGAGACTCTCTCTCTCCCTCTCTCTCTCTCTCTCTCTCTCTCTATCTATCCATCTATCTATCTATCTATATATATATATATATATATATATATATATATATATATATATATATATATATATATTTTTTATTTTATTTTAAATAATGTATTTTTATATATACATAATTATTGTAGTAGTCCATAAATTTTAATTGTAATAATCTATATGTTGATTTTTACATCTTCAATATCAGTACTCTGGTTTCCAAATGAGTGCCTACATTGAAAAATCATGCTGATATCTGAATGGGTTGGAAGACATTCAGCAGGGTGTACAGTAATCATGCTTATAGCTGAATGGGTTGGAAGACATTCAGCAGGGTGTACAGTAATCATGCTTATAGCTGAATGGGTTGGAAGACATTCAGCAGGGTGTACAGTAATCATGCTTATATCTGAATGGGTTGGAAGACATTCAGCAGGGTGTACAGTAATCATGCTTATATCTGAATGGGTTGGAAGACATTCAGCAGGGTGTACAGTAATCATGGTTATATCTGAATGGGTTGGAAGACATTCAGCAGGGTGTACAGTAATCATGCTGTCATCAGATGGCATTCAGTAGGATGAGCATGAGTATCATGTATGCAGCTCTTTCTCTCTTGAATGTAAAAGAAGGAGCAGATGTCACTGATAAATTTATTAGACTAATGCAATTTTCCTAAATGGAGAAATGAAGCAGTATTTATTAACTCCCCTGATTAGAATGGGATTTTTAAAAGTAAATGTCAGGCAAATCTACAGTAAATATAAAATAAATTTAGTAATCTAGTAAACCATTATAATTTTTTTTGGGTGGGGATTAACAATATATTTTAGATAATGGGGTCAGTACATTCATTGTATGTGCTGTATGAGGCACTTTATAATTAAATTAGGGCATCAACAGTGTGACTTAAATTGGGCATCAACAGTGTGACTTAAATAGGACATCAACAGTGTGACTTAAATAGGGCATTAACAGTGTGACTTAAATAGGGCATCAACGGTGTGACTTAAATAGGGCATGAACATTGCGACTTAAATAGGGCATTAACAGTGTGACTTAAATAGAGCATCAACAGTGTGACTTAAATAGGGCATCAACGGTGTGACTTAAATAGGGCATGAACATTGCGACTTAAATAGGGCATTAACAGTGTGACTTAAATAGAGCATCAACAGTGTGACTTAAATAGGGCATTAACAGTGCGACCTAAATAGGGCAATAATAGTGCAACTTAAATAACAGTGTGGCTTAAAATAGGGCATTAACAGTACGACTTAAATAGGGCATCAAAGGTGTGACTTAAATAGGGCATTAACAGTGTGACCTAAATAGGGCAATAATAGTGCAACTTAAATAACAGTGTGGCTTAAAATAGGGCATAAACAGTGTGACTTATGAGGGCACAGTCATTTTAAACTGAAGAGTCCTATTGCAGCATAGAATGGATTCAAATGATTTTCCATGCACAACTAAATATTATTATAAAAATGTTTATGCATACAAATTTCATCAATTTATTCTTTCATTTTTGTGGATATTTTGGTCTGCTTAGATGGAAACAATTGATTTAGAAACAAAGCTTCTTGCTGCAAATGTAGCAAATTTCTCTTTTATCATAAAACCCTGACCATCGATAGATGGAAACTTGAAAATGATAACCATATATGATATAAACTTAAGAAATCATAATTCTGAGAATTTTTCCACAAGATAAGCATGTAAAACTATGGTAGATAATTATAAAATGGCAACTGTTGACAGTCTTTTATAGGAAGTGCGCATCATACCATGACTGTCAAGAATGCAAATACATACCATGACTGTCAAGATTGCAAATACATACCATGACTGTCAAGAATGCAAATACTTACCATGACTGTCAAGAATGCAAACACATACCATGACTGTCAAGAATGCAAATACATACCATGACTGTCAAGAATGCAGATACATACCATGACTGTCAAGATTGCAAATACATACCATGACTGTCAAGAATGCAAATACATACCATGACTGTCAAGAATGCAAATACATACCATGACTGTCAAGAATGCAAATACATACCATGACTGTCAAGACTGCAGATACATACCATGACTGTCAAGAATGCAAATACATACCATGACTGTCAAGAATGCAAGTACATACCATGACTGTCAAGAATGCAAATACATACCATTACTGTCAAGATTGCAAATATATACCATGACTATCAAAAATGCAAATACATACCATCATTGTCAAGAATGCAAATACATACCATGACTGTCAAGAAGGCAAATACATGCCATGACTGTCAAGACTGCAGACACATGCCATGACTGTCAAGAGTGCAAATACATACCATGACTGTCAAGAATGCAGATATATACCATGACTGTCAAGAATGCAAATACATACCATGACTGTCAAGAATGCAAATGCATACCATGACTGTTAAGATACATACCATGACTGTCAAGAATGCAAATACATACCATGACTGTCAAGAATGCAAATACATACCATGACTATCAAGAATGCAAATACATACCATGACTGTCAAGAATGCAGATACATACCATGACTGTCAAGAATGCAAATACATACCATGACTGTCAAGAATGCAGATACATACCATGACTGTCATGATACATACCATGACTGTCAAGAATGCAAATACATACCATGACTGTCAAGAACCTTTGGGGTGCATAAAAACATTGTTCAGAGAAAAGATCTAGGCCATCTGAAAACTTAGGGTATTTGAAGACTTTAGGTATTTAAAGACTTTGGGTATTTGAAGACTTTAGGTATTTGAAGACTTTGGGTAAAAAAATCATTCTCGATTGTCAGTGTGTTCATGACAACAATAACCTATACTTATTACTTTTAATTGGATGACATGTTACTACTTTATGAAGTATTTGGATACAGATTGGAACTTTTAAAAAGAGAGATCAAAAAACTGTTTACAATTATCAGCCATTATATATATATATATATATATATATATATATAGAGAGAGAGAGAGAGAGAGAGAGAGAGAGAGAGAGAGAGAAAGAGAGAGAGAGACAGAGCAAATAGTGTCAGACTAGTTTGCAAATTAATTTGAAGAGGAGGAATATTCCTTGACTATTGACTTCAAACTAATTTATAGGAGTGCATTGCTGCTAAAGCAGAACACATTCATTCACACAGTCTGTGAAGAAACGAAATACATGAATCACAGTCTGTGAAGAAACAAAATACATCAATCACACAGTCTGTGAAGAAACAAAATAAATCAATCACACAGTCTGTGAAGAAATGAAATATATCAATCACACAGTCTGTGAAGAAACAAAATAAATCAATCACACAGTCTGTGAAGAAATGAAATATATCAATCACACAGTCTGTGAAGAAACAACACATTCATTCACAGTCTGTGAAGAAACAAAATACATTATTCACACAGTCTGTGAAGAAACAAAACACATTCATTCACACAGTCTGTGAAGAAACAAAATACATCAGTCACACAGTCTGTGAAGAAACAAAACACATTCATTCACACAGTCTGTGAAGAAACAAAATATATCATTCACACAGTCTGTGAAGAAACAAAACACATCAATCACAGTCTGAAGAAAGAAAATACATCAGTCACACAGTCTGTGAAGAAACAAAATACATAAATCACACAGTCTGTGAAGAAACAAAATACATCAATCACACAGTCTGTGAAGAAACAAAATACATCAATCACACAGTCTGTGAAGAAACAAAATACATCATTGACACAGTCTGTGAAGAAACAAAATACATCAATCACACAGTCTGTGAAGAAACAAAATACATCATTGACACAGTCTGTGAAGAAACAAAATACATAAATCACACAGTCTGTGAAGAAACAAAATACATAAATCACACAGTCTGTGAAGAAACAAAATACATTAATCACAAAGACTGTGAAGAAACAAAACACTCATTCACACAGTCTGTGAAGAAACAAAATAGATCAATCACACAGTCTGTGAATAAATGAAATACATGAATTACACAGTCTGTGAAGAAACGAAATACATCAATCACACAGTCTGTGAAGAAACAACACATTCATTCACAGTCTGTGAAGAAACAAAATACATTATTCACACAGTCTGTGAAGAAACAAAGCACATTCACACAGTCTGTGAAGAAACAAAATACATCAATCACACAGTCTGTGAAGAAACAAGATACATCAGTCACACAGTCTGTGAAGAAACAAAACACATTCATTCACACAGTCTGTGAAGAAACAAAATACATCATTCACAAAGACTGAAGAAAAACACACAGACTGAAGAAACAAAACACATCAGTCACACAGTCTGAAGAAAGAAATTACATCAATCACACAGTCTGTGAAGAAACAAAATAGAAAATACATCAATCACACAGTCTGTGATGAAACAAAATACATCAATCACACAGTCTGTGAAGAAACAAAATACATCGTTCACACAGTCTGTG
This sequence comes from Sinohyriopsis cumingii, assembly GCA_028554795.2. Classification (NCBI taxonomy): domain Eukaryota; kingdom Metazoa; phylum Mollusca; class Bivalvia; order Unionida; family Unionidae; genus Sinohyriopsis; species Sinohyriopsis cumingii. Next base: position 153,771,540 of record CM068826.1, read on the forward strand.
ATGAAACAAAATACATCAATCACACAGTCTGTGAAGAAACAAAATACATCAGTGACACAGTCTGTGAAGAAACAAAATACATCATTGACACAGTCTGTGAAGAAACAAAATACATCAATCACACAGTCTGTGAAGAAACAAAATACATCATTGACACAGTCTGTGAAGAAACAAAATACATAAATCACACAGTCTGTGAAGAAACAAAATACATTAATCACAAAGACTGTGAAGAAACAAAACACTCATTCACACAGTCTGTGAAGAAACAAAATAGATCAATCACACAGTCTGTGAATAAATGAAATACATGAATTACACAGTCTGTGAAGAAACGAAATACATCAATCACACAGTCTGTGAAGAAACAACACATTCATTCACAGTCTGTGAAGAAACAAAATACATTATTCACACAGTCTGTGAAGAAACAAAGCACATTCACACAGTCTGTGAAGAAACAAAATACATCAATCACACAGTCTGTGAAGAAACAAGATACATCAGTCACACAGTCTGTGAAGAAACAAAACACATTCATTCACACAGTCTGTGAAGAAACAAAATACATCATTCACAAAGACTGAAGAAAAACACACAGACTGAAGAAACAAAACACATCAGTCACAGTCTGAAGAAAGAAATTACATCAATCACACAGTCTGTGAAGAAACAAAATAGAAAATACATCAATCACACAGTCTGTGATCAAACAAAATACATCAATCACACAGTCTGTGAAGAAACAAAATACATCGTTCACACAGTCTGTGATGAAACAAAATACATCAATCACACAGTCTGTGAAGAAACAAAATACATCAGTGACACAGTCTGTGAAGAAACAAAATACATCAATCACACAGACTGTGAAGAAACAAAATACATCATTGACACAGTCTGTGAAGAAACAAATACATCAGTGACACAGTCTGTAAAGAAACAAAATACATCAGTGACACAGTCTGTAAAGAAACAAAATACATCAGTGACACAGTCTGTGAAGATAAGATACTGATAATCATTTAATTGCTTATTTTCCTACCTGTAATGAAGAAAGCAAATGATAAGATTTGTCTGTCCCTTTAACTGATTGGTAGTAATAACTGTACATTCTTTTGGTCCATGTCCATTGAGGGTTCTGGATTTAAATCACATGGGTTGTACTAACTGAGCTATGCATAAAGACAATTTGTTTTGCTGTAGGTTCCATTTAGACATATCACATTGATATATGTTCATTTGGGGATTTGGGAACATTAATAACTAGTCATAGTCACATACAAGATACATTCATCATGATGGTACAGTTTGAACTTTTTCCACAGCTGTCTACCTCTGTTGAGTACTACAATGCCTCACTTCTTGCTATCAGTGTGGACGAACTCACACTTAACATGACTGTTGGACAAGTGATTACTGTGCCAATAAATGTCACTGTCCCACGTAATTCTGTTGCCAAGATGGAAGTAGACGTAGACCTTCCTGAGAATGGGACAGCATGCCTGACAGTAGAGGACATTCGTCTCATCACAACTGGTAAAAACATTGCCTGTCTGGAGTACAATGTGACTAGTGGCAAGGTCTACACTCCCACATACAACAACACCTTGGGTAACAATCAGAGGCCATATGGTTACATCAGTCTGGGAATCGTCACTAACATGGGTTAGTATTTATCAGCTTCTGCTACACATTCTCATTTAGTCCAGCCGTTATCTTTAGCTAACCTGGCCAGTAGACATTTATGGTATGACCCTGTGTCTGTTGTATGACAGATAAATCATATAAAATAACAGGCTGTGCCCCAGAAAGTTGAAATTAGTGGGGGAGGGGGAATCCTGAGGGTCAGCTTTATTCTTTCTTAGGTTTGGCATCAGAAATGCATTTTTAAATTGCCAGCCTTTATAATTAACAAAAACATACATTTTATAACAGGTGTCTGGTGAATTTTATTGGTAGGAATTGAAAGGACTCTTTTAAAGATGAGTGACTAAAAAGGCGTAAAGATAAAAATTATACAGAAATGAACCTTACTGCTTAACTTCCTTTTAAACAGATTGAAATAAATATCCAGGTTCCTCTTTTTCCTAAACAAAACTGATAACATGACTGGTGTCCTAGTCCTACAGGAGTCTTAGAACATTATGTTTACAGAAAATAAACTCAGTAACAAGTCAATGGAAAACAACTTAATCAGTATGCAGTACATTTAGGATGTACAAAAGTAAAATATCAAGAAATCTGGACTTAGTAATCCTTTATAGGCTTGTCAGCAGAATAATGAACTAAACAGTGTGAATATTCATAATTTTACTGAAATACTGTAAGCATCACTTGGATTAGTTCATGATTATTTCCAGCACTTGGGCTTGACAGTGAGTTATTGTCACCAAAAGCCTAGTAAGTAAAAATGTATCCATTTGAGGGGATCCTCATTAGAGGGCGCTACTTATTGCAAATAAATTATCAATGCAGCAGGATGACCCCAAGGTATTTGTATAAAATGTGTTTATTGATTAAAATAGTCCATCTGTCAGTTGTTGACATCATGATGGACACATTAAATGGTTATTTGCAAGATTTAGAGTGTTAACATCAGGATGGACACATTAAATGGTTATTTGCAAGATTTAGAGTGTTAACATCAGGATGGACACATTAAATGGTTATTTGCAAGATTTAGAGTGTTAACATCAGGATGGACATATTAAATGGTTATTTGCAAGATTTACAGATGAAGTGTTAACGTTAGGATGGACGTATTAAACCAAGGTAAATATATAATTGAACCATCAACTGCTACTAATTAATGGTGGTTTGATGCATTAGAACTAGATTTAATCCCATTAGTTTCTTGGACATAATTTCTGATGTATTTTGATTTTTAGAAGTTTTAAATAGAATAAACACTGAAATATGGAGGAAAACATATTCTAATAGGATTATTAGCTTATCAGGGTATGAAGTCGAATGTTTTCAAAATTCTGATGTGTTTACAAATTTAGAAAATGTCTAGATATAGAACAGGAAAGTTTCTCACATGAAACTATGCTATTTATACAGTTGGTACTGAAAACACATTAAGTTGCAATGCATTTGTATAAGAGATAAATGGTAAAAAATGTTTTACAATGATACATGCTTGCTGGCACTACCCAACTGAATAACTGGTTTCACACCATCTTAGTCATTATATTTACAATTTCTACCAAATTTAAATGATTTTGTCACTTTTCATTGACCTCATGTTGTCATTTACATTTTAGCATGACACTGTTTCTTGCTTGCTCTGTTAGTAACGGAGTAGCAATATCAACATGCTGCATTGCTAATGTAGTCTACCATGACTCTTAGTTTGTATGAGTATGACTCTTAGTTTGTATGAGTATGACTCTTAGTTTGTATGAGTATACTAATGTAGTCTACCATGACTCTTAGTTTGTATGAGTATGACTCTTAGTTTGTATGAGTATGACTCTTAGTTTGTATGAGCATGACTCTTAGTTTGTATGAGTATGACTTTTAGTTTGTATGAGTATGACTCTTAGTTTGTATGAGTATGACTCTTAGTTTGTATGAGTATGACTTTTAGTTTGTATGAGTATGACTCTTAGTTTGTATGAGTATGACTCTTAGTTTGTATGAGTATACTAATGTAGTCTACCATGACTCTTAGTTTGTATGAGTATGACTCTTAGTTTGTATGAGTATGACTTTTAGTTTGTATGAGTATGACTCTTAGTTTGTATGAGTATGACTTTTAGTTTGTATGAGTATGACTCTTAGTTTGTATGAGTATGACTCTTAGTTTGTATGAGTATGACTTTTGGTTTGTATGAGTATGACTTAGTTTGTATGAGTATGACTCTTAGTTTGTATGAGTACATGTATACTAATGTAGTCTACCATGACTCTTAGTTTGTATGAGTATGACTCTTAGTTTGTATGAGTATGACTTTTAGTTTGTATGAGTATGACTCTTAGTTTGTATGAGTATGACTCTTAGTTTGTTTGAGTATACTAATGTAGTCTACCATGACTCTTAGTTTGTATGAGTATGACTCTTAGTTTGTATGAGTATGACTTTTAGTTTGTATGAGTATGACTCTTAGTTTGTATGAGTATGACTTTTACTTTGTATGCGTATGACTCTTAGTTTGTATGAGTATGACTCTTAGTTTGTATGAGTATACTAATGTAGTCTACCATGACTCTTACTTTGTATGCGTATGACTCTTAGTTTGTATGAGTATGACTTTTAGTTTGTATGAGTATGACTCTTAGTTTGTATGAGTATGACTCTTAGTTTGTATGAGTATACTAATGTAGTCTACCATGACTCTTAGTTTGTATGAGTATGACTCTTAGTTTGTATGAGTATGACTTTTAGTTTGTATGAGTATGACTCTTAGTTTGTATGAGTATGACTTTTAGTTTGTATGAGTATGACTCTTAGTTTGTATGAGTATGACTCTTAGTTTGTATGAGTATGACTTTTGGTTTGTATGAGTATGACTTAGTTTGTATGAGTATGACTCTTAGTTTGTATGAGTACATGTATACTAATGTAGTCTACCATGACTCTTAGTTTGTATGAGTATGACTCTTAGTTTGTATGAGTATGACTTTTAGTTTGTATGAGTATGACTCTTAGTTTGTATGAGTATGACTCTTAGTTTGTTTGAGTATACTAATGTAGTCTACCATGACTCTTAGTTTGTATGAGTATGACTCTTAGTTTGTATGAGTATGACTTTTAGTTTGTATGAGTATGACTCTTAGTTTGTATGAGTATGACTTTTACTTTGTATGCGTATGACTCTTAGTTTGTATGAGTATGACTCTTAGTTTGTATGAGTATGACTTTTAGTTTGTATGAGTATGACTCTTAGTTTGTATGAGTATGACTTTTAGTTTGTATGAGTATGACTCTTAGTTTGTTTGAGTATACTAATGTAGTCTACCATGACTCTTAGTTTGTATGAGTATGACTCTTAGTTTGTATGAGTATGACTTTTAGTTTGTATGAGTATGACTCTTAGTTTGTATGAGTATGACTTTTACTTTGTATGAGTATGACTCTTAGTTTGTATGAGTATGCTAAGTGTATATCATCTGTATGCTTTATTTCCCTCCTTTGTTATTTCAGTAGAAATGTCAACTACAAGAACGAAATGCATAAGTTCAAAGTATAGTCTAGAAGGTATCAAATGCAACACTATTTTTGAATAATCCATTAGTAATGGGTATATATTAGTGAGTTAGTAAGATGGTGAATTATGGTTTGTTTTCTCTTGTGTCATTTCAACAGAAGTGTCAGCTGTATGAATGAAATGCAAATTTAGAGCAAGGTAGTCCACCATGACTCTTAGTTAGTATGTACTAAGTGTATATCGTCTGTGACATGCAGTGTGTGTGTAACACAGATTTTGACTTATTGGGGGAGTGTCCCCCTAATTTTCATGGCTGGCAATTCTGACTTAATGGGGGGGTGTCCCCTTAATTTTCATAGCTGGCGATTCTGACTTATTAGCAGGGGGGTCCTCCTAATTTTGGGAAGTCCAGGGGGTGTAAGTCGCCCCCGAATCTCTGAGCATAGCATTTGGGCATGTAAGTCAGGATGCTTGGGGTTTATACCAGAGCCATTGGATCCATTTCATAATACAGCCTTGCTGTCACCAGCCATAACCAATCATCCATATGAGGGACCTTTTGAGAAAACAGACCTGCCAACTAGTTAATCACCTGCAATTTCGAGCAGGATGGGCATAAGTCCCCCTACACGTCTTAGCATGGCCTTTGGACCTTTAAGTCAGGGCATGGGATTTGTAGGGATCCATTGGAGCCAATTCATAATATTTCCACACAGTTACCAGTCGTCCAGCCTTTACCAGTCATCTGGCCATCCAGCCATCCCACCATGGGGATCTTTTCATGAAATGGTCCAGCCGTCTTGGATGTACAGAGATCTTAATGACAGATCAGTCTGCTGATCCACAATGTCAGCAACTTACCATTACTTTGCCAGAGATTTTAGTGAGAAATCTGTCCGTCCAGCCAGGTCTTTAGAGCAGCTGGTACCAGTGACTGTATTCTATACCACCAGCATCTTGGTTAACCATATTCTGGGCAAACTAGCCGGTAGTTCCGCAATGCCTTACTTCCGAATGTTCGCTGCCTATCTACAAGGTAGAGCTAGTGTCATCTTTCAAAGATGACTGGCTGAGGTCATCAGTGCCAAGCAGACCCAGAATGGGACTTACAATGAGTGTGATGAAGCTCCGTCAAATCGGCCATATTGAGATCCGACCATGGAATGGATTGAATTCAGCTTTAAAGCGACAGTCAAGGAAATTTATTGGGTGTTGGCCACTTCAGAATGCCCCTTCCACCCCCTACTGCTACTCAAGACTATAAAGTTAAAGGATATTAGGTAGATTTCAGTGAAGATGGAGATACACCCTCCTTCCGACTCCTTCCCCAATTGGCTGTATTTAAGGAGATCAATGACCTGCCTTTGGTGATCCAGGAAATTCCTGGGCTTTCTTCTCAGAAAGCCAAGTCCCAGCAAACTTTTCATTTCGCTGGTATAAATCTCTATGTCTTCAATGTTAGATTTGGCCTGATTTGCAGTTTTCTAACTCGCTGAGAAATCTTACAATAGCCACACTTGGGAGACATGAATAAGATTGCTAGAGTCATTAACTGGGCAGCTCACTATACCATGGCCAACGTATTGACTGCTTCAGCCAACTTAGACCTGATACGGGTTGACACATGTCTGTGGTCCACATCACTCAAACCTCTTCATACCCTGGCTTTATGGATGACTCCACTGGGATGACCATTGCTTTCTTGGAGGAAGAATCGAAGAAGTTCAAAGGTAGGCAGCTCAGAAACTGCCCCTCCGACTCACCACTCAACCTACATATGCATTTGGCAACATTCAGACCCCACCAGTGAGGAGGGACATCAAGTAGCATTGGGATATTTTCAATCAGCTGTGAAATAATATTGATCTCATCCCAATGTCAGGAGATGAAAGTCTAAACTAAGAGGCAATTGTAAGAAAACACATTTTGATGTCGTCAAGCCTCCTAACCATAAACATTGACCTTGATATAACCTTTCATGCCCAAGCATTATTGTGCAAGTGGATAATATACAAGGCATACTCAGAGATATCAAAAGATAGATATGCTTCATGTTGCTCTAGGCTCAATAGATAAAAGTGATCTCTGCAAGCCATGTGTTTGAACATAATGTTTTGATCGAAGACATAATAGAACCTGTTGGCTTCCATGCACAGTCAACAACTGCTCCGGTGGCCTAGTGGTTAGAGTGTCCGCCTCGGATGTGGGAGGTCGTGGGTTCGATCCCCAGCCGAGTCATACCAAAGACTTACAAAAATGGTACTAACAGCTGCCTCGCTTGGCGCTCAGCATTATGAGGTTAGTGTTAGGACTGGTCGTCCCGGTGTCAGGATAATGTAACTGGGTGGGACATCATACTACATGCCTGTGGCATGATGCCCCAGTGCTAGACATCACTATAAGCTGTCACACTACAGACATCGTAGTGATATGACTGAAAAATTGTTAAAGCTACATTAAAAATTCAAATCACACACACACACACGCACAGTCAACATTCTCAGGCTTTTTTTATGATCTAGCTTAGTGTAGTCAATAATTATGTGGCTGCAGTCTAGATTAATAACCAGACCAGTTTCATATTAGCACAACCTCCTCATGGGTGTGAGTTAAGTGCTTTCTTCTGGATTCAATCATATATTTTTTCCCTCTCAATGGAATGTTGCCCTTTTACCTCATTGTGGTACCATCATCAAGGTTTTGTGGTCATCACTTTGCTGCCCTCATTCTTGGAGAGCGGTTTATCCTTCATGACTGGAATGTAGCCATTCCTTCAGAGGGTGGTCGTGGTAAAGGTAGGATGACCGTACAGTTCCTATTACCTCTTCTCCATTTGGTAATGTGTTTGGTTAATGTATTAGATTGAGAAAGTAAAGTTTTTAGTCCAGTATAGTAAGCTTACCAGATCACAATAATATTAAACACTCCATCGATCACCACAAATGTGGCCATCTATATTGATATAAAATTTAGTTTAAACTTGTTACTAAATGTCTAGCTAGTGGGTAGCTCCTTGGCAAGGGGATAAATGTCTAGCTAGTGGGTAGCTCCCTGGCAAGGGGAGATAACAAGTAACCATCTTGTCTTTCTTTATATGTTATGTTGTAAGTAAAGATGTATTTTGTATTTCCAAGATTGTTGTTTTTGAAACATATCAAGGTTTATTTCCTAATGTTAATGTGATCAGGTAAATATTCTTGAAGAAACATAATTTCCTAAGAAAATGTAATATTTTATTGACTTTAATGTTGAAAACTGATTGAAAATGACGTATCTGTTTCTTACATATTTTATATACAGTTGAATTTATCAAGGAGAAAATGAAGCAGTTGTTATTTTATACACTTGTGAAGTGTACTATAGCAAAATGTTAGTGATTAGCGATATAAAAAATGTAACCTTTTGTCCCAGCTTATGCCAGATGTAAATATTGGTGCCTGCATAATTTTCTGGTTGCAGTGAAATAAACAAACTTGCTCATGTATTCGTAAAAACAAATGATATAGTGTTGACCTGTGTATTAAGTATATAAACATATTTTCTTACCTGGAAAAGAGTAATTTCAATGGATATTGAAACACAGGTGTACAAAATATCATCATAAATTATACATTTCTATAACTGGTTGTGCCAATAACTTACAGATTGCATCATTATAAAGGTAAATGTTCAACAAAGTTGTTGTGAAAGCCATATCTGCTGCATACCAGTCAGAATGTCTAATATGTATGAATTATGAATGTATGAATTATGAATGCATGCCAGTCAGAGTGTCTAATATGTATGAATTATGAATGCATACCAGTCAGAGTGTCTAATATGTATGAATTATGAATGCATACTAGTCAGATGCATACCAGTCTAATATGTATGAATTAACATTTACATTCACCTTAATTTGACACAAATGTAGGTTACTGTTTTGGTCCAAGTTGGTATGATTTTTAATCTTCTATGCAGCCACCATCTTTTTACCTTGATGCACCTTAAAATTGTATAGTTAACATGAAGTTTGTAATTTCATTGGACCTCTCTGAAGCAAGCACATTTTCTCTGTCAAAATTCTTTACAAATATGTAAGCAGTCCCTTTAACATTACACATTCTGAGTCTAACTTATGCGTAAGATTTCTTTGTCTTTGTTTTTCTTGTCCATGAAGTTGTTTTTGTAAAAGAAACTAAATAAGATTATTTTCTTAGTTTATCGAAGCTGATACATTTCATTGTTTTGTTCAAACAAGCTATTGAGACAACTTTTCTGGTTCCCATTTCTTAGGTATATCTCATAGACAGGGTACATACCTGACCGGGGATGATGATGTTCATTTAGAGGCAGACATCAGGATGTGTGACTGTATTATGGCTGAAAACTTGCAGGTGTTCAAGATGAGTTTTGGAGCTAAAACAGCACAGTTTGTTGTTATCCATGATTACAATGTGACAGTGTTCAGAGATGGCTCAGAAAAACCAGATATAGAACTTATAACATCGATAAGGAATGATTCAAACAGGTAGATTAAGTGTAATTACTACAAGATAGAACAGGTAGATTAAGTGTAATTACTACAAGATAGAACAGGTAGATTAAGTGTAATTACTACAAGATAGAACAGGTAGATTAAGTGTAATTACTACAAGATAGAACAGGTAGATTAAGTGTAATTACTACAAGATAGAACAGGTAGATTAAGTGTAATTACTACAAGATAGAACAGGTAGATTAAGTGTAATTACTACAAGATAGAACAGGAAGCAAGTAGCTTACTCTAAATTTATCTCACTGCTGCTAAATGATAGTGACAGTAATCGATTGAAATCTGAAATTAAAGCATAAATTTGGATGTACTCATTGCAAATTTTACAGTTTGGACAGATCCCCATTCCTGTAACTGACTCTTAGTGTGCATTTTACAGCTCCATGTTTGTTAATTAAGTATCATCAGATCTTTTTTGTTGAACCTGCAAATAGCAAATATAATCACTTTTTCACTGATAACAGTGATTGTATGAGCATATGATTTTAAGTTAAAGTCATCTAGATTCATAAGGTGCTCCATTCAACTGAAATCCTGGTAGAGTAGTACTAACTGTATCTCCAGTTTGTTTGTTAGCAGATACCAGTTGTGCCACACATTATTGGCAAGTAGTAGTTGTTGTTGTTGTTGTTGTTGTAGGGTTTAACATCATTTTTCAGCACAAGATAGGCTATACATGGCAGCCAGTATAAATGTTGGAGGAAGAACCTGGGAAAACCCCCAAAAGAACCACTGACCCATGAGAAGCTACTGGCAAGCTTTCTCTCATACCCACATTGGCCGAATCCGAGACTTGAACTCACACAGGTAGAGGTGAGATGACATTGATCCGTAACAGTGTGCACTTTAGACCACTTGGCCACTCAGGGCCCCGTATTGGCAAAAAAGACATTTCTGCAAGTCCTTGTTCAGCTCCTTTGCTCTGAGAGAATTTGGATTATTGACTGATAGTGGGGCAAACAAAAACAATCCCTTATTTGTCCCAAGTAAATTTAAGAAATCCTAATTGTACATGATTTTCCTATTGATAGATAATTAGATGTTGTTTGGAATTTGCTAGTTTGTCATGACTTGTGGAGAGAAATAAAACTTGGACATCTTTCATTTTGCTTTTTGGTCTGTGATTTTAGTCTCTTGGTCTCTCTTTGGTACAAATGTAAAACCAGTCTTAATTTTCTCAAAGTTCTGTATGTCTCATTGCTAATTTTAACCCAACTAATTTAGCTCTTACACAAGGAGGTCTAGATCCAAACCTGATAAGGGAGGATTTTTACTTGGAGAAAATGGGTTTTAAAATTTCTCCTTTTTTGGCAGAAACTTTGTAAAATACATAGAGAAATCTACATTCCTTGATGTCATTTTAAAGCTTGGTTTGTAAAATACATAGAGAAATCTACATTGCTTGATATAATTTTAAAGCTTGGTCTTTACTGTCTTTGCTGAGACCTTAAATATGTGTCTGATTAAACAGTAGAGCTGTTATGATCCTTGATAGAAGGCTACCAGCCCATGCCATGTAGATCTGTTGCAGCCAGTGGTGTAATAAGAAATGTATGCCCCCATGGCCCTGTGGTTCTAGGTGTTGTTTGGGTGGTTACTATGCTTCTAGTCAGCCAGTGATCTGTTTTTCAATGCCAACCCTAGGAAATTTACCCACCCACCCGTTTTAAAAAAAAAATTCCCAAAAATATTTTATTACTGGCTAGGAAAAAATTTAAAAAAAATATTTTTGGGAAGTTTTTTTAAACTGGGTGGGTGGGTAAATTGGCTAGGGTTCGTATTGAAAAACATCACTGGCTGACTGGAAACACATTTGTTCCCCTAAATAACTCTACAAAATTGCCATAGACCAACACCTATAAATTTGTGTATGAGGTACACTAAAAAATGTTATCAATGAACAACATACCTTGCACGAGTATGAAAGGACATTTAACCATAGCACAACTTGCCATGCCTGAATATGAAAGTACAATATATACTTGCATTTAAATGGATTCAACTGCAGACAACATAGAGCCAGTGTTAGGGATAGATCCAGGGTCCACATTGTTTGCAGTCAGATGTAACATAGACCCAGGGTCTATATTGTTTGCAGTTGGATGTAACAGAGATTATGGGTCTACATTGTTTATAGTTGGATGTTTCAAATTTTTTCTCTCCAATTTATACCAGTGTAAAATAATAACTGCATCACTACAACAATAAAAAGAATTTCCAAAATTTGAATTCAATAATCTTAGGAGAACAACATTTAAAATTTAGCTTATACATATCATGTTTCAAATTGTTTATTTTGTGAAACTAATGTTTTCATTTTAGAAAATATATTTTTATTTTTGTTAACACATTTCTGCATGGACTGATACAGTGAATGTTGCTGGGTAGGGATACTGTAGAATCATGACAAAAAGGTTGTATCCAACCAACTTTGGAGGGTATCATCCATAAACTATGGAATTTAATGATTATTAGTTTACTTGTAAGGAGTTTTATTTACTAGTATTTTCTTTTCTGCATTCAAAAACAAATTTTGTGTGGCCTTGGCAAGATTGCTGTCTATTACTGTACCCAAATCTCAGTTGTCACCTAATTTCAGGTGTCACATAAATTCAGTTGTCCACCTAATTTCAGTTTGCAATCAACACTCATCAAGGCCTGATTTTTCCAATGTTTTCAAACAGGATTATGATTGTGATGAGAGTTAAAAGTGCTACATCAACAATTTTATTGCTGTATTTGATCTTAAATGGGTGGCAATGTTGATTACAATCATGTCTTGCAAGTCCAGTCAGTGTTGATTAGAATCATGTCTTACAAGTCCAGTCAGTGTTGATTAGAATCAGGTCTTGCAAGTCCAGTCATTGTTGATTAGATTCAGGTCTTGCAAGTCCAGTCAGTATTGATTAGAAACAGGTCTTACATGTCCAGTCAATGTTGATTAGAATCAGGTCTTGCAAGTCCAGTGAGTGTTGATTAGAATTAGGTCTTGCAAGTCCAGTCAGTGTTGATTAGAATCAGGTCTTGCAAGTCCAGTCAGTGTTGATTAGAATCATGTCTTGCAAGTCCAGACAGTGTTGATTAGATTCAGGTCTTGCAGGTCCAGTCAGTGTTGATTAGAATCTGGTCTTGCAAGTCCAGTCAGTGTTGATTAGAATCTGGTCTTGCAAGTCCAGTCAATGTTGATTAGAATCAGGTCTTGCAAGTCCAGTCAATGTTGATTAGAATCAGGTCTTGCAAGTCCAGTCAGTGTTGATTAGAATAAGGTCTTGCATGTCCAGTCAATGTTGATTAGAATCAAGTCTTACAAGTCCAGTCAGTGTTGATTAGAATCAGGTCTTGCAAGTCCCGTCAGTGTTGATTAGAATCTGGTCTTGCATGTCCAGTCAATGTTAATTAGAATCAGGTCTTGCATGCCCAGTCAGTGTTGATTAGAATCTGGTCTTGCAAGTCCAGTCAGTGTTGATTAGAATCTGTCTTGCAAGTCCAGTCAGTGTTGATTAGAATCAGGTCTTGCATGTCCAGTCAATGTTAATTAGAATCAGGTCTTGCATGCCCAGTCAGTGTTGATTAGAATCTGGTCTTGCAAGTCCAGTCAGTGTTGATTAGAATCTGGTCTTGCAAGTCCAGTCAATGTTGATTAGAATCAGGTCTTGCAAGTCCAGTCAATGTTGATTAGAATCAGGTCTTGCATGCCCAGTCAGTGTTGATTAGAATCTGGTCTTGCAAGTCCAGTCAGTGTTGATTAGAATCAGGTCTTGCAAGTCCCGTCAGTGTTGATTAGAATCTGGTCTTGCATGTCCAGTCAATGTTAATTAGAATCAGGTCTTGCATGCCCAGTCAGTGTTGATTAGAATCTGGTCTTGCAAGTCCAGTCAGTGTTGATTAGAATCTGTCTTGCAAGTCCAGTCAGTGTTGATTAGAATCAGGTCTTGCATGTCCAGTCAATGTTAATTAGAATCAGGTCTTGCATGCCCAGTCAGTGTTGATTAGAATCTGGTCTTGCAAGTCCAGTCAGTGTTGATTAGAATCTGGTCTTGCAAGTCCAGTCAATGTTGATTAGAATCAGGTCTTGCAAGTCCAGTCAATGTTGATTAGGATCTGGTCTTGCAAGTCCAGTCAGTGTTGATTAGAATCTGGTCTTGCAAGTCCAGTCAGTGTTGATTAGAATCTGGTCTTGCAAGTCCAGTCAATGTTGATTAGAATCAGGTCTTGCAAGTCCAGTCAATGTTGATTAGAATCAGGTCTTGCAAGTCCAGTCAGTGTTGATTAGAATCTGGTCTTGCAAGTCCAGTCAGTGTTGATTAGAATCTGTCTTGCAAGTCCAGTCAGTGTTGATTAGAATCAGGTCTTGCATGTCCAGTCAATGTTAATTAGAATCAGGTCTTGCATGCCCAGTCAGTGTTGATTAGAATCTGGTCTTGCAAGTCCAGTCAGTGTTGATTAGAATCTGGTCTTGCAAGTCCAGTCAATGTTGATTAGAATCAGGTCTTGCAAGTCCAGTCAATGTTGATTAGGATCTGGTCTTGCAAGTCCAGTCAGTGTTGATTAGAATCTGGTCTTGCAAGTCCAGTCAGTGTTGATTAGAATCTGGTCTTGCAAGTCCAGTCAATGTTGATTAGAATCAGGTCTTGCAAGTCCAGTCAATGTTGATTAGAATCAGGTCTTGCAAGTCCAGTCAGTGTTGATTAGAATCAGGTCTTGCATGTCCAGTCAATGTTGATTAGAATCAAGTCTTACAAGTCCAGTCAGTGTTGATTAGAATCAGGTCTTGCAAGTCCCGTCAGTGTTGATTAGAATCTGGTCTTGCATGTCCAGTCAATGTTAATTAGAATCAGGTCTTGCATGCCCAGTCAGTGTTGATTAGAATCTGGTCTTGCAAGTCCAGTCAGTGTTGATTAGAATCTGTCTTGCAAGTCCAGTCAGTGTTGATTAGAATCAGGTCTTGCATGTCCAGTCAATGTTAATTAGAATCAGGTCTTGCATGCCCAGTCAGTGTTGATTAGAATCTGGTCTTGCAAGTCCAGTCAGTGTTGATTAGAATCAGGTCTTGCATGCCCAGTCAGTGTTGATTAGAATCTGGTCTTGCAAGTCCAGTCAGTGTTGATTAGAATCTGGTCTTGCAAGTCCAGTCAGTGTTGATTAGAATCAGGTCTTGCATGTCCAGTCAATGTTAATTGGAATCAGGTCTTGCATGCCCAGTCAGTGTTGATTAGAATCTGGTCTTGCAAGTCCAGTCAGTGTTGATTAGAATCTGGTCTTGCAAGTCCAGTCAATGTTGATTAGAATCAGGTCTTGCAAGTCCAGTCAGTGTTGATTAGAATCAGGTCTTGCATGTCCAGTCAATGTTGATTAGAATCAGGTCTTGCAAGTCCAGTCAGTGTTGATTAGAATCAGGTCTTGCATGTCCAGTCAATGTTGATTAGAATCAAGTCTTACAAGTCCAGTCAGTGTTGATTAGAATCAGGTCTTACAAGTCCAGTCAGTGTTGATTAGAATCAGGTCTTGCAAGTCCAGTCAGTGTTGATTAGAATCAGGTCTTGCAAGTCCAGTCAATGTTGATTAGAATCAGGTCTTGCAAGTCCAGTCAATGTTGATTAGAATCAGGTCTTGCATGCCCAGTCAGTGTTGATTAGAATCTGGTCTTGCAAGTCCAGTCAGTGTTGATTAGAATCTGGTCTTGCAAGTCCAGTCAGTGTTGATTAGAATCAGGTCTTGCATGTCCAGTCAATGTTACTTAGAATCAGGTCTTGCATGCCCAGTCAGTGTTGATTAGAATCATGTCTTGCAAGTCCAGTCAGTGTTGATTAGAATCTGGTCTTGCAAGTCCAGTCAATGTTGATTAGAATCAGGTCTTGCAAGTCCAGTCAGTGTTGATTAGAATCAGGTCTTGCAAGTCCAGTCAATGTTGATTAGAATCAGGTCTTGCAAGTCCAGTCAGTGTTGATTAGAATCTGGTCTTGCATGTCCAGTCAATGTTGATTAGAATCAAGTCTTACAAGTCCAGTCAGTGTTGATTAGAATCAGGTCTTACAAGTCCAGTCAGTGTTGATTAGAATCAGGTCTTGCAAGTCCAGTCAGTGTTGATTAGAATCTGGTCTTGCAAGTCCAGTCAGTGGTGATTAGAATCAGGTCTTGCAAGTCCAGTCAGTGTTGATTAGAATCTGGTCTTGCAAGTCCAGTCAGTGTTGATTAGAATCTGGTCTTGCAAGTCCAGTCAGTGTTGATTAGAATCAGGTCTTACAAGTCCAGTCAGTGTTGATTAGAATCAGGTCTTGCAGGTCCAGTCAGTGTTGATTAGAATCTGGTCTTGCAAGTCCAGTCAGTGTTGATTAGAATCAGATCTTACAAGTCCAGTCAGTGTTGATTAGAATCATGTCTTGCAAGTCCAGTCAGTGTTGATTAGAATCAGGTCTTGCAGGTCCAGTCAGTGTTGATTAGAATTAGGTCTTGCAAGTCCAGTCAGTGTTGATTAGAATCTGGTCTTGCAAGTCCAGTCAGTGTTGATTAGAATCTGGTCTTGCATGTCCAGTCAGTGTTGATTAGAATTAGGTTTTGCAAGTCCAGTCAGTGTTGATTAGAATCTGGTCTTGCAATTCCAGTCAGTGTTGATTAGAATCTGGTCTTGCAAGTCCAGTCAATGTTGATTAGAATCAGGTCTTGCAAGTCCAGTCAGTGTTGATTAGAATCATGTGTTGCAAGTGCAGTCAATGTTGATTTGAATCGTGTCTTGCAAGTCCAGTCAATGTTGATTAGAATCAGGTCTTGCAAGTCCAGTCAGTGTTGCTTTGAATCAGGTCTTGCAAGTCCAGTCATTTTTGATTAGAATCAGGTCTTGCAAGTCCAGTCAGTGTTGATTAGATTCAGGTCTTGCAAGTCCAGTCAATGTTGATTAGAATCATATCTTGCAAGTCCAGTCAGTGTTGATTAGAATCATGTCTTGCAAGTCCAGTCAATGTTGATTAAAATCAGGTCTTGCAAGTCCAGCCAGTGTTGATTAGATTCAGGTCTTGCAAGTCCAGTCAATGTTGATTAGTATCATGTCTTACAAGTCCAGTCAGTGTTGATTAGAATCTGGTCTTGCATGTCCAGTCAATATTGATTAGAATCATGCTTGCAAGTCCAGTCAGTGTTGATTAGAATCATGTCTTGCAAGTCCAGTGAGTGTTGATTTGAATCATGTCTTGCAAGTCCAGTCAGTGTTGATTAGAATCATATCTTGCAAGTCCAGTCAGTGTTGATTAGAATCAGGTTTTGCAAGTCCAGTCACTGACATTTTGCATGATTCATATGGAAAACTAATTATAAATAGTCAATACTTGAAGCTTACTTTACAATGTTTGGGATTTGTTGGCAGTACCTTCTGACTGATTAAATAAATGTTTGGGATTTGTTTTTTTTAGGCAGTGCCTTCTGATAGATTACATAAATGTTTGCGATTTGTTGGCAGTGCCTTCTGATTGATTACATAAATGTTTGGGATTTGTTGGCAGTGCGATTGATTACATAAATGTTTCGGATTTGTTTGTTTTTAGGTGGTACCTTCTGATTGATTACACAAATGTTTGGGATTTGTTTGTTTTTAGGTAGTACCTTCTGATTGATTACATAAATGTTTGGGATTTGTTTGTTTTTAGGCAGTGCCTTCTGACAGATTACATAAATGTTTGGGATTTGTTGGCAATGCCTTCTGACTGATTACATAAATGTTTGGGATTTGTTTGTTTTTAGGTGGTACCTTCTGATTGATTACATAAATGTTTGGGATTTGTTTGTTTTTAGGTGGTGCCTTCTGACTGATTACATAAATGTTTGGGATTTGTTTGTTTTTAGGCAATGCCTTCTGACAGATTACATAAATGTTTGGGATTTGTTGGCAATGCCTTCTGATTGATTACATAAATGTTTGGGATTTGTTTATTTTTAGGCAGTGCCATCTGACTGATTACATAAATGTTTGGGATTTGTTTGTTTTAGGTGGTACCTTCTGATTGATTACATAAATGTTTGGGATTTGTTTGTTTTTAGGCAGTGCCTTCTGACTGATTACATAAATGTTTGGGATTTGTTTGTTTTTAGGTAGTACCTTCTGACTGATTACATAAATGTTTGGGATTTGTTTTTTTTAGGCAGTGCCTTCTGATTGATTACATAAATATTTGGGATTTGTTGGCAGTGCGATTGATAACATAAATGTTTCGGATTTGTTTGTTTTTAGGTGGTACCTTCTGATTGATTACATAAATGTTTGGGATTTGTTTGTTTTTAGGTAGTACCTTCTGATTGATTACATAAATGTTTGGGATTTGTTTGTTTTTAGGCAGTGCCTTCTGACAGATTACATAAATGTTTGGGATTTGTTGGCAATGCCTTCTGACTGATTACATAAATGTTTGGGATTTGTTTGTTTTTAGGTGGTACCTTCTGATTGATTACATAAATGTTTGGGATTTGTTTGTTTTTAGGTGGTGCCTTCTGACTGATTACATAAATGTTTGGGATTTGTTTGTTTTTAGGCAGTGCCTTCTGACAGATTACATAAATGTTTGGGATTTGTTGGCAATGCCTTCTGATTGATTACATAAATGTTTGGGATTTGTTTATTTTTAGGCAGTACCTTCTGACTGATTACATAAATGTTTGGGATTTGTTTGTTTTAGGTGGTACCTTCTGATTGATTACATAAATGTTTGGGATTTGTTTGTTTTTAGGCAGTGCCTTCTGACTGATTACATAAATGTTTGGGATTTGTTTGTTTTTAGGTAGTACCTTCTGACTGATTACATAAATGTTTGGGATTTGTTGGCAGTGCCTTCTGATTGATTACATAAATGTTTGGGATTTGTTGGCAGTGCCTTCTGATTGATTACATAAATGTTTGGGATTTGTTTGTTTTTAGGCAGTGCCTTCTGACTGATTACATAAATGTTTGGGATTTGTTTTTTTTAGGCAGTGCCTTCAGATTGATTACATAAATGTTTGGGATTTGTTGGCAGTGCCTTCTGATTGATTACATAAATGTTTGGGATTTGTTGGCAATGCCTTCTGATTGATTACATAAATGTTTGGGATTTGTTTTTTTTAGGCAGTGTCTTCTGATTGATTACATAAATATTTGGAATTTGTAGGCAGTGCCTTCTGATTGATTACATAAATGTTTGGGATTTGTTGGCAGTGCCTTCTGATTGATTACATAAATGTTTGGGATTTGTTGGCAGTGCCTTCTGATTGAGTACATAAATGTTTGGGATTTGTTTGTTTTTAGGAAATGCCTTCTGACAGATTACATAAATGTTTGGGATTTGTTGGCAATGCCTTCTGATTGATTACATAAATGTTTGGGATTTGTTTATTTTTAGGCAGTGCCTTCTGACTGATTACATAAATGTTTGGGATTTGTTTGATTTTAGGTGGTACCTTCTGATTGATTACATAAATGTTTGGGATTTGTTTGTTTTTAGGTGGTGCCTTCTGACTGATGACATAAATGTTCGGGATTTGTTTGTTTTTAGGCAATGCCTTCTGACAGGTTACATAAATGTTTGGGATTTGTTGGCAATGCCTTCTGATTGATTACATAAATGTTTGGGATTTGTTTATTTTTAGGCAGTGCCTTCTGACTGATTACATAAATGTTTTGGATTTGTTTGTTTTAGGTGGTACCTTCTGATTGATTACATAAATGTTTGGGATTTGTTTGTTTTTAGGCAGTGTCTTCTGACTTATTACATAAATGTTTGGGATTTGTTTGTTTTTAGGTAGTACCTTCTGACTGATTACATAAACGTTTGGGATTTGTTTTTTTTAGGCAGTGCCTTCTGATTGATTACATAAATATTTGGGATTTGTTGGCAGTGCGATTGATAACATAAATGTTTCGGATTTGTTTGTTTTTAGGTGGTACCTTCTGATTGATTACATAAATTTTTGGGATTTGTTTTTTTTAGGCAGTGCCTTCTGATTGATTACATAAATATTTGGGATTTGTTGGCAGTGCGATTGATAACATAAATGTTTCGGATTTGTTTGTTTTTAGGTGGTACCTTCTGATTGATTACATAAATGTTTGGGATTTGTTTGTTTTTAGGTGGTGCCTTCTGATTGATTACATAAATGTTTCGGATTTGTTTGTTTTTAGGCAGTGCCTTCTGACTGATTACATAAATGTTTGGGATTTGTTGGCAATGCCTTCTGATTGATTACATAAATGTTTGGGATTTGTTTATTTTTAGGCAGTGCCTTCTGACTGATTACATAAATGTTTGGGATTTGTTTGTTTTAGGTGATACCTTCTGATTGATTACATAAATGTTTGGGATTTGTTTGTTTTTAGGCAGTGCCTTCTGACTGATTACATAAATGTTTGGGATTTGTTTGTTTTTAGGCAGTGCCTTCTGACTGATTACATAAATGTTTGGGATTTGTTTTTTTTAGGCAGTGCCTTCTGATTGATTACATAAATGTTTGGGATTTGTTGGCAGTGCCTTCTGATTGATTACATAAATGTTTGGGATTTGTTGGCAGTGCCTTCTGATTGATTACATAAATGTTTGGGATTTGTCGGCAGTGCCTTCTGATTGATTACAAAAATGTTTGGGATTTGTAGGCAGTGCCTTCTGATTGATTACATAAATGTTTGGGATTTGTTTTTTTTTAGGCAGTGCCTTCTGACTGATTACATAAATGTTTGGGATTTGTTTGTTTTTAGGCAGTGCCTTCTGACTGATTACATAAATGTTTGGGATTTGTTTTTTTTAGGCAGTGCCTTCTGATTGATTACATAAATGTTTGGGATTTGTTGGCAGTGCCTTCTGATTGATTACATAAATGTTTGGGATTTGTTGGCAGTGCCTTCTGATTGATTACATAAATGTTTGGGATTTGTTGGCAGTGCCTTCTGATTGATTACATAAATGTTTGGGATTTGTTGGCAGTGCCTTCTGATTGATTACATAAATGTTTGGGATTTGTTGGCAGTGCCTTCTGATTGATTACATAAATGTTTGGGATTTGTTGGCAGTGCCTTCTGATTGATTACATAAATGTTTGGGATTTGTAGGCAGTGCCTTCTGATTGATTACATAAATGTTTTGGATTTGTTTTTTTTAGGCAGTGCCTTCTGATTGATTACATAAATGTTTGGGATTTGTTGGCAGTGCCTTCTGATTGATTACATAAATGTTTGGGATTTGTAGGCAGTGCCTTCTGATTGATTACATAAATGTTTGGGATTTGTTTTTTTTAGGCAGTGCCTTCTGATTGATTACATAAATGTTTGGGATTTGTAGGCAGTGCCTTCTGATTGATTACATAAATGTTTGGGATTTGTTTTTTTTAGGCAGTGCCTTCTGACTAATTACATAAATGTTTGGGATTTGTTGGCAGTGCCTTTTGATTGATTACATAAATGTTTGGGATTTGTTGGCAGTGCCTTCTGATTGATTACATAAATGTTTGGGATTTGTTTGTTTTTAGGCAGTGCCTTCTGACTGATTACATAAATGTTTGGGATTTGTTTTTTTTAGGCAGTGCCTTCTGATTGATTACATAAATGTTTGGGATTTGTTGGCAGTGCCTTCTGATTGATTACATAAATGTTTGGGATTTGTTGGCAATGCCTTCTGATTGATTACATAAATGTTTGGGATTTGTTTTTTTTAGGCAGTGCCTTCTGATTGATTACATAAATATTTGGAATTTGTAGGCAGTGCCTTCTGATTGATTACATAAATGTTTGGGATTTGTTGGCAGTGCCTTCTGATTGATTACATAAATGTTTGGGATTTGTTGGTAGTGCCTTCTGATTGATTACATAAATGTTTGGGATTTGTTTGTTTTTAGGCAATGCCTTCTGACAGATTACATAAATGTTTGGGATTTGTTGGCAATGCCTTCTGATTGATTACATAAATGTTTGGGATTTGTTTATTTTTAGGCAGTGCCTTCTGACTGATTACATAAATGTTTGGGATTTGTTTGTTTTTAGGTGGTACCTTCTGATTGATTACATAAATGTTTGGGATTTGTTGGCAGTGCCTTCTGATCGATTACATAAATGTTTAGGATTTGTTGGCAGTGCCTTCTGATTGAGTACATAAATGTTTGGGATTTGTTTGTTTTTAGGCAATGCCTTCTGACAGATTACATAAATGTTTGGGATTTGTTGGCAATGCCTTCTGATTGATTACATAAATGTTTGGGATTTGTTTATTTTTAGGCAGTGCCTTCTGACTGATTACATAAATGTTTGGGATTTGTTTGTTTTTAGGTGGTACCTTCTGATTGATTACATAAATGTTTGGGATTTGTTTGTTTTTAGGTGGTGCCTTCTGACTGATGACATAAATGTTTGGGATTTGTTTGTTTTTAGGCAATGCCTTCTGACAGATTACATAAATGTTTGGGATTTGTTGGCAATGCCTTCTGATTGATTACATAAATGTTTGGGATTTGTTTATTTTTAGGCAGTGCCTTCTGACTGATTACATAAATGTTTGGGATTTGTTTGTTTTAGGTGGTACCTTCTGATTGATTACATAAATGTTTGGGATTTGTTTGTTTTTAGGCAGTGCCTTCTGACTGATTACATAAATGTTTGGGATTTGTTTGTTTTTAGGTAGTACCTTCTGACTGATTACATAAATGTTTGGGATTTGTTTTTTTTAGGCAGTGCCTTCTGATTGATTACATAAATGTTTGAGATTTGTTTGTTTTTAGGCAGTGCCTTCTGACAGATTACATAAATGTTTGGGATTTGTTGGCAATGCCTTCTGATTGATTACATAAATGTTTGGGATTTGTTTATTTTTAGGCAGTGCCTTCTGACTGATTACATAAATGTTTGGGATTTGTTTGTTTTTAGGTGGTACCTTCTGATTGATTACATAAATGTTTGGGATTTGTTGGCAGTGCCTTCTGATTGATTACATAAATGTTTGGGATTTGTTGGCAGTGCCTTCTGATTGAGTACATAAATGTTTGGGATTTGTTTGTTTTTAGGCAATGCCTTCTGACAGATTACATAAATGTTTGGGATTTGTTGGCAATGCCTTCTGATTGATTACATAAATGTTTGGGATTTGTTTATTTTTAGGCAATGCCTTTTGACTGATTACATAAATGTTTGGGATTTGTTTGTTTTTAGGTGGTACCTTCTGATTGATTACATAAATGTTTGGGATTTGTTTGTTTTTAGGTGGTGCCTTCTGACTGATGACATAAATGTTTGGGATTTGTTTGTTTTTAGGCAATGCCTTCTGACAGATTACATAAATGTTTGGGATTTGTTGGCAATGCCTTCTGATTGATTACATAAATGTTTGGGATTTGTTTATTTTTAGGCAGTGCCTTCTGACTGATTACATAAATGTTTGGGATTTGTTTGTTTTAGGTGGTACCTTCTGATTGATTACATAAATGTTTGGGATTTGTTTGTTTTTAGGCAGTGCCTTCTGACTGATTACATAAATGTTTGGGATTTGTTTGTTTTTAGGTAGTACCTTCTGACTGTTTACATAAATGTTTGGGATTTGTTTTTTTTAGGCAGTGCCTTCTGATTGATTACATAAATATTTGGGATTTGTTGGCAGTGCGATTGATAACATAAATGTTTCGGATTTGTTTGTTTTTAGGTGGTACCTTCTGATTGATTACATAAATGTTTGGGATTTGTTTTTTTTAGGCAGTGCCTTCTGATTGATTACATAAATATTTGGGATTTGTTGGCAGTGCGATTGATAACATAAATGTTTCGGATTTGTTTGTTTTTAGGTGGTACCTTCTGATTGATTACATAAATGTTTGGGATTTGTTTGTTTTTAGGTGGTGCCTTCTGATTGATTACATAAATGTTTGGGATTTGTTTGTTTTTAGGCAGTGCCTTCTGACTGATTACATAAATGTTTGGGATTTGTTGGCAATGCCTTCTGATTGATTACATAAATGTTTGGGATTTGTTTATTTTTAGGCAGTGCCTTCTGACTGATTACATAAATGTTTGGGATTTGTTTGTTTTAGGTGGTACCTTCTGATTGATTACATAAATGTTTGGGATTTGTTTGTTTTTAGGCAGTGCCTTCTGACTGATTACATAAATGTTTGGGATTGGTTTGTTTTTAGGCAGTGCCTTCTGACTGATTGCATAAATGTTTGGGATTTGTTTTTTTTAGGCAGTGCCTTCTGATTGATTACATAAATGTTTGGGATTTGTTGGCAGTGCCTTCTGATTGATTACATAAATGTTTGGGATTTGTTGGCAGTGCCTTCTGATTGATTATATAAATGTTTGGGATTTGTCGGCAGTGCCTTCTGATTGATTACATAAATGTTTGGGATTTGTAGGCAGTGCCTTCTGATTGATTACATAAATGTTTGGGATTTGTTTTTTTTTAGGCAGTGCCTTCTGACTGATTACATAAATGTTTGGGATTTGTTTGTTTTTAGGCAGTGCCTTCTGACTGATTACATAAATGTTTGGGATTTGTTTTTTTTAGGCAGTGCCTTCTGATTGATTACATAAATGTTTGGGATTTGTTGGCAGTGCCTTCTGATTGATTACATAAATGTTTGGGATTTGTTGGCAGTGCCTTCTGATTGATTACATAAATGTTTGGGATTTGTTTGTTTTTAGGCAGTGCCTTCTGACTGATTACATAAATGTTTGGGATTTGTTTGTTTTTAGGTAGTACCTTCTGACTGATTACATAAATGTTTGGGATTTGTTTTTTTTAGGCAGTGCCTTCTGATTGATTACATAAATGTTTGGGATTTGTTTGTTTTTAGGCAGTGCCTTCTGACAGATTACATAAATGTTTGGGATTTGTTGGCAATGCCTTCTGATTGATTACATAAATGTTTGGGATTTGTTTATTTTTAGGCAGTGCCTTCTGACTGATTACATAAATGTTTGGGATTTGTTTGTTTTTAGGTGGTACCTTCTGATTGATTACATAAATGTTTGGGATTTGTTGGCAGTGCCTTCTGATTGATTACATAAATGTTTGGGATTTGTTGGCAGTGCCTTCTGATTGAGTACATAAATGTTTGGGATTTGTTTGTTTTTAGGCAATGCCTTCTGACAGATTACATAAATGTTTGGGATTTGTTGGCAATGCCTTCTGATTGATTACATAAATGTTTGGGATTTGTTTATTTTTAGGCAGTGCCTTTTGACTGATTACATAAATGTTTGGGATTTGTTTGTTTTTAGGTGGTACCTTCTGATTGATTACATAAATGTTTGGGATTTGTTTGTTTTTAGGTGGTGCCTTCTGACTGATGACATAAATGTTTGGGATTTGTTTGTTTTTAGGCAATGCCTTCTGACAGATTACATAAATGTTTGGGATTTGTTGGCAATGCCTTCTGATTGATTACATAAATGTTTGGGATTTGTTTATTTTTAGGCAGTGCCTTCTGACTGATTACATAAATGTTTGGGATTTGTTTGTTTTAGGTGGTACCTTCTGATTGATTACATAAATGTTTGGGATTTGTTTGTTTTTAGGCAGTGCCTTCTGACTGATTACATAAATGTTTGGGATTTGTTTGTTTTTAGGTAGTACCTTCTGACTGATTACATAAATGTTTGGGATTTGTTTTTTTTAGGCAGTGCCTTCTGATTGATTACATAAATATTTGGGATTTGTTGGCAGTGCGATTGATAACATAAATGTTTCGGATTTGTTTGTTTTTAGGTGGTAGCTTCTGATTGATTACATAAATGTTTGGGATTTGTTTTTTTTAGGCAGTGCCTTCTGATTGATTACATAAATATTTGGGATTTGTTGGCAGTGCGATTGATAACATAAATGTTTGGGATTTGTTTGTTTTTAGGTGGTACCTTCTGATTGATTACATAAATGTTTGGGATTTGTTTGTTTTTAGGTGGTGCCTTCTGATTGATTACATAAATGTTTGGGATTTGTTTGTTTTTAGGCAGTGCCTTCTGACTGATTACATAAATGTTTGGGATTTGTTGGCAATGCCTTCTGATTGATTACATAAATGTTTGGGATTTGTTTATTTTTAGGCAGTGCCTTCTGACTGATTACATAAATGTTTGGGATTTGTTTGTTTTAGGTGGTACCTTCTGATTGATTACATAAATGTTTGGGATTTGTATGTTTTTAGGCAGTGCCTTCTGACTGATTACATAAATGTTTGGGATTGGTTTGTTTTTAGGCAGTGCCTTCTGACTGATTGCATAAATGTTTGGGATTTGTTTTTTTTAGGCAGTGCCTTCTGATTGATTACATAAATGTTTGGGATTTGTTGGCAGTGCCTTCTGATTGATTACATAAATGTTTGGGATTTGTTGGCAGTGCCTTCTGATTGATTATATAAATGTTTGGGATTTGTCGGCAGTGCCTTCTGATTGATTACATAAATGTTTGGGATTTGTAGGCAGTGCCTTCTGATTGATTACATAAATGTTTGGGATTTGTTTTTTTTTAGGCAGTGCCTTCTGACTGATTACATAAATGTTTGGGATTTGTTTGTTTTTAGGCAGTGCCTTCTGACTGATTACATAAATGTTTGGGATTTGTTTTTTTTAGGCAGTGCCTTCTGATTGATTACATAAATGTTTGGGATTTGTTGGCAGTGCCTTCTGATTGATTACATAAATGTTTGGGATTTGTTGGCAGTGCCTTCTGATTGATTACATAAATGTTTGGGATTTGTTGGCAGTGCCTTCTGATTGATTACATAAATGTTTGGGATTTGTTGGCAGTGCCTTCTGATTGATTACATAAATGTTTTGGATTTGTTTTTTTTAGGCAGTGCCTTCTGATTGATTACATAAATGTTTGGGATTTGTTGGCAGTGCCTTCTGATTGATTACATAAATGTTTGGGATTTGTCGGCAGTGCCTTCTGATTGATTACATAAATGTTTGGGATTTGTTTTTTTTAGGCAGTGCCTTCTGATTGATTACATAAATGTTTGGGATTTGTAGGCAGTGCCTTCTGATTGATTACATAAATGTTTGGGATTTGTTTTTTTTAGGCAGTGCCTTCTGACTAATTACATAAATGTTTGGGATTTGTTGGCAGTGCCTTCTGATTGATTACATAAATGTTTGGGATTTGTTGGCAGTGCCTTCTGATTGATTACATAAATGTTTGGGATTTGTTTGTTTTTAGGCAGTGCCTTCTGACTGATTACATAAATGTTTGGGATTTGTTTTTTTTTAGGCAGTGCCTTCTGATTGATTACATAAATGTTTGGGATTTGTTGGCAGTGCCTTCTGATTGATTACATAAATGTTTGGGATTTGTTGGCAATGCCTTCTGATTGATTACATAAATGTTTGGGATTTGTTTTTTTTAGGCAGTGCCTTCTGATTGATTACATAAATATTTGGAATTTGTAGGCAGTGCCTTCTGATTGATTACATAAATGTTTGGGATTTGTTGGCAGTGCCTTCTGTTTGATTACATAAATGTTTGGGATTTGTAGGCAGTGCCTTCTGATTGATTACATAAATGTTTGGGATTTGTTTGTTTTTAGGCAATGCCTTCTGACAGATTACATAAATGTTTGGGATTTGTTGGCAATGCCTTCTGATTGATTACATAAATGTTTGGGATTTGTTTATTTTTAGGCAGTGCCTTCTGACTGATTACATAAATGTTTGGGATTTGTTTGTTTTTAGGTGGTACCTTCTGATTGATTACATAAATGTTTGGGATTTGTTGGCAATGCCTTCTGATTGATTACATAAATGTTTGGGATTTGTTTGTTTTTAGGTGGTACCTTCTGATTGATTACATAAATGTTTGGGATTTGTTTGTTTTTAGGCAGTGCCTTCTGACTGATTACATAAATGTTTGGGATTTGTTTGTTTTTAGGTGGTACCTTCTGATTGATTACATAAATGTTTGGGATTTGTTTGTTTTTAGGCAGTGCCTTCTGACTGATTACATAAATGTTTGGGATTTGTTTGTTTTTAGGTGGTGCCTTCTGACTGATTACATAAATGTTTGGGATTTGTTTATTTTTAGGCGATGCCTTCTGATTGATTACATAAATGTTTGGGATTTGTTTGTTTTTAGGTGGTACCTTCTGATTGATTACATAAATGTTTGGGATTTGTTTGTTTTTAGGCAGTGCCTTCTGACTGATTACATAAATGTTTGGGATTTGTTTGTTTTTAGGCAGTGCCTTCTGATTGATTACATAAATATTTGTGATTTGTTGGCAATGCCTTCTGATTGATTGCATAAATGTTTGGGATTTGTTGGCAATGCATTCTGATTGATTACATAAATGTTTGGGATTTATTTTTTTTAGGCAGTGCCTTCTGATTGATTACATAAATATTTGGGATTTGTAGGCAGTGCCTTCTGATTGATTACATAAATGTTTGGGATTTGTTGGTAGTGCCTTCTGATTGATTACATAAATGTTTGGGATTTGTTGGCAATGCCTTCTGATTGATTACATAAATGTTTGGGATTTGTTGGCAGTGCCTTCTGATTGATTACATAAATGTTTGGGATTTGTTGGCAATACCTTCTGATTGATTACATAAATGTTTGGGATTTTTTTTTTTTAGGCAGTGCCTTCTGATTGATTACATAAATATTTGGGATTTGTAAGCAGTGCCTACTGATTGATTACATAAATGTTTGGGATTTGTTGGCAATGCCTTCTGATTGATTACATAAATGTTTGGGATTTGTTGGCAATGCCTTCTGATTGATTACATAAATGTTTGGGATTTGTTGGCAGTGCCTTCTGACTGATTACATAAATGTTTGGGATTTGTTGGCAATGCCTTCTGATTGATTACATAAATGTTTGGGATTTGTTGGCAATGCCTTCTGATTGATTACATAAATGTTTGGGATTTGTTGGCAGTGCCTTCTGACTGATTACATAAATGTTTGGGATTTGTTGGCAATGCCTACTGATTGATTACATAAATGTTTGCGATTTGTTGGCAATGCCTTCTGATTGATTACATAAATGTTTGGGATTTGTTTGTTTTTAGGCAGTGTCTTCTGATTGATTACATAAATGTTTGCTCTATGGTCTGCAGTCTTGATTTGTTCATCTGGATTGGAGAGAGAAAGGATGGGATGGAGAGAGAGAAGGAGAAGAATAGAAAACAAATTAAATAGGACCAGATATTTAAACAAAGGTTTGAATAACATCCATAAAGACAGATATATTCCTAAATAGAAAGAGGAAGTATGTCCAAAAGTGATATCACCGCTGTGGCAATAGAAGTCATATTCTAACTGTGGCATTAGCATTTTCTCCTATGGATATATTTTAATATCACATTAAGAAGTATGTAATGAAGAGTTTTATTCATATTGGTACGTGTCGAGCTAAACACATTCATACCTAGAAAATAGTTATTCATCAAGTCAGTTTTTGATACTTCCCAGGGAAGTTTTTTCATTTCATAATTTTTATTCACTGAGTGACTTGTTTGTTTATCTGTAGCAACATGGTGTACCTAGAATGCCTAATGAAACACACAAATGTCTCATCGGCTGAGGGAAGAAATACCAGTGCTTTCTTCTATTTGCCACCATACTTAATACCCCCAGGATCCGTGATAGGTAACAACATGACAACCTCTGTGTTTGACACATCCAACCCAGGGATGGTGGAAGTTCAGGTAAAGTTACAAGTAAACGCCAGTATTCATAACCTAGCAAATTGTATATATTGCACTTGCATGAACAGATTTAAGGTGACAGGTCATTTTATCCACAATATAGATATGATTTGTGTTCAGCTGTTAGTGGATCTCTTCACCTATCCATTCTTCTTGTATCCTGTTCAAACACTAAGGGCACATGAAAAAGTTGCTCAGAGAATTGTAACCAGAATTCCATTTATTCCATTCTAGGGTAGATGGTGATATTTAGCATGATGTTTCACAAAGATAATTTGATGATAAAAAATAGTTGTGATCCTACAGTTATTGGTTTGACAAATGGGGTTAGGGTTAGTAGTCAAAAAGGGCAGATATTTATGATTTGCTTCCATCACTATTTTTCTTAAGAATATTTAGATCAATTCATTTTAAGCTTGAAAACTTGTATTCCGCACCATCTATATTAAATTTATTGTAATCTTTAGGAAGGGAACTGCCTTCAGTCATAATGCATTAAAAACATTCATTTGTATACATAATACAGACTTCTGTGGCCTGTAACTGGTTGAAGTTTTGCCCAGAGACTGTCATGGTGCTTTTTATTTTCAGTTCGGAGAGTTCCTGTTTGCTGATGTAGCATCATTTGTTCTGGCGCTGATGACAAACACATCTTCAGCCCTGCCATCTGAAATTTCAGAATCTAACACAATTCTGGTGTCCCAGATTGGGACAGATTTTATTGTACGACTTGGAACAACGCTGTCTGGTCAGTCTTGGTACCCGTACTGGACCTCCATGCCACAGAACATTACAGCTTCTGTCAGTTTGGGAGCAGGACTGGGTGAGCTTCTGTAGTAGTGTTTTGTCTATGTGTCTGTCCCATTCGGTCTAACTGTTTATGTGTGTATATCTTCCAGTTTGAATATAAAATTTCTGATTGAAATGCTCCTTATCAAATTTATCTGCCATACAGCATGAACACCAAATTTATCTGCCATACAGCATGAACACCAAATGTATCTGACATCATGAACACCAAATTTTTCTGCCATACAGCATGAACACCAAATTTATCTGACAGCATGAACACCAAATTTATATGTCATACAGCATGAACACCAAATTTATCTGACAGCACGAGCACCAAATTTATCTGCCATACGGCATTAACATCAAATTTATCTGCCATACGGCATGAACACCAAATTTATCTGCCATACAGCATGAGCACCAAATTTATCTGCCATACAGCATGAACACCAAATTGGTTTTTTTTGGCTAACATTTAATGATAGGAAAAGCTTTAAATTCATAAATTTACTTAGTGGATCTTTGGATCTTGCATAATTGAAAGAAGAAAAAATGTAGATCACTTGTAACCATCCAGTTGTAAAGTTTGAGTAACTTTCATTTGGTCCTGTCCATCTGTATCCTTTTTTCTGATTAATGGCCTTTTTAATGATCATTGGCCTTTTTAATGATTAATGGTCTTTTTAATGATCAATGGTCTTTTTAATGATCAATGGCCTTTTTAATGATCAATGGTCTTTTTAATGATCAATGGCCTTTTTAATGATCAATGGTCTTTTTAATGATTAGTAATCTTTTTAATGATTAATGGTCTTTTTAATGATCAATGGCCTTTTTAATGATCAATGGCCTTTCTAATGATCAATGGTCTTTTTAATGATCAATGGCCTTTTTAATGATCAATGGTCTTTTTAATGATCAATGGTCTTTTTATTGATCAATGGTCTTTTTAATGATCAATGGTCTTTTTAATGATCAATGGCTATGATCAATGGCCTTTTTAATGATCAATGGTCTTTTTAATGATCAATGGTCTTTTTAATGATCAATGGCCTTTTTAATGATTAATGGTCTTTTTAATGATCAATGGTCTTTTTAATGATTAATGGTCTTTTTGTTTGGGTTAGGGTTAGGGTTAACCCTGGTTAGATGTCTTTTTGTTTTACAAAAATATTAAAAAAAAAAAAATTGCTGAGAAAATAAAAAGAAGTTTACTTGAAAATCGTCATATAAAAACTAACATTTTTAAGTTCAAACTTTTTTCAGTTATTTGACCTTGACCTTTTCGTGAACTGCCATAAACTATGGAGAGGACATATGCCTTACATTTTATGATCATGTATCTGCAAGTCCATCCATTGGTTGTATTGAGCCTTACATGTATGTCCATTTGTCTGCAAGTCCATCCATTGGTAGTATTGAGCCTTACATGTATGTTTGTTTATCTGCAAGTAAATCCACCGCTCCAGTGGCCTAGTGGTTAGAGCATCTGCCTCGGGTGCGGGAGGTCGTGGGTTCGATCCCGGCCGAGTCATACCAAAGACTTACAAAAATGGTACTAACAGCTGCCTCACTTGGTGCTCAGCAATAAGAGGTTAGTGTTAGGATGACTGGTCGGCCTGGTGTCAGGATAATGTGACTGGGTGGGACATCATGCTACATGTCTGCAGCATGATGCTCCAGTTCTAGGCATCACTATAAACTGTCACACTGCAGACATAGTAGCGATATGACTGAACAATTGTTAAAGCTACGTTAAAAATCCATATCACACACATACACACGCAAGTAAATCCATTGGTTGTATTGAACCTTACATGTATGTCCGTTTATCTGCAAGTCCATCCATTGGTTGTATTGAGCCTTACATGTATGTCCATTTATCTGCAAGTCCATCCATTGGTTGTACTGAGCCATACATGCAAGTCCATCCATTTGTTGTATTGAGCCTTTCATGTATGTCCATTTATCTGCAAGTCCATCCATTGGTAGTATTGAGCCTTACATGTATGTCCATTTATCTGCAAGTCCATCCATTGGTAGTATTGAGCCTTACATGTATGTGAACGAATTCTTGATCCATCCTTGCTTTATTTTGCCCTTCGACCACTCCAGTGGCCTAGGTGGTTAGAGCATGTGCCTCAGATGCAAGAGGTCACGGGCTTGAACCCTGGCTGAGTCATACCAAAGACTTATAGAAATTGGCACTTAGCAGTAAGAGGTTAGTGTTAGGACATGTTGGCCTGGTTCTGGATAATGTGACTGGGTGGGACATGATGCTATATGTCTGTGGCATGATGCCCAGTACTAGACATCACTATAAACTGCCTAAATCATAGTGATATGACTAATATTGTTAAACCTACATTAAAAATCCTAATCACGCTGACACATTTTACCCTTATGGTTGGGGCATCTGTTTTCTCTAGACATATTTTGCTTTAACATGCTGCCATTGCTTCCAGGATTTGTAATGTTGACATTATTGATGAATTTAAAAGCTGTCATAAATAATTTTGGCAATTACTGCCTTTTCATCTTTTCTGAAGCTGATATTTTTTGATAAACTCTGTGTATTTAAAGATTATGCCCCTTTTTGTCATTTGTATGCATTGTTTGCATGTAATGCTCATTTCAAAGGACAGTGAATTCAGCCATTCTTTTGTATCCACAGGTTGCTCTGACAATCTGGGTATGCAGTCTGGATTGATTTTGGATTGCCAGATTTCATCTTCATTTGAAAATGATCCCACAGGACCACCAGCCTATGGTAGAGTCAATGGACCTGGGTGTAAGTTACAATGATTTCAGGGGAGACTACTCCTCTAGACAATGAATTTTTATTAGTAATATGAAGCATATTAACAACGATTATGTATAAACTACTTGTAGACAACTAAAATTTGGTAGCTATGTTTCATTGTAAATGCCGGTTAATTGATTAAAATTTCACTTCATTCAAATAGATTTGTTGAATTATTTTTTGGAATATTTTTTCTTTTTGACCTTTTTATTTCAGTAAAGATTATCAGGTTGATTTGTAAAAAAAACAACATGTGAAACAACTTTACTTAGACACATGAAATTCCATTGGCATTTTCTACCATTACATAGATGAATGGTGGTTGTTCTTTAATGACATAAATTAGGAAATGAAATTCGCTGACAAATAATCTACAACTGTATTTTTACACTTATTGCAGTTTTAATTATTGCAGTCTTAATTTAATTTATTATAAATTCATTGTGCTCTTTTGCATTTTATGCATTTGCTGTTCGTTAATGACAAGTTTTAATAAGACAAGGTACACAAGCTTTTATTATACCTCATAAAAGTAACAGTGTAAATGATTGGTGCAAAGTAACAGTGTCAGTGATTGGTGCAAAGAATGTCATGTATCAGGAAACAATATATAATATTGCCCATTTATGATTTTATCTCATTACATGATCATGTTTCCCTGTCTTGTTTAATTCAGTACAATAAAAAAATTGGGTGAACCTATCGTCATATCATCCCCAACAAGAGCAGTAAATGTTTATTGTTCTTTCACATTAATACTAAAAGGAAAGGAAAGCTAGACTTAAGTAAATTCATTTCATTCCAAACTAGTGAAAAGGAAGGGAGATAATAACATAAGGGAGATAATAACAATTATAAAAAAATAAAGCTCTGGCCAAGCAGGTCAGACATAGTTACACTTGTGTATGACATGAAGATCTTGGTTGTGTAACTAAAAATTATAATGACCCTGTATCAGATATTGACCACTGTCATGAAAATTATATCATCAGACAGTTGATAAACAGAGTATGACCTTTGCCATTTCAGTTTGGATACCACAGATTCGATCAAAATCATTTGCCAGTTTGCGTTACTTCCAAGTCCACTTTGGCAAATTAACAAAAGTCACCCAGATTCAAGTTCAGCACAACTTAGCAAAACCACACAGGGCTTCAAAGCTGACCACTGCATTCAGCAATGATGGAGAGGGATGGACAGCTGGAGAAATGGTATGTATTTATCTCAGACTTTTTGAATCCACCTTTAAAGCTAACCACTGTATCCAGCAATATAGGAAAGGGATGGGCAGCTGGAGAAATGGTACGTATTTATCTCAGACTTTCAAATCCACCTTCAGAGCTGACCACTGCATTCAGCAATGATGGAAAGGGATGGACAGCTGGAGAAATGGTATGTAGTTATCTCAGACTTTCAAATCCACCTCCAGTCTCAGATACAACTCCTGTATTTCTTCTTTAAATATGTTAATACTACTACCTTGCAAATTCAGCTGTCCCAGATACTATTTTTAGCTAAATGTCAAATCAGTTTCCTTGATCACAGTATCCTTCGCCTTGGAACACCATGCTTCAATGATTCTACCTGTATAGGCCATCCTGGAACTTCCCTGCAGGTAGTATTGCAATTGTCTGCTATCACATTTTTCCATGTAACCATCATTTGATATAGCTGTGCCCACATTGTATTCAGACACATATGTAGGCCCACAGGTTAATACTTATCCTCCTTACAGGTAGTATTGTTATTATATTTTACCTGCATGCTTCATTTCTTTATTTGTCTGTCTTTTATCAATTTCTGAGTCAACTTTTTAAGATTTAGCTCTGCACAGACATTGCATTATAAAAGATATGTGTGGAGCTACAGTTTTGTACATTTTGCTCTATTTGTCTTACAGACTAGAACTATGGGCAAAGTGCAAAAGCACATAGCTCGGGACAAAGACGCCACCAGTCTGCATGCTGACCTTTCCTCAGTGAGAGAATTTCTGGTGGACAAGGGAGATAAATCAACTTACCCTTAAGCCATGAAGCACCAGACATTGACATGCTCTGAAACAGCTCTGGCACCCAAGTCACCACAGCTTCCTCTACTTTGCCTCCTCAGGGTTCAACTTGATTCCTGTTGCAAACAGCACAGGACAGAGCTAACAAACAGCCATGTTCCCCCTCACTCCGCAGGCTTATGGACAGGTTAAAGGATAAACATCCCATGACCTGTCCCAAACATGATCCTAATGATATTGTCCTCACACGGATGGCCTGTTTCTCTTACAACCGGCCTAGGCCATATACTAGGGTTCATGAAAGGCCAAAACATCAGTATTACAGGCTCTATCACTAACAACCCAGCTCCCAGTATGTCAAACCTGACTTTTGCAGACATGTGCAGGGACCAGTCTAATAATCATATCACCTCGAGACATTCGTTTGGCTTTATGCCACAAATAGTTACTCATGCCTCTACTGATGCTTTGCAATTTCTCTACACTTCCATGTGAAAAGACTATACTGAGCAACTGTCTTGAAGGCATGGTTTCTAATTCAGGATGTTCTATGAGTTTAGTGAGTGACAGAGCCTGTCACCCTTTGCCAGCTAAGTTTTAAGCATTACAGGGTACCTTAGACTCACCTCATGCAAGCAAGCTGATTTTGATCAGATTAAGCCTTCCAAGCCTCCATTGAGGATATTTTCCACCTTTGACTCCTGGAGTTTTGTCCAGCAGTTGACAGTGATATTGCTGCTTTGGGGATGACAAAGCCACACTCCATATGTATGGACTGGATGGCCTTTGATAACCATCTGCAGTTTGTGCACAATATTGTTGCTATGGCTTCAGTGTTGGACTTTCATTTGTATAGCTTCCAACAGGTGGAACGTAGCTCATCTTGTCCCACTCCAAATTTCAGGGACAGCTATGGGCAAAAATATGGCCCCGAGCTACACTAACATCTTTATGGTGAACTGGGGAAAAAAAGTTTTTAGGAAATGTCAGTTTCTCCTTTTGGTCTATTTTAGATTCCTAGATGACATTTTCTTATTTAGACTTTTTCAAGGGACGAGTTTGATAGACTTTTCTAGATTTTGAATAAGTTCCATCACTCGATTAACTTAAAGGCAACTTTAAATGAAAATTCCATTGATTTTCTGGATAATACTGTTTTTAAAGAAGCCAATTTCAGGAAGATGGGGATTTTAGACACTAAAGTCTTTTTTAAACCCATGAACATGCACCAACTATTACATGAATCTTCCTTCCATCGAAAACACACTTTCAGGGGAATTCTGAAATCCCAAATTATTAGGTTTCTTAGACTTTGTATGAGAGAGGAAGATTTTCAAAGAGCGACAAATACACTGTTTAGATCACTTCAGGAAAGGGGTTTTGCAAAATGATTTCTGAGGAAAATTAAAGCTGGCACAATAAAGGAATTCAATTCATTTACACATATATTCAGAATAATAATAATAATAATGAGGACTTTGTGTATAGCGCCTAATCTTTAGAAGCTCTAAGTGCTTTACAACATTAGACATCACCAGTAAGATAAAAAACATATATAATGATATGAACAGCATAAGCCTTCCAAAATAATTCATGGAATCCAAATAATTAGAAGAAAAATAAAATAATTAGCCCCAAAACTGGTCACAACATAATACACTTTGACTTCTCAAGTGTTATGGCAAGAATGACAATACTTTCTCGAAACATCAATAATAAATCTAGCTACAATGCAGAACAGATGCCCAGATATGGGTCAATCCTCTGGAAAACCTAATTGATACATGTTATTTGACATGTAGGCCAGATATGGCCTTGAATCCACTCTATAATTCTTACTCTGAGAAAGAATCTTTTTAAAAAGTTGTTTACTAGAAACCATCACTGGTTCTGAATCAAGGTCAGGAACTAGGTCAACATTAGATACAAAGTTTCTGTTATTAGTTGTTTACTTTGAAAATTTTAAAAAACAGTCAGAATTGAACTCTATTCCAGTAAATAAAGTTACATTACAATAGCATGTAATGGAATTTTAAAAAAATTTAAAACTAACAAACAGACAATTAAATTAAATCAAATATAAATTAAATCAAATATACATAACAGGGGAAAATAATTATTGTAACTAAAAAAAGTGAAATAGAGCAGTCCACTCTCAAAAAAGCAGTTTAAACATCGGTAAAACAAATTTAGGTTATAAAGGAAAAGGAGTAAATCAGAAACGATTTCATATGCTAATATATGTATCTTCAAATGTAAATGTGATTTCATGTTTAATGATAGAAGTATATCTTTATTGCTATATAATTTTGTTTTAGATGAATGCATACAATATTTTTGCAAGAACTATTTAATAAAGAATAGAATATATGTACAGTGATTGTGGTTATTTTTCTTTTAATTATTCTAAAACTGGACCTTGGAAACTGGTCTTTTTGTACAAACCTGCTATGAGAGACCTGTCCTGAGAGACCATTTTTTTTGGCCAAAGGGGCGGTCTCTCATAACAGGTTTTATTGTATGTGTTAGATGGGACCAACCTTTGGTGGACCTGTTTGCAAAAACATGGATTCCCAAATTCCCAACCCTCACATCTCCAGTCCTGGATTCCAAACCTGGGCAGTCGATAGATTGGAAATGGCCTGGATGCATATGCCTACCCCCTGATTCTGAAATTGATACAGAAAGCAAGAGAATCAGAGTGTTGCCCTATCCTCATTGCACCACTCAGATGGAAGAAGTCATGGATCAGTGACCTCATCAGTCTCACAATGAGAACTCCTCTGAGAATTCAGATTTTCCCTCATCTACTCAGACAACCATGACAACAGCTGTTTCATTCCTACTAAGAGCTAAGGAATGTGCATGTCTGAATCACATTGAACAGTCCCTCAGAAATAAATGTTTCTCACAACCAGCCATGAAGAGAATCATTCTAGCAAGTAAGCCATCCACTAAATAACTCTAGCAAGAAAGCCCTCTATTCAATCACTTTAGCAAGAAAGCCCTCCACTAAATCATTCCAGCAAGAAAGCCCTCCACTCAATCACTCTAGCAAGTAAGCCCTCCACTCAATCACTCTAGCAAGAAAGCCCTCCATTCAGTCACTTTAGCAAGAAAGCCCTCCATTCAATCACTTTAGCAAGAAAGCCCTCCACTCAATCACTCCAGCAAAAAGCCCTCCACTCAGTCTCTCTAGCAAGTAAGCCCTCCACTCAATCATTCTAGCAAGAAAGCCCTCCATTCAGTCACTTTAGCAAGTAAGCCCTCCACTCAATCCCTCTAGCAAAGAAAGCCCTCCACTCAATCACTCGAGCAAGATAGCCCTCCACTCAATCACTCAGCAAGTAAGCCCTCCACTCAATCACTTTAGCAAGAAAGCCCTCCACTCAATCACTCTAGCAAGAAAGCCATCTCAGTCACTCTAGCAAGTAAGCCCTCCACTCCATCACTCTAGCAAGAAAGCCCTCCACTCAAAAGCATATGAAGGCATATAGTTCATTTTCACCCAGTGATACACAAATGAACACATCATACCTCTCTAGGCATCTATACTGCAAATAGCTAACTTCCTCTGACTCTTCCAAGAACTGGGGATGATTGCTGACACCTTTCATCATCAATGAAGAGAGGATATCAGACAAAACAAGGACTTATCAACCTACTCACCAACTTAAAGTATTCATGTCTGAAAACAACTACCCTATGCCGAAGTGGAACCTATCTTGGGTATTAACCTGGCTGAACCTTTTGAAATAATTTCAAGGGCATCTCTCATGCACCTTTCCTTCAAGACCTGCTTCCTCATGGCATTAGTGAATGCAGGCAGAATTAGCGAAATATGTACCCTGTCAGCAGACCCGAATTACATGGCAGTTCTGACAGGACAGGTCAGTCTTACTTATAATGACATCCTTTTTCATCGCCAAGAACCACCTTCCTTCCATAGGTAACTAGACTTTTGTCATGAAACCTCTGTCTTTTCAGGACATATTAGCTGAAGGCCACCTACAAGACCCAGTTTGGGCTTTGAAGTGGTGCTTAAATAGAACAGTGCCTTTGTGTTGAGGGAGGTCATACCTCTCAAGACAGGATGGGAGGATATATCAACTCAGACTATCTTGTCCTGGATTAAGTGGGTTATTTTCTCATCATAAAGGAAAATAATCCCAGCTCAAATAAACTTATTATGCATTTTAGCTCATGAAGTTAGAGCATTTGCCACCCCCCTAGCATTAGACCAGAACTGTTCGCTAACTGACATTCAGGCTGTGGGACGGAGATTGGAATCCACATTCTCTTGCTTTTATCTCCAAGATCCATCATCCCAGAAAGCCTAATTTCATCTGGTAGGACCCATATCCACAGCTCAACAGGTCCCCCCTTCCAGATAGATCGATAGCTTCTTAAAACACAGCTTTCGCTGGATTGGGAGGGGGATCTGCCAGTCAAGTTACCTGGAAGCTGTCTCATATACCTTAGGGAATCGGAGATGGTATCTATGGGGTAAGGAGATGTACCTCCCTCCATCTCTTACCTACTCTCCAAAGGTATTATGATTGGGTAACGTATGTAAAGAAGAACCAATGTTTCCAAGCAAAATATGTTCAAGAATACTTACCCAATGATAATGCACATACACCTTTCTGGCCTCCCTGCAGTTAGCTTGCCTTCAACTCCACTGGTAAATGAAGGGTTCTTGCACTTTGCTGTCAAGTCTTATACCTTAATGAGGATCTTGTTGTTGTTGTTGTTGTGGGGTTTAACGCCATTTTTCAGCACATGATAGGCTATGCATAGCGGCTAGTATAAATGGTGGAGGAAGAACCCGGGAAAACACCGGGAAGAACCACTGACCCACGTTAATGGGGATCACTCTGTTAGATCACCACATAGGTTGACAGACAACTTTTAGCTCTCTTTAGCTAAAAGGTTTTATCTGGGAGGGCTGGATTTGCTTGGTAGTAGTAGTTCTCCTAAGGTATTATGATTGCATAAGTATTCTTAAAGAAACATATTTTACTAGGAATAGTTGGTTGCTCTCTTTCAAGACATTTCCTAAGACTCTAATAAACGTTATCCTCTCCTTCTCTGATAATATGAAACTAATATCAGGAAACAGACATTCACATTTCAATACACAATGATACAGACCTCTGTGTTTACATTATGTACAGAGACCTGAAAACACACCATTTAGAAACAACTTGATAAATCATACAGATCACATGAATGATGCCAGTTCTCCCCTACTCCATCCAATCAACCATATTCATTATCCTACCTTTTTACAAAGAAGACTCCAATATTTAATAAACTAATTATGTGCAGATCAAATCCTCGATGTTTTCACATCGTCATTCCCCATTGAGTCACATCCTAGTAAACTCATAGGTTGACCATCTCACATTTCAAAAACCATCTGTCCAACACATTCTCCAATGGCATGGAATTACATAAACATTTATTTTTATATTTAATTGCAATTTGTGACACTAATACATTGTAATGTTTATATCACCTGTACAGGGAAGAAATGTAAGTATTACCTGGTAGTTTTAGTATGTGAGGCTGGTAAATATCATGCCTAGTAGGTAGTTTTAGTATGTTAGGTTTGGGGGTTTTCAGTGTTACAAAGCAGAAGATGGAGTACAGCACAATACACATGCGTTTATTTTACTGACATAAAAGTGTTTCTGTTTGTCATGCTGAAGAAAACATTTGTATGTTTATATAGATGTTGTGGACCTATAAATCCAACAGAAGCAAATAATGCAAAGCAGAGTGTGTAGGTATCCTGGAACTATACTAAGGCAAATTCTCAGACTGGTACCCTAATATACACATGTGTTGCTGTCATATATTTAAGACAGATTCTCAGACTGGTACCCAAATATACAAATGTATTGTTATATATTAAGGCAGATTCTCGGTCTGGTAACCTAATATACAGATGTATTGTCATACATTTCAGGCAGATTCTCAGACTGGTACCGTAATATACAAGTGCATTGTTGTCATACATTTAAGACAGATTCTCAGACTGGTACCATAATATACAAGTGTATTGTTGTCATACATTTAAGGCAGATTCTCAGACTGGTACCGTAATATACAAGTGTATTGTTGTCATACATTTAAGGCAGATTCTCAGACTGATACCATAATATACAAGTGTATTGTTGTCATACATTTAAGACAGATTCTTAGATGGGTACCATAATATACAAATGTATTGTTGTTATATATTCATTGGCCTATAATAGTAGAACTTTATTTGTCATACATTTACTGGTCTATAACAGTGGAAATTTATTTGTTGTTGTACATTTACTGGTCAGCTTTAATAGTGGAACTTTAATTGTTGTCATACATTTACTGCCCTATAATAATAGAACTTTATTTATTTTTATGCATTTACTGGCCCAAAAGGTGGAATTTTATTTGTTGTCATACATTTACTGGCTTATGACAGTGGAAGTTTTTTTGTTGTCATACATTTACTGGCTTATGACAGTGGAAATTTATTTGTTGTCATACATTTACTGGCTTATGACAGTGGAACTTAATTTGCTAAGTTATTTAGAAGATATTAACTAGTAAGCTGTTATAATTTTGTTCAAAGTCATATGAATAGCCATATAAAATTATTTATGTGCTAATGGAATAATTAGTATTTGACTGGGTCAGTCATATTTGCAGTTGGACTCGTAAGCAAGTAAAATTATAGTTGGACACATTTACTGATAAATAAATATGGTTACAGTTGCCTATGGGTACATGTTATATACAGATAAATAAATATGGTTACAGTTGCCTATGGGTACATGTTATATACAGATAAATAAATATGGTTACAGTTGCCTATGGGTACATGTTATATACAGATAAATATGGTTACAGTTGCCTATGGGTACATGTTATATACAGATAAATATGGTTACAGTTGCCTATGGGTACATGTTATGTACAGATAAATATGGTTACAGTTACCTTGGGTACAAGTTATATACAGATAAATAAAGGTATGGTTACCTATGGACACATATGCAGATCAATATATCTGATTACGGCTACCTATGGATACATGTTATATACAAATAAACAAATAAGACTATGGTTACCTGTGGACACAGGTTATATACATTTAAACACATAAGGTTTCAGTTATCTATGGACACCTTATATATAGAATTTTAAATACAGATAAATAAATATGGTTATGACTAAGCATAGTTCCTTGGATGATAAGGGTTAGGACAAGTTCTGTTGGCTATGTAGATGATATGGATTAGGACGAGTCCTGTTGGCCATGTAGATGATAATGGTTTGGACAAGTCCTGTTGGCCATGTGGATGATATATGTTAGGATGAGTCCTGTTGGCCATGTAGATGATAAGGTTTTGGACAAGTCCTGTTGGCCATGTAGATGATATGGGTTAGGACAAGTCCTGTTGGCCATATAGATGATCTGGGTTTGGACAAGTCCTGTTGGCCATATAGATGATATGGGTTTAGACAAGTCCTGTTGGCCATGTAGATGATATGAGTTTAGACAAGTAATGTTGGCCATGTAGATGATATGGGTTTGGACAAGTCCTGTTGGCCATGTAGATGATATGGGTTTAGACAAGTTTTGTTGGCCATGTAGCACTCAGACTAATCAGCTGCACTGATTTTTTGCAGATCACTTTGTCAACCCTTGATGAGACAGTAGTGGTGAACAGCCCAGTTGAGGCCCGCTACATCCGGCTGTACATTACCAACGACACTGCCTTCCAAGTCAAACCCCAGCTAGGCCTTCGATTTGAGTTCTTTGGCTGCTACACATCTAATGATTTACCCAACCGTAAGGGCTGAAAAAATCTTTGATTAGGTGTCTTAAATGTAAATGATTTTTTCCCTATTGTTTTCTGCTGGACCCAACTTAATTTGTTATAAGTT
This sequence comes from Sinohyriopsis cumingii, assembly GCA_028554795.2. Taxonomy (NCBI): domain Eukaryota; kingdom Metazoa; phylum Mollusca; class Bivalvia; order Unionida; family Unionidae; genus Sinohyriopsis; species Sinohyriopsis cumingii. The sequence goes on from CM068826.1 coordinate 153,814,413, forward strand.
TGGGTTTCTTACAAAATGCTGGTCTTTATGACCCAATTTTCTTTAAATGTTTGGGGACATCAAAATAATTTCAAGTAGTAATGTTGTAATTTTTTTACCTTATCAGGAATTATAATTTGTATTGCTCTTTTGTCTTCCTTATTGACTCATGATTAACACATTTCCATTACTTGCTTTTCAGAATTCAAGTTATGTTTTTTTTAGAACCTCACCACTGTCTCCCTCATTGACTCTTGATTAATACATATGCATTACTTGCTTTTCAGATTTCAAATTATGTTGTTTTAGAACCACACCACTTCCCTCCTCAAAACCATTAATTTGTTTGTAAAATTTGACTTTTAAATGCATCGGTATTATTATACATATTGCCTTTAAAATGACATACTTGTTTAATTTATCTCTTTAGGAAGAGAAACATTGTTTATGTACTTGTAAATTCACAAACAAAAACAAATCGTTTTATCAAAAACAAAAATATTGATTTAATCTATTTGCTTGAATCAGATTCTTCATTACAATTTAGCATCTTAGTGATTAAACCTTTAAAACTTGTAAAGGCTATCACTTTCATAAATATTATTTAGAATTCTAATTGGCTGATCACATTAATAGGACATGTTGGTTTTCTCACAGTGATATCGTAAAGCAATATATTGTGCTCATGTGAGGATGTTTTAGATCATAGCATGAAACTAATAAAAGAATTACAGGCTTTTGTTTTGCTTGAAGCATTGTTTTATTGTGCTGTGAAATATAGATATTTGCAACTATTTATGTCTGCCAGCTTCATATTTCACAGCTCAATAACACAGTCTACATATATTGAATTCAACAGAAGCCCACAATTTTATATTTTCAATTAGAAGTTTTTACAACTGTTAAAAAAAAGGTCTTCTCCAAGATCAGGTAAGGGCTGTTCAAGTAAAATATACTTGACATTCGAGGAAGACACTTTTATAATGTAGTAGTCTCCCTTGATTGCTTGATTGCAGTTTAGAATTTTGTATCATTTTCACATGAATGGAGTAATAAGGGTACACGGACATATATTTTTTAAAAGTTTAAAGGTTCCTTCAGTGGGTACCATGTATGTTTAAATGGAATAGCCCATAATATATCGGATTGAAAATGAATACCTGGGTATTTTAACAGGCATATATATATATATATATATATATATATATATATATATATATATATATATATATATATATATATATATACACAAATCCTTAAAATTAATTCCTTTGGTATACATCATGTTCAGGAATAAGCAGATAAGAATATTTGCACAAATTTAGTTTCCCCCCCCCCTTCCTAAACCAACAAAAGAACTGGTATCATCTGTTGAAATTATAGTAAACTTAATTGTTTAAACATTTTTTAAATCTAAATCTGCAAATTTAGATGGTGGCCACCAAGATAGCCAGCTATACAGTATTATCTGCTTGTTATGAAATCACAAGCTGTACGGTATGCACATTGATAGTATTAGAGTCTACATATAAGTAATATACACATTGACAGTGATGTACATTAGAGTCTACATATAAGTAATATACACATTGACAGTGATGTACATTAGAGTCTACATATAAGTAATATACACATTGACAGTGATGTACATTAGAGTCTACATATAAGTAATATACACATTGACAGTGATGTACATTAGAGTCTACGTATGAGTAATATACACATTGACAGTGCTGTACATTAGAGTCTACGTATGAGTAATATACACATTGACAGTGCTGTACATTAGAGTCTACGTATGAGTAATATACACATTGACAGTGCTGTACATTGACAGTGCTGTACATTAGAGTCTACGTATAAGTAATATACACATTGACAGTGCTGTACATTAGAGTCTACGTATAAGTAATATACACATTGACAGTGCTGTACATTAGAGTCTACGTATAAGTAATATACACATTGACAGTGCTGTACATTAGAGTCTACGTATAAGTAATATACACATTGACAGTGCTGTACATTAGAGTCTACGTATAAGTAATATACACATTGACAGTGCTGTACATTAGAGTCTACGTATAAGTAATATACACATTGACAGTGCTGTACATTAGAGTCTACGTATAAGTAATATACACATTGACAGTGCTGTACATTAGAGTCTACGTATAAGTAATATACACATTGACAGTGCTGTACATTAGAGTCTACGTATAAGTAATATACACATTGACAGTGCTGTACATTAGAGTCTACGTATAAGTAATATACACATTGACAGTGCTGTACATTAGAGTCTACGTATAAGTAATATACACATTGACAGTGCTGTACATTAGAGTCTACGTATAAGTAATATACACATTGACAGTGCTGTACATTAGAGTCTACGTATAAGTAATATACACATTGACAGTGCTGTACATTAGAGTCTACGTATAAGTAATATACACATTGACAGTGCTGTACATTAGAGTCTACGTATAAGTAATATACACATTGACAGTGCTGTACATTAGAGTCTACGTATAAGTAATATACACATTGACAGTGCTGTACATTAGAGTCTACGTATAAGTAATATACACATTGACAGTGCTGTACATTAGAGTCTACGTATAAGTAATATACACATTGACAGTGCTGTACATTAGAGTCTACGTATAAGTAATATACACATTGACAGTGCTGTACATTAGAGTCTACGTATAAGTAATATACACATTGACAGCGCTGTACATTAGAGTCTACGTATAAGTAATATACACATTGACAGCGCTGTACATTAGAGTCTACGTATAAGTAATATACACATTGACAGCGCTGTACATTAGAGTCTACGTATAAGTAATATACACATTGACAGCGCTGTACATTAGAGTCTACATATAAGTAATATACACATTGACAGCGCTGTACATTAGAGTCTACATATAAGTAATATACACATTGACAGCGCTGTACATTAGAGTCTACATATAAGTAATATACACATTGACAGCGCTGTACATTAGAGTCTACATATAAGTAATATACACATTGACATTGATGTACATTAGAGTCGACATATAAGTAATATACACATTGACAGTGCTGTACATTAGAGTCGACGTATAAGTAATATACACATTGACAGTGCTGTACATTAGAGTCAACGTATAAGTAATATGCACATTGACAGTGCTGTACATTAGAGTCGACGTATAAGTAATATGCACATTGACAGTGCTGTACATTAGAGTCTACATATAAGTAATATGCACATTGACATTGATATACATTAGAGTCTACATATAAGTAATATGCACATTGACATTGATGTACATTAGAGTCTACATATAAGTAATATGCACATTGACATTGATGTACATTAGAGTCTACAGATAAGTAATATACACATTGACAGTGATGTACATTAGAGTCTACATATAATTAATATACACATTGACATTGATGTACATTAGAGTCTACATATAAGTGATATACACATTGACAGTGCTGTACGATAGGGTCCAAGTGTAAGTAATAAATACATTGACAGTGCTGTACCATAAGGTCCAAGTACAAGTAATAAATACAGTGACACTGCTGTACCATAAAGTCCAAGTACAAGTAATATATACAGTGACAGTGCTGTACCATAAGGTCCAAGTACAAGTAATATATACAGTGACAGTGCTGTACCATAAGGTCCAAGTACAAGTAATATATACGGTGACAGTGCTGTACCATAAGGTCCAAGTACAAGTAATAAATACGGTGACAATGCTGTACCATAGGGTCCAAGTACAAGTAATAAATAGGGTGACAGTGCTGTACCATAGGGTCCAAGTACAAGTAATATATACGGTGACAGTGCTGTACCATAAGGTCCAAGTACAAGTAATAAATACAGTGACAGTGCTGTACCATAAGGTCCAAGTACAAGTAATAAATACAGTGACAGTGCTGTATCATAGGGTCCAAGTACAAGTAATAAATACAGTGACAGTGTTGTACCATAAGGTCCAAGTACAAGTAATAAATACAGTGACAGTGCTGTACCATAAGGTCCAAGTACAAGTAATAAATATAGTGACAGTGCTGTATCATAAGGTCCAAGTATAAGTAATAAATACAGTGACCGTTCTGTACCATAAAGTCCAAGTACAAGTAATATATACAGTGACAGTGCTGTACCATAAAGTCCAAGTACAAGTAATATATACAGTGACAGTGCTGTACCATAGGGTCCAAGTACAAGTAATATATACAGTGACAGTGCTGTACCATAAGGTCCAAGTACAAGTAATATATACAGTGACAGTGCTGTACCATAAGGTCCAAGTACAAGTAATATATACAGTGACAGTGCTGTACCATAAGGTCCAAGTACAAGTAATATATACAGTGACAGTGCTGTACCATAAGGTCCAAGTACAAGTAATATATACAGTGACAGTGCTGTACCATAAGGTCCAAGTACAAGTAATATATACAGTGACAGTGCTGTACCATAAAGTCCAAGTACAAGTAATATATACAGTGACAGTGCTGTACCATAAAGTCCAAGTATAAGTAATATATACAGTGACACTGCTGTACCATAGGGTCCAAGTACAAGTAATATATACAGTGACACTGCTGTACCATAGGGTCCAAGTACAAGTAATATATACAGTGACAGTGCTGTACCATAAAGTCCAAGTACAAGTAATATATACAGTGACACTGCTGTACCATAGGGTCCAAGTACAAGTAATATATACAGTGACACTGCTGTACCATAGGGTCCAAGTACAAGTAATATATACAGTGACAGTGCTGTACCATAAAGTCCAAGTACAAGTAATATATACAGTGACACTGCTGTATCATAGGGTCCAAGTACAAGTAATAAATACAGTGACAGTGCTGTACCATAGGGTCCAAGTACAAGTAATATATACAGTGATACTGCTGTACCATAGGGTCCAAGTGTAAGTAATATACACAGTAACAGTACTGGACCATAGGATTCAAGCATAAGTGTTGTATACAGTGATAGTGTTGTATAGTAATGGGTACTATAAGTTGGAGTCTTTACAAAAGCTATGGGCTGGGGAATATATCATCTCTACATGCTTTTTTGTTCTGGAAGGATCAGAACATAGCAGACCTCCTATGATTCATGTATGTCCAAATATAACAGACTTATTTAATTCCTGTATTATATTGATATCTGACTATAGCAGACCTCATTTGATTCCTGTATTATTGATATCTGACTATAGCAGACCTTATTTGATTCTTGTATTACATTGATATCTGACTATAGCAGACCTTATTTGATTCTTGTATTATATTGACATCTGACTATAGCAGACCTTTGATTCCTGTATTATATTGATATCTGACTTATAGCAGACCTTATTTAATTTCTGTATTACATTGACATCTGACCATAGCAGACCTTATTTGATTCCTGTATTATATTGAAATCTGACTATAGTAGACCTTATTTGATTTCTGTATTACATTGACATCTGACCATAGCAGACCTTATTTGATTCCTGTATTATATTGATATCTGACTATAGCAGACCTTTGATTCCTGTATTATATTGACATCTGACCATAGCAGACCTTATTTGATTCTTGTATTATATTGATATCTGACTATAGCAGACCTTATTTGATTCCTGTATTATATTAATGTCTGGTTTTTCTTTTTCAGCACTATGTCCAGCAGTGACTCCAGATCCTACAGGTAATTCTCAATCTGTCATCCAAATTATTGCTTAGAAAAGATTATTGTGAATTCTAAATGGTTAAACATGTAACAGTCACTTAACAGTAATACAATGTTTTGGTTTCCTCACTGATTTCAGCTGCACAAAACATTGTTGTGATCAGGTGGGGATATATTTATATCTCAATATTAATACAATAAAACAGTTATGAGATTTTGCATTGCTCAGTATATTTTGTGTTATTCAGCAATGAAATACAGCTATTGGCCAATACAGCATGCAGGCCAGTATCTTTCCTGTCCAGCTATAATTATTATTTTAGTACACCTGTTGAGACCAAATTTGCAGTGTTGGGCATCTTGGGGTAAGATGTAATATTATTTGCTTTGATATCCTTGGGGTAAGATATCATGCTACTTGCTTTGATATCCTTGGGGTAAGATATCATACTACTTGCTTTGATATCCTTCGGGTAAGATATAATACTACTTGCTTTGATATCCTTGGGGTAAGATATCATACTACTTGCTTTGATATCCTTGGGGTAAAATATCATACTACTTGCTTTGATATTCTTGGGGTAAGATATCATACTACTTGCTTTGATATCCTTGGGGTAAGATATACTACTTGCTTTGATATCCTTGGGGTAAGATATCATACTACTTTGATATCCGTGGGATAAGATATCATACTACTTGCTTTGATATCCTTGGGGTAAGATATCATACTATTTGCTTTGATATCCTTGGGGTAAGATATCATACTACTTGCTTTGATATCATCCCTTTTGCCAATAAACAAGCAGTTCATTCATTTGGTTTATTAGATTTGTTTATGGATGAACTAAACAAGCAGTTCATTCATTTGAAAGTAGAGATGATAAAGTTAATGATGTGGATGAGATCACCAAGTCACAAATGAAACTTTCAAACAAATGAAATGTGATATATTGAAAATACCATTCTGATCATTTAGAGTTATTCAGGAGAAATGTTTGTAACTTTTCGCAAATAGAATGGTTTGGACTATGACTAGTGCTCTCTATAACAATAGCATGACTAGTGCTCTCTATCACAATAGCATAGAAAAGTGTATTGATGCCAAGGGCTCTTACCTGTCTATCAGAAACATAGCAAGTCAGCCAAAATACTTAATTCAAGGAAAAAATGCAACTGAAGGTTTTGCTTTGGAACTAAGAGTTTCAGAGCCATGGCAAGAAGTCTTATTTCCATTAGGTGTCACACAGTAACTGCTTTTGTGAATTTTCCCATTAAAATTTTGGATACAGTGTTTAGATTTAGAATAGTGACAGAGGCCATATTTTGGATACAATGTTTGGATTTAGACAGAGGCCATATTTTGGATACAATGTTTGGATTTAGACAGAGGCTATATTTTGGATACAGAGTTTGGATTTAGAGTAGTGATAGAGGCTATATTTTGGATACAATGTTTGGATTTAGACAGAGGCCATATTTTCAATACAATGTTTGGATTTAGACAGAGACCATATTTTGGATACAATGTTTGGATTTAGACAGAGGCCATATTTTGGATACAATGTTTGGATTTAGACAGTGGCTATATTTTGGATACAATGTTTGGATTTAGAGTAGTGATAGAGGCCATATTTTGGTTAGTGTTTGGATTTAGAGGAGTGACAGAGGCCATATTTTGGATAAAGTGTTTGGATTTAGACAGAGGCCATATTTTGGATGCAATGTTTGGATTTAGAGTAGTGATAGAGGCCATATTTTGGATACAGTGTTTGGATTTAGACAGAGGCCATATTTTGGATACAGTGTTTGGATTTAGAGTAGTGACAGAGGCCATATTTTGGATACAGTGTTTGGATTTAGACAGAGGCCATATTTTGGATACAGTGTTTGGATTTAGACAGAGGCCATATTTTGGATAGTGTTTGGATTTAGAGTAGTGACAGAGGCCATATTTTGGATACAGTGTTTAGATTTAGACAGAGGCCATATTTTGGATACAGTGTTTGGATTTAGACAGTGGCCATATTTTGGATAAAGTGTTTGGATTTAGACAGTGGCCATATTTTGGATACAGTGTTTGGATTTAGAGTAGTGATAGAGGCCATATTTTGGATACAGTGTTTGGATTTAGACAGAGGCCATATTTTGGATAAAGTGTTTGGATTTAGACAGTGGCCATATTTTGGATACAGTGTTTGGATTTAGAGTAGTGATAGAGGCCATATTTTGGATACAGTGTTTGGATTTAGACAGAGGCCATATTTTGGATACAATGTTTGGATTTAGACAGTGGCCATATTTTGGATACAATTTTTGGATTTAGAGTAGTGATAGAGGCCATATTTTGGATACAATATTTGGATTTAGACAGAGGCCATATTTTGGATACAATGTTTGGATTTAGACAGAGGCCATATTTTGGATACAATATTTGGATTTAGACAGTGGCCATATTTTGGATACAATGTTTGGATTTAGAGTAGTGATAGAGGCCATATTTTGAATACAGTGTTTGGATTTAGACAGAGGCCATATTTTGGATACAATGTTTGGATTTAGACAGAGGCCATATTTTGGATAGTGTTTGGATTTAGGGTAGTGACAGAGGCCATATTTTGGATACAGTGTTTGGATTTAGACAAAGGCTATATTTTGGATACAGTGTTTGGATTTAGATTAGTGATAGAGGCCATATTTTGGATACAATGTTTGGATTTAGAATAGTGACAGAGGCCATATTTTGTATACAGTTTTTGGATTTAGACAGTGGCCATATTTTGTGTTTTGATTTAGAGTAGTGATAGAGGCCATATGGGTCATATATATACTAAGCTGAGGTCTGTCCCTTCAACAGAGAGCATGCAAGTGACAAGATATAAATGTCTTTAATTGGTAACAAGAATGGCAACAATATACTTATATTTTTGCATCTTGAATTTCCTCAAAATGTACTTTCTTAATTCTGCAAATCTGGATTGCATGAGCTATGTCATGGGTTCCAAGACTTGATACTCACCAGAAAATTGTACTGTAGTTTCGACTACATTTCCAACAAAAATCATTCTTCTTTCTGTATTCAAAATGAAATGAATGTGATATTCCGTAGCGTCTTTTGATAATTTCTATTAAAAGAATTAATATTTTTCACACATTATAATTCCAAACATTCAATGATGGAAAAGAGGTGCAGTTGATTCAGTGCTAGTGCACTGCTCAGATCACACATACATTGTATGAAATTGACTCGGGTAATAAATCCAGTCCATCACAAACAAAAAGTAAAACTGAGTTGGATGAACAGTAAAACAACATCCTTCCATTCCAGACCAACTGGAAACTTTGTTTAAATGTGCATTCATTCAAAATATGACTCTAAATTTCAATTTTAAGTAGACCAAAATGAGAAATTTTTAAAACTAATGTTGAGTGCAAAGTTGAAAGGTCACTGGATGGTGCTCTATGCACATTAATATTGTCACTGTGTATTGATGAATCTGGGGTTGTGTATTTGTTTTGGAACAAAGCATCAATTCAATTACTTTGTTTCTTGTAGTGTCTTCTTTTATTATTAAGCCTTAAGTATGAAAATGAAATGAGTATATAATAAAAAGGTTACTGCATTTGTATCTGAAAACATGAATTGATTTTTTTTCTCAGACTAATGCTGCAGTATTATGCAGAAAAACATGTTCATTTTTTCCCATACAAATACAGTAACCTTTAATTATGTTTTAATATAATGTGTACATATATTAGTAGTCCAGTGCCTCTGTCTTTGAACTATAGAGTCAAGGCCTTGGTAGATGCTGATGGTGAGATTTCTTGTCGTCTCCTGGACAAAATCTGAGACCCAGTCAATTCTAGACTTTTTCTTGAAAACTTGTTAGCAGTATCTGATTCCACAAGATGGTACTGCACACACTGAGACACGTTGATGTTCTGTATCTGATTCCACAAGATGGTACTGCACACACTGAGACATGTTGATGTTCAGTATCAGATTCCACAAGATGGTACTGAACACACTGAGACACGTTGATGTTCAGTATGTGATTCCACAAGATGGTACTGAACACACTGAGACACGGTGATGTTCAGTATCTGATTCCACAAGATGGTACTGCACACACTGAGACATGTTGATGTTCTGCATCTGATTCCACAAGATGGTACTGCACACACTGAGACACGTTGATGTTCTGTATCTGATTCCACAAGATGGTTCTGAACACACTGAGACACGTTGATATTCAGTATCTGATTCCACAAGATGGTACTGAACACACTGAGACATGTTGATGTTCAGTATCAGATTCCACAAGATGGTACTGAACACACTGAGACACGTTGATGTTCAGTATCTGATTCCACAAGATGGTACTGCACACACTGAGACACATTGATATTCTGTATCTGATTCCACAAGATGGTACTGCACACATTGAGACACGTTGATGTTATGTATCTGATTCCACAAGATGGTACTGCACACATTGAGACACGTTGATGTTATGTATCTGATTCCACAAGATGGTACTGCACACACTGAGATACGTTGATGTTCTGTATCTGATTCCACAAGATGGTACTGCACACATTGAGTCACGTTGATGTTATGTATCTGATTCCACAAGATGGTACTGCACACATTGAGACACGTTGATGTTATGTATCTGATTCCACAAGTTGGTACTGCACACACTGAGACATGTTGATGTTATGTATCTGATTCCACAAGATGGTACTGCACACACTGAGACACACTAATTTTATGTATCTGATTCCACAAGATGGTACTGCACACACTGAGACACCTTGATGTTCTGTATCTGATTCCACAAGATGGTACTGCACACACTGAGACACGTTGATGTTCAGTGTCTGATTCAACAAGATGGTACTGCACACATTGAGACATGTTGATGTTCTGTATCTGATTCCACAAGATGGTACTGCACACACTGAGACACGTTGATTTTCTGTATCTGATTCCACAAGATGGTACTGCACACATTGAGACACGTTGATGTTATGTATCTGATTCCACAAGATGGTACTGCACACATTGAGACACATTGATGTTATGTATCTATTTCCACAAGATGGTACTGCACGCATTGAGACACGTTGATGTTATGTATCTGATTCCACAAGATGGTACTGCACACACTGAGACACGTTGATATTCTGTATCTGATTCCACAAGGTGGTACTGCACACATTGAGACACGTTGATGTTATGTATCTGATTCCACAAGATGGTACTGCACACATTGAGACACGTTGATGTTATGTATCTGATTCCACAAGATGGTACTGCACACACTGAGACACGTTGATGTTATGTATCTGATTCCACAAGATGGTACTGCACACACTGAGACACGTTGATGTTATGTATCTGATTCCACAAGATGGTACTGCACACACTGAGACACGTTGATGTTCTGTATCTGATTCCACAAAATGGTACTGCACACACTGAGATACGTTGATGTTCAGTATCTGATTCCACAAGATGGTACTGCACACATTGAGACACGTTGATGTTCTGTATCTGATTCCACAAGATGGTACTGCACACACTGAGACATGCTGATGTTCTGTGTGCCAATAAGAACATTGTGGCAGTACAGATGTCTACTCCAATAGTCACCAAGATCAATCACCTGACATTTGATGTGACTTCAAAGCTTGTTTGGATTATGATGGTGACAGCGTTAGTATTGGACTTGGCCTCATAAGTAAATTTTTCAACTGGCTGAAAATGGGCAATGAGATGGCCTGTATAGTCAAAGTCACAAATAAGGCAGTGCATCACTCCAGGGCCAGTGACCTTATGGTTTCTTCTAATCTCGATTTAATATGACAAGATGTGTTTCTGGCTTTATGCTTTATAATATTTAGTTTCTGTTCATGGGCTATATCAAGGATATTCAGAAAAAGTGTGATAGCAGGTAGTGTGAATGTCCTTACTCCCTCCATGTTTTGGACCTGAACATTGTTGGCCATCATGGAGAGATGACCAGAGGCAGAGGGATAGGCTGCTACTTTGATCAACCACAGCCCAGTCTGAAATGGTAACAGACTTTTCACTTTAAGAAGAAATTTAATACAGGGGAATGGAAAAAGAGCTTCTCTTTCCCAAAACCTCCCAGCCCATCCCACAACCCACAGAGAATCAAGTGATGCCAAACTTCTCCGTTATTGTCAAGATTGTTCCTGTACAATGAATGGATGATACAAGCAGTCTCAGAGAGGGCTTTGAAGCTTGCTTATGCAGCCCCTCCACTTTTCATTTTCTTATTAAAGATTCCAACAGATCCTTGGAAGTCAGAGAATTTAATGGAGAACACTTCCTTGCTCTTCAGGCAGACGGTGGATAGAGTTAATAAAGCCAGTTCTCCCAGGTTTTGACCAAGGCTTCTTCTGGTACAAAGAGCTAATGGCAAACTCAGTGTTTTGACCAAGGCTTCTTCTGGTACAGATAGCTAATGGCAAACTCAGGGTTTTGACCAAGGCTTCTTTGGTACCAAGAGCTAATGGCAAACTCAGGGTTTTGACCAAGGCTTCTTCTGGTACAAAGAGCTAATGGCAAACTCAGGGTTTTGACCAAGGCTTCTTCTGGTACCAATAGCTAATGGCAAACTCAGGGTTTTGACCAAGGTTTCTTCTGGTACAAAGGGCTAATGGCAGACTCAGGATTTTGACCAAGACTTCTTCTGGTACCATGAGCTAATGGCAAACTCAGACCTGTGATAAATTTTAGCTGGCTTAATGGATACATATTAGCACCAAACTTCAAGATGGAGATGTCATGGTCAGTTAACCTTTCCATCAACAGGGTGCAGTGATCAGTCGGAGTACGACAATGCATACTTTGATGCTCCTGTCCATCCAACTTTGCACAAGTTCCTTTGTTTTGTCATCCAAGGAACAATTGATCAGTTTTTAGCTCTGCCTTTTAGCCTCAGTTTTAACCTATGGACAGTTACAAAATAAGTCAAATGCTTTGTCTCCTAGCTCAGAATCTGGACAGTTACAAAATAAGTCAAATGCTTTGTCTCCTAGCTCAGAATCTGGACAGTTACAAAATAAGTCAAATACTTTGTCTCCTAGCTCAGATTCTGGACAGTTACAAAATAAGTCAAATGCTTTGTCTCCTAGCTCAGAATCTGGACAGTTACAAAATAAGTCAAATGCTTTGTCTCCTATGGACAGTTACAAAATAAGTCAAATGCTTTATCTCCTATGGACAGTTACAAAATAAGTCAAATGCTTTGTCTCCTAGCTCAGAATCTGGACAGTTACAAAATAAGTCAAATGCTTTGTCTCCTAGCTCAGAATCTGGACAGTTACAAAATAAGTCAAACGCTTTGTCTCCTAGCTCAGATTCTGGACAGTTACAAAATAAGTCAAATGCTTTGTCTCCTAGCTCAGAATCTGGACAGTTACAAAATAAGTCAAATGCTTTGTCTCCTATGGACAGTTACAAAATAAGTCAAATGCTTTGTTTCCTAGCTCAGAATCTGGACAGTTACAAAATGAGTCAAATGCTTTGTCTCCTAGCTCAGATTCTGGACAGTTACAAAATAAGTCAAATGCTTTGTTTCCTAGCTCAGAATTTGGACAGTTACAAAATGAGTCAAATGCTTTGTCTCCTAGCTCAGAATCTGGACAGTTACAAAATAAGTCAAATGCTTTGTCTCCTATGGACAGTTACAAAATAAGTCAAATGCTTTGTCTCCTAGCTCAGAATCTGGACAGTTACAAAATAAGTCATATGCTTTGTCTCCTATGGACAGTTACAAAATAAGTCAAATGCTTTGTCTCCTAGCTCAGAATCTGGACAGTTACAAAATAAGTCAAATGCTTTGTCTCCTATGGACAGTTACAAAATAAGTCAAATGCTTTGTCTCCTATGGACAGTTACAAAATGAGTCAAATGCTTTGTCTCCTATGGACAGTTACAAAATAAGTCAAATGCTTTGTCTCCTAGCTCAGAATCTGGACAGTTACAGAATAAGTCAAATGCTTTGTCTCCTATGGACAGTTACAAAATAAGTCAAATGCTATGTCTCCTAGCTCAGAATCGCCTCATTAACAGTCTTGACAACATCCTTCAAAAAACAGGGGTTTTTTTTGCTGCAGGAATTGAATAACTATATTTTATTCATCACTCACCTAAGCTTTCTAGTGAACTGTGAGAAGTTGAATCATGTCCTCTCTCAACACTTCCTCCGTTTTGATATGGAATTTCTGACCCATCTCAATCTTGTTCATTTCCATCAGCTGTGATTTGCATGGATTATCAAGATTTCAGTATTGATCTCAGACAAGAATTTAGTTTCTGTAAGAGTTTCTGCAATTTCTTTGTTGACCACATGAAATGGTGGATTGATTCCCCATGGCTGCCTTTGGCACTGCTGAATCAGAGTTACTCATTTCCAGTCACTTAGATGAGTGTATTTTAACAGCAACAGAGTGTGTGTGTGTGTGATTAGGACTTTTAACATAGCTTTAACAATCTTTCAGTCATATTGCTATGATGTCTGCAGTGTGGCAGTTTATAGTGATGCCTAGCACTGGGGCATCATGTCGCAGACATGTAGCATGATGACCCACCCAGTCACATTATCTTGACACCAAGCCGACTGGTCCTAACACTGGTTGCCTCCCTTCACCAGGTAAGTAGTAATTGGAGCCAAGAAAAGATACCTTGTATAAACCTTTTAGAAATGAAGGCTATAATGAATCGATTTTGTCAGAAAGATCAGTTGTGTTGGAAAGTGATCCTGGTAATATCAGACATTTTTTAGTGGTCACTTACCTCCTCAAACAAGGGGAAACCAAATCACCCAACTTATGTATTCTGATTTGGGAGTTTGACACTGATGCTCTAGACACAAGATCATAATACAGATCAAACACATATCTGGCAGACTCCATGTTTTGTCCAATTCTCTGTCAAGAATGGGCCATACATTGCACACTGAGTAGTTCCTTCACCCATTGGTACTTTAGCAGCTTTGCACACTTTGCAAACTGATGATAGATCTCTTTGTGTCTAGGTGGAACAACAACACACTTTGCACACCGATGATAGATCTCTTTGTGTCTAGGTGGAATGACAACACACATTGTACACCGATGATAGATCTCTTTGTGTCTAGGTGGAAAAACAACACACTTTGTACACCAGTGATATATCTCTTTGTGTCTAGGTGGAATAACAACACACATTGTACACCAATGATAGATCTCTTTGTGTCTAGATGGAACAACAACACACTTTGTACACCGATGATAGATCTCTTTGTATCTGGGTGGAACAACAACACACTTTGTACACCGACGATAGATCTCTTTGTGTCTAAGTGGAACAACAACACACTTTATACACCGATGATAGATCTCTTTGTGTCTAGGTGGAACAACAACACACTTTGTACACCGATGATAGGATGATAGATCTCTTTGTGTCTAGGTGAAACAACAACACACTTTGTACACCGATGATAGATCTCTTTGTGTCTAGGTGGAACAACAACACACTTTGTACACTGATGATAGATCTCTTTGTGTCTAGGTGGAACAACAACACACTTTGCACACTGATGATAGATCTCATTGTGTCTAGGTGGAACGACAACACACTTTGCACACCGATGATAGATCTCTTTGTGTCTAGGTGGAACGACAACACACATTGCACACCGATGATAGATCTCTTTGTGTCTAGGTGGAACGACAACACACATTGCACATTGATGATAGATCTCTTTGTGTCTAGGTGGAACGACAACACACATTGCACACCGATGATAGATCTCTTTGTGTCTAGGTGGAAAAACAACACACTTTGTACACCAGTGATATATCTCTTTGTGTCTAGGTGGAACAACAACACACATTATACACTGATGATAGATCTCTTTGTGTCTAGGTGGAACAACAACACACTTTGTACACCGATGATAGATCTCTTTGTGTCTAGGTCGAACAACAACACACTTTGTACACTGATGATAGATCTCTTTGTGTCTAAGTGGAACAACAACACACTTTATACACCGATGATAGATCTCTGTGTGTCTAGGTGGAACAACAACACACTTTGTACACCGATGATAGATCTCTTTGTGTCTAGGTGGAACAACAACACACTTTGCACACCAATGATAGATCTCTTTGTGTCTAGGTGGAACAACAACACACTTTGTACACCGACGATAGATCTCTTTGTGTCTAGCTGGAACAACAAGCTGTTCGTGTATCTGGTCCAGGATGCATAGGCTTGGGCTGTGGATGTGCTGGCATTTCAATGGGTTCCATCTTCCCTCCATCCCAAGAGTCATTCAAAAAATCAGAGACCAGACTTGCAGAGTAGTTCTGGTAGCTGCTCTCAGGCTGCTTACAAGTCCTGGATGTATAGTTTGCTCCACTTTGTGACAGACTTCCCAGGAAAGTCTGGAGTCTTGTTAAGATCAACCTGCTCAAACATCCCTGCTTGCATCTCTGCCTGGAGAGACTTCTTTTCTCACACATTTGGCTCTGGTCAGGAGAACACTGCATTGGAAGAGTTTCAACTTTCAGTTAGCGAGAGAATCTCACAACCAAGAAGACCTTTCACTTTAAAGGCTTATGAGAGAAGGTAGTGAGTTTTCAGGGACTCATCAGATGATGTCATTCATCCAATCTCTCAGCTGGCTGATTTTTGTCACTGGCTTTTTGAGCAGAATGATTTTTGACACATTCAGCCATCATGGTAGAACAAATATAGGCCACAACAAGGACCTGTCAGACTTGCTGGCCAAAATGAATATAGGTCACAACAAGGACCTCCTATCAGACTTGCTGGCCAAAATGAATATAGGCCACAACAAGGACCTGTCAGACTTGCTGGCCAAAATGAATATAGGCCACAACAAGGACCTCCTATCAGACTTGCTGGCCAAAATAAATAGTCACCTTGTTTCTTAATTGGAATCTGTTATGGGTTTTGACTTGGCTTAACTCAGATAAGTTTGGCCAGAACATCGTTCAAGCTGCTTATCAAACAAGACATGCTTTCTGATGGTGCTAGCCTATTCATAAAGGGTGACAGAGCTGCCTGCTATTTTACTTGTTTCCAGTTCAATCAGATGGTTCCATGGTCATAATGACACACCTGTGTTTCATAGCTAAGATCATGTTGCCACCTGTAGACAATCAAAAAGTGATCATCCACCCTATCTCCTCCAGAGTGCAGTGAGGCAAGACCCTGTCAAGTGTTACTTGAGATGCACAGAGAAGAGCTATCAGTCCTGAAAATCTCTGTTTCTTTTGGTTAAGGCAGAAGAAATATATAATCCCAGGCCAATTTGATGTCAATAAAACAACCTCATAACCATGGGGTTAGCGCTTTTACTTGTTTCTCCCAAATAATTTGTGCTTAGCTAATAAAAACTCTCTCCTTCACACTCTTATTGTTGTGTCACACAGCTATTGATTGTATTATGTTATTGATACTGATACATGATTGGTATGTGCCACACAGCTATTGATTGTGCTGTCTTCATGTTAGGAGAGTGATTTATCCTTTTATAGGAAAATCAGCTATTCTTCCCTTGAAAGATGATGGTAGCGGTTGGATGCATTTCCTCCTCCCCTTACATGTTAATGTGATTATGCTTCTTCATGAATTCTTACCTGATCCCAATACTTACCTGATCCCAATACTTACCTGATCACATTACTTACCTGATCACAATACTTACATAATCATATTACTTACCTGATCACAATACTTACCTGATCACTTTACTTATCTGATCACATTACTTATCTGATCACAATACTTACCTGATCACAATACTTACCTGATCACATTTCTTATCTGATGACATTGCTTATCTGATCACAATACTTACCTGATCACATTTCTTATCTGATCACATTATTTACCTAATCACATTAATTACCTGATCACAATTCTTACCTGATCACATTACTTACCTGATCCCAATACTTATCTGATCACATTACTTACCTGATCACGATTCTTACCTGATCACATTACTTACCTGATCACATTACTAAAATCATCTCCAGGCAAATGTGAACATCCTTATTGATGTGTTGTTTGAACAACACACTGAATTTGATTCAGTGTAAACAGCCGGTCAGTATCCACCACGCAATGGTATGGGGAGGTAGATGGTAAAATTTTCATGTGTGTGGGGGGGGGTATCAAATTTTAACCTTTCTGGATTGCTGGACTTGAAATGTATTGATGGTAATGTAACCAGGTAAGCATTCTTGGAGAAACATTTACAAACAAATTTACTTTCCAAGGCATATAAATTTATTTTTCATTGCAGATTTTTACCATCGCAGTTTTGGGGTTTGTGGTGGCAATATGTTTGCATGTGACTTGGATCCAAATGATAAGTAAGTGAAAATATATGTGTTCAGTCCAAGCAGGGATACAGTGTATGATATAGTGGGTTATTTTCTCAGACTTAAAATGTAAACAGTTATGTTCAAATTTTTTTTTTTTAAATTTTGGCAATTTATAATTTAGTGTTTGTAGATATAGGATTGATTTTTGTCTCACCTATTTAAGCATGCCAAGATATAGTAACTTTTCTGGCAACAGCATTGATGACAACATCACCCAAGTCAGCTGTGTTGTTGTTAAAGTTTTGTGTTCAAGTTTTCGAAAGTATGTACCTTTTACATCAATTTTTAACTAGAAATTTTGGATAATAATACTATAGGTAAAGTTTATATGACGATATGAGAGCTCCTGTCTTGATTGTATCACTTGCTTGTGGAGAAAGCTTGGTTTATCATTGTTAATGATGTGTAAATTTTGGAAATAAAGATTTTAAAGCCACACGTCTTGTAAGCTGTAGGCAGGATAATATAGTTCTAATAAATTGATAAATTGATATGCAAGAAGTTCCTGACAGTCAAAGCAGCTTTTTTACTATTTGGTAAGGAAAAGATCAAGAGAAACACATTTTTTGGTGTACTTAGATTATGTCACATTATTGACCTGTCAGTTTGTTCCATTAGAAGAAAACAAAATTAATGGTTTCAAATTAATTTGGTACGTTGTCTGGGATAACAAACACAAATTGCTCTCTACTCTTTCTATTTCCATGATCAGTGGCTGCCTTGTGTTCATAGTTGCTATCTGAAATGCATGATGTGAACTGTCCATCATATTATCCATAAACAGTTGCTATTTGAAATGCATGATGTGAACAGTCCATCCTATTATCCATAACACTTGCTGTTTGAAATGCATGATGTGAACAGTCCATCCTATTATCCATAACAGTTGCTATTTGAAATGCATGATGTGAACAGTCCATCCTATTATCCATAACAGTTACTGTTTGAAATGCATGATGTGAACAGTCCATCATATTATCCATAACAGTTGCTATTTGAAATGCATGATGTGAACAGTCCATCATATTATCCATAACAGTTGCTGTTTGAAATGCATGATGTGAACAGTCCATCCTATTATCCATAACACTTGCTGTTTGAAATGCATGATGTGAATAGTCCATCATATTATCCATAACAGTTGCTGTTTGAAATGCATGATGTGAATAGTCCATCCTATTATCCATAACAGTTGCTGTTTGAAATGCATGATGTGAATAGTCCATCCTATTATCCATAACACTTGCTGTTTGAAATGCATGATGTGAACAGTCCATCCTATTATCCATAACACTTGCTGTTTGAAATGCATGATGTGAACAGTCCATCCTATTATCCATAACACTTGCTGTTTGAAATGCATGATGTGAACAGTCCATCCTATTATCCATAACAGTTGCTATTTGAAATGCATGATGTGAATAGTCCATCATATTATCCATAACAGTTGCTATTTGAAATGCATGATGTGAACAGTCCATTCTATTATCCATAACAGTTGCTGTTTGAAATGCATGATGTGAACAGTCCATCCTATTATCCATAACAGTTGCTATTTGAAATGCATGATGTGAACAGTCCATCCTATTATCCATAACAGTTGTTGTTTGAAATGCATGATGTGAACAGTCCATCATATTATCCATAACAGTTGTTGTTTGAAATGCATGATGTGAACAGTCCATCATATTATCCATAACAGTTGTTGTTTGAAATGCATGATGTGAACAGTCCTTCATATTATTCATAACAGTTGCTGTTTGAAATGCATGATGTGAACAGTCCATCCTATTATCCATAACAGTTGCTATTTGAAATGCATGATGTGAACAGTCCATCCTATTATCCATAAGACTTGCTGTTTGAAATGCATGATGTGAACAGTCCATCCTATTATCCATAACACTTGCTGTTTGAAATGCATGATGTGAACAGTCCATCCTGTTATCCATAACACTTGCTGTTTGAAATGCATGATGTGAACAGTCCATCATATTATCCATAACAGTTGCTATTTGAAATGCATGATGTGAATAGTCCATCATATTATCCATAACAGTTGCTATTTGAAATGCATGATGTGAATAGTCCATCATATTATCCATAACAGTTGCTATTTGAAATGCATGATGTGAACAGTCCATCCTATTATCCATAACACTTGCTGTTTGAAATGCATGATGTGAACAGTCCATCATATTATCCATAACAGTTGCTATTTGAAATGTATGATGTGAACAGTCCATCCTATTATCCATAAACAGTTGCTTAAAATATTTATTCATGTCATTAGTGACCTCAATTTATTTCTTATTCAAATTATGTATCAGTACCAATGATGAGGCCTCCCTGGGAAGAAAGACACATTAATTTATTTTTTACTGTCAAAGCTTATTGTTGTATTTTAACCATACATGCTTACATTGGAAACTACTGATCCAGCATTCTTGGTAAACAAAATAGAGCACTGTTACACAAAATAGAACACTGTTCCACAAAATAGAGCACTGTTACATTATGTTATAATTCAAAAGTTTCATCAATGCTAACAAATTTTGAACACATTTATATTATTGATATTACATTTTTATGGAATTTATTTTTGAATATCAGTTTGAGACAGCTAAATGCAAAATTTCTTCAGTCCTATATATAATATATGCAGTATGAACCACTATGCATAGTGTATGCATAGTGAAACCCATAAAACCACAAACCTTTGGGAACAAATTTAAATGTTGGTTTTGAGAGGTTTTCAGTTTGGTGGAAAATTCATAAAGGTGAAAAAAAAAGAGAATAATTATGAGAGAATATCTGTATGTGGGAGTAAGAGCGTACAAATTAAGAATTTAAAAGCTGTCAATTTTTTTACATACAATAAAAACTTGCTTCGGACTGGAGCATAAATTCCACACAGAAATACAGTCATTGTCTCAATGACCCTTTACCTGATAGTGTCTGTTTAGGCTGTAAATATACATGTGCTGTCAATAGAACATGCTACCTTCATGATTTTACAAATAGTCCTACCTGTAAAATTTATAGCAGTGTGGTTAAGTTCAACATAAATTTGAACCATTTTGCCTTTTTTGTACATACAGTGTGACCCCGCTATAGCACGCTTTGTTATAACACAAATTCAAATATAGCATGGTCATGGTGTGGCTCCTGAAATTTCATATACACTAGAAGACTCATTGTGAAGCCTAGCTGGTGCTAATCTGACGTCTAATATGGTTACCATGATTACAGCAGTAATTTTGAAAAGTCTGTTATATCTAGGCCTTCTGAACAGAAATTCTTATTGAAATTTGATTTTCATCAGAAGAGTTCCTTGATGGTTCTAAATAAATAAGGTACTCCTGCACACCCAATATTACTTGCACTGCTGCCATCTTGAGATATTTGTTCTTGCTACTTCTTCTGAATGGATGGTCTTATTAACTTTGAGTATTTACAAAAGATTTCTTATGATATCTAGTTTGTCCTAAATTAAAATGGTGTCACTCAGACATCCAGTATGGCCACCTTTTCAATAATCATATCAGCACAGGGACTTCACCAAGTCTTCTTAGGATGTCTAGTTTGTCCTAAATTAAAATGGTGTCACTCAGACATCCAGTATGGCCATCTATTGAATAATCATATTAGCATAGGGACTTCACCAAGTCTTCTTAGGATGTCTAGTTTGTGCTAAATTAAATGGTGTCACTCAGACATCTAGTATGACCATCTTTTGAATAATCATATATGCATAGGGACTTCATCAAGTCTTCTTATGATATCTAGTTTGTCCTAAATTAAAATGGTGTCATTCAGACATCCAGTATGGCCACCACATTGGCCATCTTTTGAATAATCATATTAGCATAGGGACTTCACCAAGTCTTCTTAGGATGTCAAGTTTGTCCTAAATTAAAATGGTGTCACTCAGACATCCATTATTGCCATCTGGAAATGGCCATATGGAAATCTTATTACAATTACTCCTAGATGGCTGGCAATATTGTAAGAATGATTCTGGTGAAAGCACAATATTGATATCTAGTTGCTCCTCAACGGAAATGGTGTACAAAATATAGCCATTGTAGCCACCATTACAGCCATCTTGAAAATATTGTTGATTTACCCATCCAAAATGGAAAGTCATCACATGTGGTTTTCACCAAAGGACTTAATATCTTGTTGGACCCAAATTAAACTGGTGCTGATCTGATGTCCAATATATCACCATGGTGACCATCTTAACAATCTTGTCATTGCTAATCCTCTTAAATGGAAAGTCATTCTGACATGCTGTTTTCACCAATAGACATTTCATGATACCCAGTTGGCATTAAATGGAAAGTCATTCTGACATGCTGTTTTCACCAATAGACATTTTATGATACCCAGTTGGCATTAAATGGAAAGTCATTCTGACATGCTGTTTTCACCAATAGACATTTTATGATACCCAGCTGGCATTAAATGGAAAGTCATTCTGACATGCTGTTTCCACCAAAAGACATTTTATGATACCCATTTGGCATTAAATGGAAAGTCATTCTGACATGCTGTTTCCACCAATAGACATTTTATGATACCCAGCTGGCATTAAATAGAAAGTCATTCTGACATGCTGTTTCCACCAAAAGACATTTTATGATACCCAGTTGGCATTAAATGGAAAGTCATTCTGACACGCTGTTTTCACCAATAGACATTTTATGATACCCAGCTGGCATTAAATGGAAAGTCATTCTGACATGCTGTTTCCACCAATAGACATTTTATGATACCCAGTTGGCATTAAATGGAAAGTCATTCTGACATTCTGTTTTCACCAATAGACTTTTTATGATAACCAGTTGGCTTTAAATGGAAATGTTGCCATAGTACATCCAATATGGCTGCCATGATGGTCATGATGAAAATCATGCTGCTGCTACATTCCCTTCATAGAAGGTCATACTGACACGAGGCTTCCACCAAACGACTTCTAATGATGTCTTCTTTGTCCTAAATGAAAATGGTTCCAACCTGACATCCAGTATGTCCACCACAGCAACCAATTTGAAAATCTTGTTAGGAGAGATGGTTTTAATACTCTACAGTTAAAATGAATAAATAGTCTAATCTTGAATTCCTGAACAATTTTTAGCCCAGTAGAGCATCATACCTATTGAGTAATTTTAGTTCTAAAAGTTGCAGCCTTACCAAAGGGATAGGTGATCATCAAAGTGGCTCTTGTTATCGTTGTTATTTTTCTTCATAGATACGGCCGTCAGAAATGTGTGTCGACAACAGATGGTAACAGTTTTAGAGGTGAGCAAGTTAAAGATTGTTATAATTTAAAACTCATTTGATGCATGTGTGTGTGATCAGTTGCATGAAAAGGGTACCTGATGCACACTTGTTCTCTGTGTGTGTGTGTGTCTGTGTGTATATGGGTATATATGGGTCAGCAGCAGAGAGGCTGAACAGACTCTAATTGAAATTTCTCAAAACTATTACTCGGAGGCTTCCTACGAAGATTTATTCCGTGGAGAGCTTATTTAGCCAATTGGAAGCTTCTAATAAATTTACTATTTGAATAAGATCTGGAGTCACGCCTCTCTGATGCTCTACTATTTTAATCAGATTTTTGTTAGAGAATTATCCAAAGATTTTATCAAGACCGATTCTGTATCGTGTTCGTGGATCATGTAAATTTATCATTATAAATCCATGCGGTGATGACTGAGCATGACTAAATAAGTTTTTTAATTTAATAATATCCATATCACCGTTGCACCAGGTTTGGTGAATATTTCTCAGCATGTGTGTGTCAACGCCGTTAAATACAGCTAAAATATTGCAATTATCTCTAATTACTTTTGGAATTTGTGTATACTGCTGAGTAACATAAATAACATCTGTATTTTTGTGTCTGCCACGAGAAAATATTCTGGCAGGATACGACTGTTTATCTAGCATCACATCATCATATACAACCAAATTATTAACGCTAATGTCAAGATCATCAACTGACGGTGCTTCTTCAATGTCGGTAATAAATTCGATAATGCTATCATTATTTTCACTCAACAATGACGCGTTTTCATTAAATTCTTTAAGTACCTCATAGCATCGTTGGTCATCAACAGATGGTGCAACTAAATATAATTTGTCCCACGCTAGCCATCTCATTATCAAATTAAGCAACAATTGCATCTTTCCACTACCAGATGGACCTATTATTAGCATTCTAATAGAATTTGGCAGCGCAGCATGATGTTTAACTGGTTCCTGCTTTACTGTCGCGGAAAAATCAATTACATTCATGATATAAATATACCATGAATCTATATTGTGTGAAATGTAAATCACACACATCAACAATTGATCCAATTACAGTTACAACTCGCAATAAAAAATCAGCTATTACCGGCAAGTGCGCTATTTGTGGCACAAAAAAAGTTTAGATTTGTAAAAAAAAACCTACGGAGGTGATATTGCCACAAAATTAACATCATTGCCAGGTGTTCCCTGGGCTAAATATCCTGGAGAAAAACACATTCCCGGATATAATTACTACGGTCCAGGAACGCGACTCGATATTAGACTTGACAAAAATAATCAACCAAAATTAAATGAAAATCCGATAAATACCATTGACAGAGCATGTTACGTTCATGATATTGCTTATCAAAGCAATGATCTGCAACAAACGCGGATGTAAAATTGATTCACACGTTAAATTCTATCCCTGGTAAATCTATCAGAGAAAAATTATCAAGTTGGTTAATAAAATCAACGATGAAAGGTAAATTAGTTAGTAAATCGATTTATTATTCTCCTGCTGGATTTTGGAAAGATAAATCAGCAATAAGTAAACTCGCCAAGGCCGCTCGGGTAAAGATTCCAACTGCATCATTATGGTTATCTAAACAAGCTGTATGGCAAATTTATTTACCACCACCAAAACAGATTCCTTTTGCTCATTTTGATGTTAGTGTTACTAATGAAGTTCATCAAGCCGATATAATATTCTTATCTCATGATATTATTGGTCTAAAAACATACAAGTACATATTAACCGTTGTTGATATTGCAAGTAGATATAAGGAAGCAGAGCCGCTAACAGGAAAAACTGCCGTTGATGTTGCAGATGCGTTTAATAAAATTTATCAACGAGGACCATTAAAATGGCCAAATTTACTTCAAGTTGATCCTGGCAGGGAATTTTTAGGTGTGGTGTCATTTTTAATGAAACAAAATAATGTCAAAATATGACAAGGACAAACTGGAATTCACCACAATCAGACAATTGTTGAGTGGTTTAATAAAACACTCGCTGAGTGGCTATTTGGATATCAATACGCGAAAGAATTTATTCAGGATTCAAGATCATTCGAATGGGCCAAAAGATTACCAGATATGATATCAGCGATAAACAGGGAACCAACACGAGCAATAGCGATGAAACCAGCTATCGCGATCACAAAAAAAATTATACCAATAAAACGATGCGATTTCTCAACACAGCCGGTGCTAGGTAGTATCACTGTTAGATATTTATATAAGGACGGTGAACTTGAAGGCGGCAGAAAAAGAGCAACAGATCCTATTTGGAGCATTACAACACATAAAATATCTACTGTAACAAGATCAACTGGTAGACCAGCAATTTATATGCTTGATTCGAATGCTCCTCAACAGGGATTTACCCGTGAAGAATTACAGGTAATTCCCACTGATACTCAGTTACCGCCTAAATCACTTAACTAGCTCCGTGATTACGATTACACTCCAGACAGGTCAACGTGACATTTTCTCGTGTGTGACCATAATTGTTATCTTTCCTATCTGTGGTAAATTGTCTTGAATCATTTTTTTTATATTTCCATAACATCACACAATTACAAATCGCGCAGTGATTATTTTGCTGTTGTTTCAGCGACATTACAAATTCCACATCTAAGTCAAATTTGTAACCATTTTTTTTGTCATACCGCTCATAGCTGGATAATTTTTTCTCTATTGTATCATTGGAGGTTTTATTGTCAATTATTATTGAATTTAAAACAATTCTACCGAGTTGGGATATTTTTCTAACCCGAGATCTGCCAAATAGACTAAATTTGACCACTCAACGTTATTATCAACAATCCAGACTCGTGTATCAGCGATAGTTAACCCCTGTAATGAGTGAATCGTCATGGCATATCCTACCATCCAAGGAGATTTTTCCATATTTAGTGCACACTCAACAACATCAATATTAACCAGAACGATATCATTCAATACTAAATTTTGCTTTATTGACTCTCCTGGTATATCAACGTCAGTATTTTGTTGTTGCATATCTGCTGGTCGATAACAGAGTGGAACTTTCTCGTCAAGGAATTTTATTTTATGTAGCTGAAATAACTTTTCTTGAATTTTATCACGGACTGTTTTTCTGCTAGCAACTATTAAATCATTTGGTCTCCATAAATTTAAAAAATCCCTCATTGATGTTTCTGAGATTACTTTTCGCATTACCTTGCATTGAATTTTATTCGGCTGCAATCAAATTAATTTTTTAAATTCAACTAATTTTTCGTCAAGGGATCTATAATTGGTATCAGATTCTTCATAATAGTCAACAAAATTCTTCAACCAGTCATGAGGAGATCCTCCCTCAATAGGATTAGGTTGACCGTGATCGCCACACATTATCACGGCCGTATTTCTCGTTAATAACCATTCGAGAAATATTTTTAGTATTTTTCTCCCATTCGTGAGTGAGTCCATGTGCCACCGCTATATTTGAAAAAGCAGTGATATGTGCACGAATTAATTCCGCGTTGCTTCATTTCTCTAGCTAATCTATGTGTTGGTGTTAGCACGACCATATCAGAGTTGTGGAATAATTTTATCAACCGCGTTGTTTTACCCGAACCACCTAATCCATTCATGTAGACTGATTTATATCGCGATATTGGATCATTTACAGATGGTGCCAACGATATTTCTGATATCATATCGCGATAATAATTATCTCTAATTATCACATCAGCTGATTCACAGTAACCAAGAATACTTTCATCCTTAATTCCCATGTTCCCCATGAACCATCGCCGGTTAATTTTGATATCGTTGTTAAGTGTTTAATATCAACGTAGAATGAATCAGTAGCAACTCTAACTGTGTCACAAGGGAATTTATTTATCATTGATAATAGATTTATACTTACATATGCCAGCATCGACTATCTTAAATGAGTATATTGCGGAGACTCTCCCTCAGTATAACTGACAATAGTACCTAATTTTGTTTCGTCAGATAAACATTTTCTCGGTTGCAAAATACATTTTTCACAGCCGTATCGGCGATTATAAAATCTAATTCAACATCATCCATAATTAACAACATCATTTATAGATGCTCCATCAGTAAGTGATTCAGCCCAGGACGTTATTTTTTCACGTTGCAAATCAGTTAAACCCGATCCTCATTTTGATTTTGGAAAGTGCTCTATCGCTCGTTCTGCTACACAATTTAGCTTCACAGACATTTTCATTGGAGCAAGATTTCCGATATTGGGTTTATCATTTAATTTATAAACGCCATAAAGAACCGCGGTAACAGGATAAGATCTTTCGTAATATGGTTTGTCGATACCTGTTAATAGTCCTGGTTTTGAATTTTTGTGCAAAATTACAGTTTTTTCCCACTAACAATCGGATCGTGTTTATCTCGAATTATCCACGTGTCATCGTTTGTCTGCATGATAAATTTTATTCGAAAAATATATTTTTCATCGCCAAGACTCTCAATTAATTTTTTCGCTCGCTTATCGTTCATTGTATTATCAATATCCCTAGTTTTCCAAGTGGACCATACATGAGATGCACCATCCTTGTAGAATTCTTCCTGGGCAAAATCGGTCTCAGTCAAAATCTGCTCAACTCCGTCAAGATCGAATATTTGAATATTATATTTTAGACAAATATCTAAATAATAATGAACCAGTGCAAGAGATTAATGGTCGGTTCGCTGACTTGTTGTAATAAATCATGCAAAGGTGAATTCTGCGGTGAGCATTTACAAGGTATGCGTAAAGGTCATTTAGGACCAATAAAATGCATAAAATGTGATGTTGGAGTTAGAGGAAAAACTCAGTTGTGTTTAAATTGTGGCGAAAAACGTTACCAAGAGCTTAAATGACATTACGACAAAAAAGATAACATCAATGACAGAATTATCAAATCCGAGGAGGATTATCTAAATAGATTTCCAAACAAATCTTGATTTAGATAAATGATATTGTTATAATGAGCAATATCTTTACGAGACATCCTATCATTGATAACTACGAAGCATCCAGTGATGGTGTTGTTGGAAACTGTAAAACAAAAAAAATGTGTTGGCAACATCAGTAATTCTGGTTATCTATTATTTACCAATAATTCAAATCCAAAGAAAACTTATTTCTGCCACAGGTTTGTATTCGAATGTTTTAACGGATTAATCGAAGATGGCCTTGTATTTGATCATGTTGATGGGAACAGACTCAATAACTCAATACAGAACCTTCAGGCGGTCACACCGAGTGAAAATTCTGTTCGGGGAAAAACTGGTAAATGTAAAACAGTCGGGAATAGAGCAGTTAAATCAGTAAATTTAGAAACTGGCGAAGAAATTATATTTCAGTCAATGACCGCTGCTGCGAAATATTTTGGTATTAACTCAGCTTCAGTGTGGCGAGTTGTGGAAAAAATATACAAATCTGCATTTTCGTATAATTTAGGAGATGGGATTTCATTCTCATATGTTCCTCTAATATTAGATAATTAAATTAGTCCTATTTAGGTAATTAATCTTGATATTATAATTTTTTTTTACTTTTAGACAAATGATATTCAGTATAATGAACAACGAGAATATCAACTACGTGATTAATGCTGTTGAAAAATTAAAATTATCAGGAATAAAATTATCAGATCATCTAATTCCTGAAAAAATAATTCCCGACATTGAGACAATATTACAAAATAAGTACGATGGCAGATACACATTACCGTCCGAGTACAGATTAATAAAGAAAATTCAATCCGCGGTTTATAAACTACTAGCTACCGTAGAAGTGTCGCAAATAAACAAATTTGTTAATTTATCTTGCACAATTGAAAAAATCAGATCAGAGTTATCTAACGAGTATGAGTCAGCAAGAACGGTTAGTGTTCGCGTAAGACAATTAAAAAAATTGATGGACTGTGAAGAAAAATCAACAGAGATTTAAATTATTTATTTTATTTGCTGAAATTAATTTATTTTATTTACAGAATTAATTTTTTTTACTGAAATTTTAGGTAATTTGCATAAATTTCTTGATTTTGACTACCAATCACCATATCAAAATTAATAAATCGAACAATTTTGTAATTTTGACTACCAAATACCCCATCAAAATAATAAATCAAACAATTTTGCTAATTTTGACTACCAATCACCATACCAAAATTAATAAATCAAACAATTTTGTAATTTTGAGTACCAGTCACCCCATCAAAATTGAATATTTCAGTAAAAAACAAAAAATAAATAATTTCAGTAAATAAAATAAATATTTTTCAGATTAGTTTGATTATTATATAAAATTATTCTGCAAAATTAAACAAATTTCTTGATTTTAACCACCAGTTACCCCATCAAAATTAATAAATCAAACAATTTTGTAATTTTGACTATCAAATACCCCATCAAAAATTATTAAATCGAATATTTTTCAGTAAAAATATTGATTATTTATAATTTTAGCAGTTACTGCTAATTTTTATAGGTTTTTATTTGATTTTTTTTATATTTTTTCCCCAGTTACAGGTTTAAGATTTTACAAGTAAATTAATACTTAATATTTTGCCATGTAAATCTAATTAATTTCCATATTGATCCGTTAATCTGAAATTCATTCTTGATAATAACTGATTATGACATCGCAGATAAACAGGATTGATTGGTTCTTGTACGATTAAAAAGCCAGGAGAGTCTTTTGGTGAAAATGAATAAAGAATAAAACCCTGTTGAGCCTGATTTGATATTGTTGCATCTGCGCTATAGCTGTTTTCAACGATATCACACGTTAAATTGACTGTGACAACTGTTGTAATATTTACTGGTTCGAGAGAAATATGTCTGCCGGTTCCATCTGGGTCATTATTGTGTCTAAGTACAGATGCTG
Source organism: Sinohyriopsis cumingii (assembly GCA_028554795.2). Taxonomy (NCBI): domain Eukaryota; kingdom Metazoa; phylum Mollusca; class Bivalvia; order Unionida; family Unionidae; genus Sinohyriopsis; species Sinohyriopsis cumingii. The sequence continues at coordinate 153,844,745 of CM068826.1, forward strand.
GTAGTAGCAATTTTCTCCACGCGGCATGTCTTTTAGGGAAGTATTTATCAATAGTGTCACTGACAGATTTTCTTAATTCAGGTACAGTATCACCGGGAAATTTATAATCTGGCAGCGTCTCTTCTGTTAGCGAGTACACGGTTAAAAAGTTTTGTTTGTTGACTGTTTTATCATCAAGTAATACCTGAACCAATCTCTGGTTAAGATATTCCATGTCGGATGCGAGTTGATTTAATATTTCTGCGCGTTTGATGACTTTGCAACATTAACTTGACGTGTTAAAGACACAATCCTGAAAATACTGTCGCAGTAACTGCAGTTGTTTTTTAATTTCTTGATTAAAATATTCAATAATCTCACTTAGTTCAGCAATTGTACCTTCCCTTTTTGTTTTTGATTCCTCTTGAGTAAATATTTCACTATAAAAACTCCATATTATCCTGTCCTTACTTTCAAAGAAAAAATTACTTTTTGAAGTATATTTTTTTATCCTGAGTAAATGAAATTTATATTCTGGATCAATTTCATGATAAGATAACCTGTCTGTGGTATAATCAGATTTTACAGGTTCTAGTGGCATCGGTGGTGTTTGTGGTTGAATTTCAGGCCATCCTAAAACAGTTCTAATTGAACTCGCATAAATATCTACGGCATAATTAGGTGATGTTATTTCAATAATTGAAGATAACGTTGGTTCGTGAGCTGATATTTTTATTCCGGGTTCTTTTTCTCTGGTGATATTTGCTATTCTGAGTAATAACTCATTATTAATTTCTTCGACTTGATATCTACCTGTTGGTAACCCAAGGACGTTCCAGTCAGGTGTTCCATCTGATTTGTTTTTGTTCGCAAACACGATCGAGTTATTCGACATTAACGCGCCAAATGATTTTGATCTGACATTGAGCCAGCTGTTATATACGCGTAATTGTGATAGCGCAATTTCGTTAATAGGAATCGTGATTGGAAAATTAATACTAAATTCTGGCTTAGTCGAGCTTGCCAAGATCATTGTTGTTTTGTACGGGACTGTGTTTGTGACTATCTGCTGGAGAATTTCGGTCATTATTATTATTTATTTTTTTAATACTGTCAGAATTGTACACGGTGACCATTTCTAAAAATTCAACATCAGATATAATCCCATCATTGAGGCTTCTTGATAGCAACAAAGATAATTTTGAATAAGCAACTTTTGCTGTGTGTAATTTTATCACGTAATCAGATAATTTTTCTACGGTGCAGGTACATATTTTTTTGTGATTATATTAAAAACGCCAGCAATTGTTGTTGCTGAAATGCAGATTGTAACGGCAACCGGAGCTAGCATTGTTACTGCAGACAATATAACACCTGCAGCAACAACAACCGCTGATACCGAATAGACAAGTACATCAACGATAATTAATCGCCGCTGATACTTTTTTATCTTCGACGTGTACGCGTCAATGATATCTTTTAATTTAATTTGCCACTCACGGGCTTGATTGTACCTGTATTGGGATGCACCATTGCAAGTGATCATTATATTTTTTATCATGATTTAAATGATTGAGATGTTTTAGCAACAAATTCTAACGTGTATGAGTAAGATGCTCTAGATAAATCATTGTTGGTTGGTTGTAACTTAAACACTTTTTCGATATCTTTGGATAATTCAACAGTTACCGGATAAAAATATTCACTGTTTACTCCGGATGCGATTATTCTAAATTCCACGGAACTAATCACGGATAATCTGTCTATACCTGTAATTGTTGGGGTATATTTTATGGTATTGTCTGTTTTTGTCCACGTTGAAGATGAAGATGATACTACGTGAACTATATTGGTAATACCTGCGGTTAGTACGAGTAACCGTTCTATGTAGGTATTAAGAAGATTAATGTCTTCAACGGCTTTTCTAATTGCACTAATATTGGTTCTGGTTTCTGTAAGTTTTATGCCAGCTAGAAGGGGATCTCCAAAGAATTCTTCAGCGACTCTGTTTAATTTTGAAAAATTTCTTCTAACGTTTGTAAACGCGGTTACATGAACGTCGTATTCGGTACGTAGTGTGACTAATTTAACATTTACGTCATCGACATATTTTTTTGTTGCGGCGTCTTCTTCAGTTGTTGGGTCTCCAAGCGAAGATATTTTATTTTTGCTCATGTTAAGTTCTCTTAACATTGTATCGCTGGTGATTTTTACGCAACTAAATGCTAATCTATTAATTTCTTCGTTGATATTTGCAAATGACTTTTTCGAATCTTTAATTTTACCATCACTGGTAAGGACTGGAATATTGTCCTTGACAGCATCTAAAACGCGTCTGATTATATCATTCCACGAGATGTCGCTGGTTACTAATTTACCTTGTTTGTCCAGAAATATAACAACTTCATCACGATCAATGCCAGCTAGACTAATAATACTGAATAACTCATCCTTTGTTGCATATTTTGATAAATCCACATCGACAAGTTTTTTTTTTTTAATGTTCGTGATAGCAGGGATCTTCCGTAAATGTCAACCATTATCTGTTAATGATTTATTTAATTTATCAGACGTGTACTCATGAACAACTTTATGATACGGTTTAGTTGATGTTGATATCGCATCAAGAACATTAATTGCTTCACGGCCACATATCGGAGGATGAGTTAGTGTTTGTGTTGGTAACGTTGAATACCAGATTGGAATACTTAATTGTTTTGCGTAACTTAGAAATTCTCGTGGTGGCGCTAATCCATACGAGTCAAATAATTTCACGTGGATTAATCACGTAAGCAACCCAGTGTGTTCCTGGACCATCACTGTTATCGAGATTTATTATACCGGTCTTGTTAAGATTTGGATGTTCCAGTAGTTGATTTCTCATAAATACACCTCTGAAGAATTTTATTTTTAGTTTTTTAGCCACGTTAGTTAAATCAAAATTCGACATCGCGTGATGTTTTGTTTTAAAATCTTTTTGGGTACCATGACGGAAGTGTTCCTGGTAATCGAAGGCCTTTTCCGTACCATGACTGAGGTGTTCCCGGTAATCTTAGTCCGTGTCCTTTTTTTTTACCATTTTTTCCTACTATTGGTGCAATAGTTGCTATTTTAGCGATTAGCGCTGGTAATAAACCTAAAAGCGGGAAAAAACCCACCTATTTTACTCATATCTTTGATGGCGCCCGGAGAAAGATTAATCTGAATTCTGGTATTTGCTGAATTAGCTTTATTGAAATTTTTATGTTGGGTTTTAGTTAGCGAAAATTTATTTGGACTATCACTGGAAATTTGATCGTGTTTCAAGGTCAGTTTCACCCCACAATTGTTCGTTAAATTCGATTGAAGTTTTTTTAGCTGACCGTGAGTCAGAGTTACATTAACATGGTCGTATGGCATTATAGTTAACCTGATTGATCTAATTGTCTCACATTTTTTCTACTGGTGCATCAATAACTCTCATTCGTCCACCAATACCCTCAAGGATCATGGTTCTATTGCTAAGTATAACCGTGATCGCTTTACAGTTAGTACCAGCTGCATTACTTACTCTCGCTTTAAAATGTATATCAGTCATGGATTGTTTTAATAAATCAATGTGTTCTAGCGAAAAATAATAGATCAGATATAATGTTGTAAAATCTAATTGTGATATTTGTAAACCAGTATCAATATTTTGATCTCGTCCCATAAAACTTATATCCATGCACCACCGAATTACCATCAAAATCCAGCAATATTTCCTCAGATGGTTCCTGATGTCCATTTATCCTTAATGATATTTCGCTAGCATTATAATTATCAAATATCATATGACTTCTTTGCTGATGATACTGATTAACCGCTTGAAGAGCAATAAAGATATGTCTAGGTGCAGAAACACCTTGCTGTGATGCTATGTGCCAGGTAAAATTACCATTAATGTTGCTAGGGAAACTATCGGTGGTTGTTGTTAACCAGGACATTACTGATTTACTACCTTGATTCATGAATGAAAGTAATTTACTTTCTTCAGATAATGAAGGTGTTATTGATGGCATCCACAATGTAAGTTTAGATAATACTATTTTACCATTATTAGCAGCATTATCATCATCTTCTCTCCAAATAGCATCGTTACTATCACCCTTTCGATAGAAAACAATTGTATGTTTGGCTCCAAAAATTACTTTTTTAAAATCTCTGCAAAATCCAAATATATGCGATAATGGAATTGCACATGAAAATCTTCTATGAGTACCTCTTAATATGTTTTTACGCGTGGCAAATCCTAGATTAAAATTAGGGTTGTTACTTATAACAACTGGTTCCACATCAACATCAGCAGCAGCAGCAAATTTCTTGGTCGTCATACAATATTAGGTGCGCTATCAGCGTGATATGTATTATCCTTGGAAAACATCATACTCGGACCAGCCAACCTGGTGAAATCATCTGAGTATCTTGCTAAACCTATAATTGTTGTAGCAATATCAACATCATTATTAATCGATTCAATTTCCCTTCCATCAACCATATATGTAGCGCTCTTGAATAATGCCATAATACCATTATTGACAAACCCAACTTTGTAATTGATTCCATATTCAGTATTGTCGTTCTTTAAAATTTCACCTACAACCTCAATAAACGCTTCACATGGCAGAGAATATCTGCTCATGTCGTGTACTTGTAATTCAATTCGACTATCACTGTTTGGCGTTACTGCGTCGTATGAGTAATACTGATAATCGTGAACAGACACATCTTTACCTACTGGTTCGTCCATATCGAAAGCAGTGTTAGATACTAGCGTAAACATTTTATTATAAAGGTTATCTTCTAAAACGAAGACCGCTTCCTGATATTAAACTAGTATTTATTTGTTCGGCTCCTTGATTTATCAATGACGCTAGTTTTTGATTTGCTGCTTCGTTTATTACCTTGCTAATATCGCTAGGCATTACATCTGTGCTTGGCAATTTAACCGGAACAGCAGCTGATTGTTTTTTTTGCATATTAAATTTAATATTCTGTCTTTGATGGTGCTAAACGCCTTACTAGCAGCGCTACCAATAGCAGCGGTGGCTTTATCACGAACAAAATCCATAGCTTTCATCGATAACTGTTTTACAATAGGTCCAGCTTCAGGAGCTATTCTTGTGATAAAACCACTAACAGTATCACCTAATCCGTTTCCATAAGTGTCTCAATACATGGGTAACCTCGTGTTCACTACTCGAACAGGCACAGATCTATGATAATTTTTGTGCACGATCATCTTATTTAAATATTTATTTATCTGACAACTAGTCACTGTAATCGTCAACAAGTTCATCAATGAGATTTCTATAAATGCTAATATCCATGATGCCGCCACGAAATAATCTTCAGCAGATATCAGTTGCTTCATTAATTATTTCTGATTTATTATTTCCAGTTCGTTTACCCCTGATAAGAACTTCTAATCGTGATACATCATTGATAATGCTATCGGCGCAGATAGAATTATTTCCAAATCCTTCACCGGTAGTACCAAGAGATTGTGGTGCATCCTGAAATTCTTCTTCTGGGGATTGTGGTCGCTGAGATTGTTGTTGAGATTTTTTTTGTAATGTTTCCACATCCCTGTTAAATTGTTTATAACCTTGATCTTGTAAATCAATCCTTCTATTTGCGTAAGCAAAATATAATGAAGGGATCCAATCGGACCTGATTACTTTATTAACATATTTTGGTTTTACATATTTTTCCTTTTCATCATAACGAAATGCAGCAATACGAATTAATTCATTTTGATCATCAAAAATTTTGAGAGCATTTTTGCTAAACATTAATGAAGGTACCTGTTCAGTTGTTTCTTTCTGTGTTTGCGCAAGTGGTGGTAATTTTTTAGGCTGAGGTGATTTTTGTTTTTTTTGTTGTACAGGTGGTGGTTTTTGTTTTTTTTTGTATTTGCACGGGTGGAGGGAGCTCATATAAAGGTTCTTGTTCTTCTTCCTCTTCTTCTTCCTCAATTTGTTTTTGTAATTTTACTCCGGCACTAAAAATTTTATAAAATCTATCATTATATATCTGTGGAATATTTCGTCTTAATTTATGCCACCAATTATTCCAGGTCTTACGATTTTTGACGTTATTAACATATTTGGGTTTTAAATATACTGTTCTGTATGGAAAACTCGAATATGCAAAATAAACCAAATTCAGATATATCTTTAGGATTTATAAATAGAAGCTTCATCACCTCAGATACACCTTGTTCAGTAAATTTTTCTTTAAGAGGAACACCTTGTTCAGGTTCAGGTTCAGTTTCAGCTTCAGGTTCAGGTTCAGGTTCAAATTGAGCTTGAGCTTGAGGTCGAGTTTGTTCTGCAATCTGTTTTAATACCAGAAGAATACCCCTTTTTCTCTCCTTAGGATCTTCAGTATCTCCTAACAGAATTCGTTCAGTAGTTGTTGTAACAGGTTTAAAAAACAATTCAGTTGACTCCGTAAAACCTTGCTTTGCATCCTCAACTGCTCATATTTTTTGTTTAACTGATTCTCTCAGCGGAAGATATTTTTTTATTGATTCTAATAGCTCTCGTGCTAATCGAGTAGTATGTGCTTCTCCAACGTCCATTGATTATTAATATATCAATGATTTTAATTATTAATAAAAAAAATTAATTGAATCGGCCTTGACAAAATCTTCGGATAATTCTCTAACAAAAATCTGATAAAAATAAGGAGCAGCAGAGAGGCGTGACTCCGGATCTTATTCTAAATAGTAAATTTATTAGAAGCTTCCGATTGGCTAAATAAACTCTCCACGGAATAAATCTTCGTAGGAAGCCTCCGAGTAATAGTTTTGAGAAATTTCAGTTAGAGTCTGTTCAACCTCTCTGCTGCTGTGGGTCAGATTGTGAGAAATCCTCCACTTATCCCCATCAGACAATATAACATCAAAGAAATGTGAGGTAATATGAAGGGATTTCTAATTATTGCATTCATTCATTCACTCACTCACTCACTCACTCATTCATTTGGGCTGTTGTATATTTTGTAATATTCATATCTGCATGATATTAACTGCATTGTATCAATGAAAGATTGTAATTTTCAAAATACACAAAATCAAAAAATGTTCAATTCAGGACATTCTTTGTGAAAAATCTGCTCCTGTGTGTAGATCAATGGACTAGGAAAATACTAACCCAGTAGTGTCAAACTACTCCTTTGTGTGGATCAATGGACTAGGAAACTCCTAACCCAACAGTGTCAAAAATCTACTCCTGTATGTGGATAATGGACTAGGAAAATCCTAACCCAGTAGTCATATGTGTGGATCAATGGACTAGGAAACTCCTAACCCAGTCGTGTCAAACTACTTGAGGCAGCTCACTATTTTCAGTTGCAGGATGAAAGGCAAAATAGCTAGAGGTCTTGAGGCAACCTTAATATGAGGTCTTGAGACCACCTTAATATGAGGTTTTGAGACCAACTTAATATGAGGTTTTGAGACCAACTTAATATGAGGTCTTGAGACATACTTAACATGAAGTCTTGAGACCAACTTAATATGAGGTTTTGAGACCAATTTAATATGAGGTCTTGAGACCAACTTAATATGAGGTCTTGAGACCAACTTAATACGAGGTCTTGAGACCAACTTAATATGATGTCTTGAGACCAACTTAACATGAAGTCTTGAGACCAACTTAATATGATGTCTTGAGACCAACTTAACATGAAGTCTTGAGACCAAGTTAATATGATGTCTTGAGACCAACTTAATATGATGTCTTGAGATCAACTTAACATGAAGTCTTGAGACCAACTTAATATGAGGTTCACCAGTTGCACATAATTTGAATCTCATTTAGAAAAATATCTTAAGAAATTCTGCAAAAGTTGTACCTTTTAGACCTTTATCAACACACGGGTAAATCTTTTGCAAATGAAGTCTTAGATTCCCCTTTCTTCAGTTGTATATTTTGTGTAAGAATTAATAAATCCACAATTTTTGGAAAACAGAGATAAAAATCTGTAGTATGTAATCTGATTTTGGATTAACCCTAACCCTGACTCTAATCTCTTAAGGTTACCAGTTCAACCTGTAATACATCTTTCTTATGTGTTCAACTTGCAGTAAACAAAATTTAGGTCTTGAGACCAACTTAACATGAGGTCTTGAGATTTAGGTAAGATGTAAAAGGAATTTATCTAGTAGTAATATACATATTTTAGGACTCACTGAAACCAAATTAAATGCTAACCACAATGATGATCTATTTCACTGTCAAGGCTACAATAAACCATTTCGTAGGGACAGAGAGACAGCGGGGGGGGGTCTTGTTGTATACATTAGGGAAGATGTAAATGTAAAAAGGCGACTTGACTTGGAGTCACATGAAATTGAGAGTATCTGGGTGGAAATTTTTCAAAATAATGCAAAATCTTTCCTAGCTGGTTTCATTTATAGACCACCTTCCTCCAAAGCATTTTGGAATGATAACTTTTTGAAACAAATAGAAAGTGTTCTAGCACAGGAGAAAGAAACATATATACTCGGAGATATAAATAAGGACCTTCTCAATACTCAAATAAGGAACAACTGGATGGAATTTATTGAATCATTAGGCCTAGACCAGCTGGTAAATGAGCCTACAAGGGTAACAGAAAAATCAAGCACTCTTATTGATCACATTTATACTAACCTACCAGACAATGTGGCTTGTGTTAATGTACCAAATGTTGGTCTTAGTGACCACTATCCTACTTTTTTGACAAGAAAGGTTAAATGCAAGAAAAATAAGAAAAATACACATAAAACGATCACTTACAGATCGTTCAAAACTTTTAATGAAGAACAATTTCTCAATGACCTATATAAAGTTCCATGGAGTATGATCCAAAATTTGGATGACATAGATGAAGCCATGAGGGTGTGGACTGACTTATTTATGGATGTAGTATCTAAGCATGCACCACTGAAAGTACATCGAGTAAAGACTGATTTTCAACATAATTGGCTTACTACTGAAATCCTAGATGCTATGAAAACACGAGACAAATTCAAGGCTATGGAAAACCATGCACAATATAAAGTATGGAGAAATAAAATAACAAGTATGATCAAAAAAGCTAAAAAAACTTATTATCAATCATTACTTGAAAACAAAAAGAGCAACACAAACTCCATTTGGAAAGTCTTCAATGAACTCACTGGAGGAACGCACAAAAAACAGACAAATAAAATTCACTCACTTCTGGTAAATGACACCATAGTCACTGATGAAACTGACATTGCAAATGTTTTCAATGATTTTTTCATCAACATTACCACAAAGTTAAAAGAGCCAGTGACAGAAAACAACTTTAATGAACTGAAAAAGTTCTGCAGCAGTAAAATCTCAAAGGAGGTATGTTTCTCTATCCCACCAGTGTCAAAAAACTTTGTTAAAAAATGTCTCAGTGAACTTGATACCAAGAAAGCTACAGGACTTGATCAGATTGGTCCACGACTCATTAAATCTTCTGCCTTTGCTATTGTAGATAGCATAACATTCATAATTAATTTAAGTATTGCAACCTCATCTGTCCCCAAAATATGGAAAACTGCAAAAGTAACTCCTATTCACAAATCTGGTTCTAAGGATGATGCTGATAACTACCGACCAATTTCAATACTACCAAACTTGTCAAAATTGATTGAAAAACATGTCCATGACTCATTCATGTCATATTTAACCAAACACTTGCTGTTACACCCTAATCAATCAGGCTTTAGACAGAACCATTCCTGTGAGACTGCCTTGATCTCCCTAACTGATAAATGGCTTCAAGCACTTGACCAAGGTAGAATAATAGGAACTGTATTTGTAGATTTCAGGAAAGCTTTTGACATGGTGGATCATGAAATCCTTTTGAAGAAACTGAAAATCTACCAGTGTGATGAAAGAACAATTAGATGGTTTACTTCATACTTAAATGAGAGAACACAACATGTTTACATAAATAATGTTCCGTCTGAACCTGAAACAATTAGATATGGGGTACCACAAGGCTCAATTCTAGGTCCACTACTATTCATTTTATTTATTAATGACCTACCACTTTTACTAAGAGACTCAATATCATCTACAGATCTCTATGCAGATGACACAACATTGTCAGACATCCAAAACACAAAGCATGAGCTCGAAATTTCTTTACAGAATGCACTAAACAAACTGGAAAACTGGTGCACATGTAATGGCATGGTGGTAAATACTGGTAAAACTAAAATATTACTTATCTCAACACGGCAAAGAAGGACAAATCTTGATAGTGATGAACTATGTCTGACATGGAAGGATACAAATCTGCAAATAGTCTGTCATGATAGGCTACTTGGTGTTCTGGTAGATAATAACCTATCATGGACTGAACATATCAAACATACCAGTAAAAAAGTCAATTCAAGTTATTGGCTTCTCAGTAGGATAAGACATTTTCTCCCTGAAAGGCACAGGAAACTATTTTATAACAGTTACATACAACCCTATTTGGACTACTGTAGTACAGTATGGGGTAATTCAAATGATAAAAACATAGCAAAGCTGGCACATCTTCAAAAAAGAGCATTTGGGCTAATATCAATCCAGAAAGAAAGCAAGGAAAGTTTAGCTGGTAGGTTAAAAATATTACCTATTAAAGACCGAATCTGTTTGAGAAAAGCCAAATTAATGTACAGGATATCTCAGAATAGTGCTCCTGAATATTTACAATCACTATTCCAGTATAGGCTACCTGGTAATACTCCCCACCTGCGATCCATGTCTACCAAACAGTATAAAATTCCCAAACCAAATAAGGAGTTATTTAAAAAAAGTTTCCAATACTCTGGAACTCTGCTCTGGAATAGTATTCCAGCTGAGATTAGAAATGCCCACTCTATTTCCTTCTTCCAAACCCAATATATTCAGTGGCTTCAGAGATGCAGCTTAAATAAATAAATTCCTTTGTATGAGGGCCTCAAGGTAGATTAGTTTTTAGCTAATTGTGTTACCCTCTTTAAATAAGGTCATTATAGTAGCAGCATTAAACATTAAGAAAGATATTTCTTTATACACCAACTGCACACATTGATCCATCCATTAGGCATCATTATCTTAATTAGTTTCCAGGTATTTTTCCATAATTAAATATTTCTCATAGCTGGTTTGGCTTCATTGTCATATGATGGAATTGCTAACCTTCTTAGAGAAGTCAGACTTTTCCCACAATGCCACAAAAATTAGGTATAATTGTGAAATTTGTTTTTCAGAAATTAATTTTTTATTTCTTCCTGGAAAAAAACAACAATAATATAGTTTGCTTATCATTTCATTTTTCTGTCCACACTAAAAAATGCAAATTTGTTTCATCACCAATGACATTTGGATCCTAGCTGCGTTAATTGATAGTATTACTGAGAAAGAAAAGCATTATTTTGATGTCATATCCTCCAGCTATCTAGCTGCACCAACATAATGTGGCTGCACCAGCTGATGGGGGGGGCATATATAATCCTTATATCAACAACACATTGACATCCTAAATATCATCCTTTATATTTCCTTTTGACGAGTTACAATGCAAACAAAACCAGTCAGGGACCTGGGCTGACAAGACTACTGTCACAGCACATGGGAGGAAATGTCTCTTGTCATACTTCAAACATATTTATCTTTGCTTACTTTTTTCTCCCAGTCTAACTCATCCCTTTTCAATTCATTTACTAATTTGTTGCCCTCTCTTACTTGTTGCCCATTCTGACATGTTGCCCTCTCTTGTTGCCTAGTCTGATATGTTGCCCTCTCCTTACTTTTTGCCCCATCTGACATGTTGCCCTTATTATTTCAGCCCTAGATGAGAGCCTGGGTAGTCTTTTGGGTTGTGATGGTGGGCTTATTCGTATGTATGGCTATGCCAATAACAAGCAATCCATTATGGCCTCTGATGATTTAGGACTGACCTGGCATACTATATCGCAGAGTATTTTGACTACTTCAAAAGCAAGTGTTATGTGGAGTGCTGCCAAGAATGTGCCATTCACCACTACACTCCTTGATCAAGTCAATCCAGATGCTTCATACACCATTGGCAGCTGGGGAGGTAAGTGGATAGAAGGCATAATTCATTTTTTGCATGGTGAATTTAAAGGAATGTAGGATTTATAATACATCTTTCTTATCCTTGTCAATTAACTTTGCATTTTATTATTTCCAAGAACATGTAGGTCTTTATAAAATAATTTCTTCCCTTTTTAAATGCAAGATTTAATTGTCTGACCTGACTCAGTAACCTGAACTCTACTGATGTTAAAATCATCTACTAATTGTGTTAATAGCTACTTGTCTTAGTGTCAGCCAGATTTCAGTTTCATGACAATAAGGCAGTTGTTTATATGAGTTTTAAAAAGGCTTGAAAACTTATGATATTTTCTCAAATTAAAGGCTCAGTCTCGTTCAAATACTGGTGAACTCGGGGTCAGGACTCGTGCTATTTGAATTCATTAAAGATTCTACAATAACATGGAATATTCATTTAAAAGCAAGCCCTAGAACATATTTTTCTGGGTTTAATACCTATATACAGTACACAATAGGCTATACATTGTGATCAGTATAACAAATGATGCAGAAGTCGTAATTTACATCACTACCCTTTGTATTCCTACCACTAAGAATATTATCCCTATGCATCATTTGTTTTGGCACTGGAGAAAATAATCTGACTCTCATCTACATGATGTATCAGTACATTCTTAATCAGTTCTTTTTTCCATATAGCTACCTATTCAGGAATGATGATGTTCAATGGTGCCACCTGGAACAAAGTGCTTGACTGGTCCACAGCCTGCTGCCCTTAAATCTCTGTAGAAACGAACAGCAGCAGCCAAAACAGAACACGGACCAGTATACACTAGACTGATCATTAATCTCACTTTTATATGATAATTTAGTATTTATAGCTGGTTTGTTTTATTCAGTTTTGTTACCCAACATAAATGTCTACTAACACAGGAAAATTATACAAGTATTATTAATAAAGTTTAACCTCACATTAAGATAACTTGAGGGAAAATATTTTTGTCAAACAACTTCATTTTCAGAGCTTCAACATCTCTTATCTTTTATCACACTTCACAGATTTTATCAAAACATGTAGCAGAGTTTTCCAGTTTCCATGCTAGCTATAGATATCTATATTGCCTGCATGTTGATATCTGCCACAGTAAATTATGAACTTCTATAGACATGTGCAAAACACTCTTAAAAACATATTCTTTCCATGTTTATTTGTCATATTTTACCAGGTGACTTTGAGTTAGAATATTACATCCCTCACTACTCATTTATTTATATGCCAAGTTCATGGTTAGACCAATGCATTCAAATTTTATAACACAAAATGAAGTGAAAAATACCACTTACCTTATTTAACATAATATGTACACAATACATTTCTGAAATTATCTGTAATTTTCCTGAAGTTTACCTTATAATATAAAGAGCCCACTGTTATCATCAAAATTTCACAATCACGTGTACATGTATGGGTATCAGATGAGTTACCTCCTCTTGACTGTTGGAAGATCTCATCTTTGGCAGTGCATTCTCCTTTTCCCAGTACTGTCAGACTGAACAAAGGCACTGAATATAGGCACTGAATTAACCCACAAACTGGTGAGACACAGTTATTGTAGTAGATTGAACAAAGGGCATGTAAAATATAGGCACTGAATTAACCCACAAACTGGTGAGACAGTTTTTATAGTAGGTTCCATGAGAATTAGGATTTAAAAGTGTTACTGCTGTTTTGCTTCTTGACTGTTACAACAGACCAGACACACGCATTTAAAAAGGTTATTGTATGAAGAAGATGTACATCGTGTTTATTATGTCAGTATTTAATAAATTATTTTATTGTGTGTCAAGCATGTCTCTTGCAAAATTCCTTACATTATGTGGCATACTTTTTTTAAAACACTTTCAGACATTTTTGAGAACCAAAACTTTAGGTACCATAAAGTAAAGTTCTAGGACATATTTTCTGGAGACTATTAATACTACCAAAAACAAATTCTTCCAATACGCCTTGTTGCAGATAACTATACATCAGCTATAAAAAACAACATTCATCTGTTCTGACACCTGAAGATAGGGCGGAACTCCTCCTAATTGTAACTTGTATATTAATCTGTGTTTTTCGAAAGAAAACTTTACATTTCTGAAACCTAGATAGCATTTGACTTGTTTTTCCCCACACAGACATTTAAACGAAAGAAAGCTTTCAAGGCTGTTATATAGCTGTGACAATTAGAACTGATGTTGGAAGGACTGTCTTGTGACAATTAGAACTGATCTTGGAAGGATTGTCCTGTGACAATTAGAACTGATGTTGGAAGGACTGTCTTGTGACAATTAGAACTGATCTTGGAAGGACTGTCCTGTGACGTTTAGAACTGATCTTGGAAGGACTTTCTTGTGACAATTAGAACTGATCTTGGAAGGACTGTCCTGTGACGTTTAGAACTGATCTTGAAAGGACTTTCTTGTGACAATTAGAACTGATCTTGGAAGGACTGTCTTGATCTTCGTAAGGAAAAATGGATTAAACGCTATTCATCTGATAATATTCTGTCTGTAATAATCATGACTTACATCACAAGAGTTACACAATAAGAAGTTTACTTACAGTATATACTCGTTTGTAAGCCAAATAATTTAAGAAAAAATAAAATCCTGGAAGAAGGGGGTTGGCGCATCCAAGGCCAAGGTCTAAATTTGAAAATTGTTAAGTTTTTTTGTTCTCTACCATAATGGCTAAAAATCTTGAGACATGAAAAAAATGATTATTGTCCCAGGATTTATAAGAATGTAAAAAAAACATATTTTCGATGTCCCAACACTTACTAAACTGTTATAAACTACTATGATTGTTTATGTTATTATATTGCAAATGCTTATTTTCTGTTTTTTCCAACATGACTTTAAATAAAGGTAAATAAAGACTTCATATAATTTAAAAGCTGATTCAAGTTTACCCAGAGACCAGGCCGTACTGTTATGTACAGTACTTACACAGTGCAAATTGTGCTTGGTGTCATTAAAATCCTTGTTTATTTCCAAAAATATTTGAAGTAGATTTTGCTTTATTCATTGTTTCTACCAAATCACATACTTCCAGATCACATTTCAGCAAGATGTACATAGATGTTTCATTTATGTTGATCCACATGTTACTTTTTGTCAGTGATACATATGATCCAACAAAATGAGGTAATTTTATGAAATGGTGCACATGTTAATTGTACAAGGTACATAACCAGCGTATATTCACATAACTGTTACATGTTCATGAAAAAATGGTAATAATAAAGGCTAAAATTCTGAATATAGATCATCTAAGATATCATTGATCTATTTAAGTTTTGTGTTTTAACAAAATCATAATTTTCCACACATTGGAAAGCTGGTTCTTTCAGTGACTCCATAGTTTATAATTGGCAGATTTGTCTTTTGTTTTCTGACAGCAATTCCAGGCAAGTTGATTGTTAAAACTCTTAAAGTGGCTTGGCTTAAGAGGGAGTTTTGTCTGGCAACTATGCCAGTACTTTGATGTGTAACTGCCTTTTACTCCATAATATTACCACAATTACCTTTGCTGTGTAAAACAAGGGTTGATGGTTGCTTAGATCAAAACAAACTACTCATTTTTATACAGTATATTACAACAATTTTAGAAGTACTATTTTGTAAAACTTTATTATTGTATTTTGGATATGTTATATTAGTTTATTGCAGTGGTGCCTATGATTCAAATCCAAGGGATTTACTTCATTTAGTGGGATGTACTTCATTCAGCACAAGTTCAGATCTTTAATGTACATGAGGTGAAACCATGATG
Source organism: Sinohyriopsis cumingii (assembly GCA_028554795.2). Classification (NCBI taxonomy): domain Eukaryota; kingdom Metazoa; phylum Mollusca; class Bivalvia; order Unionida; family Unionidae; genus Sinohyriopsis; species Sinohyriopsis cumingii. The sequence continues at coordinate 153,860,624 of CM068826.1, forward strand.
TAAATATGCTTACTAGCCTAAATGCGAGATTTGAACCAAACCCTAATGTTCGTTGTTGTCATACTGGGATCACAGTTTATTGAGTTAAGTATTTACCATTTCAAGGCAAAATAAAAACATAGTTAGTGGTGCACTGATACAAAATTCCAAATGCAATAACGCATAAACAAACAACAATAATTAACTAGAGTCAGAACAGAGAAGTACTATTACAGCAACAAGCAAATGCTCAATTCTTGTCACCATATTATCAAATCATACACAAATCTGAATAAGTCAGAAACACTAAGGAAAGAGAAAATTAAATCGATCAACTTTTCAAACAAATTATATTAACTTATAACATTTCCATGTAGTAATCATACATAACAACCCCAAGATAAATATACGTGTAATTTTTGCTAATATAAGTTTGCCTAAATAAATGCAATTGGAACTTACCATGTGCATTTTGTGATGTCATCTTGGACTTGTAGGTTGGTTTATGCACGGGTCATGCACTTTTTAATGTTTCTACATATTCAGTTCAGGTGGTCAGCTTATACATGAATGAGCTTATACATGAGTATATACGGTCAGCTTATACATGAATGGGCTTATACATGAGTATATACGGTCAGCTTTATGTAACCAAATAAAAGAACATCTTGTAGCCATTCTGCAGATATACACCTCTGATATACTGTGATCGAGTGACAGTGTAAAAAAGGGAAACTATAAAAAGGGGAAAATTGTTATTAGAAAGTGGCAGTAAACTCAGTCACACATAGAAATAAACATGGCAAAATAGAACGAGGTCTGAAGCATGAAGCATTATGATACCCTTTGGAATTATTTGCACAAGTAAATAAAAAATTTCCTAAAAGCTCAAAGTTAAAAAGAGGAATGTTTCAGCCAAGAAAAATTCATCTCAATTCACAAGTTGCCATAATAAAAACTATGTTAATTTGATGTGCACATAAATTCATCTCAATTCACAAGTTTCCATAATAAAAGCTATGATAATTTGATGTGCACATAATGTTGTTTGGTCATCCAGCTATGGATAAGGAATGACAACTACTGTATTATCTTGGAGGTGTTGTTCTCATCATTTGACAGATAGGTTTCAATTGGTCATCGAGGTATGGATAAGGAATGACAACTACTGTATTGTCTTGGAGGTGTTGTTCTCATCATTTGACAGATAGGTTTCAGTTCATGCTGTAAGGGATTTTTTTCATTGAAGCTCTTCTCAAAGATGAAAGAATTTCTTTTTACATTCAACAGTTTTGTCAAGGACAGATGCCATCTTTGGTTTCACTTTTGGGATGTGGGGGTGAGTGGGTTGACATAAAATTACAACTTGAAAACATTAAGTCATGATGTAAGACAAAGCCGAATTCAGACAAATCAGTTTTTTCTTCCAAAGGGATTTTCCTCTAGTTTAATCCTTGAAATGTATATTGGGTACATATGAGATAGATAAATGTAAACCTGCTAAATTATTCAATCTTAGATGCAGTTTGATTGTAATATTATATTACTTTATGATTCTAACTCTGATGGTACAAAGACTTCAAAAGTCTGCTTTAATTTGAATTGATTGTTCCAAGCGTTTGGTTGAATACAATGTCCTTTTGTGATAAGTCTTGCTTTTTTCTTAGAAGATTGTGCACAACAAGTAAAGGGATAATTTGTACATTCTGTTTTTAAACTCTTGCAATTCAGAAACATTAAGGCCTGAAAAATCCTCAGTTCTTAGTAGTGCATGTTTTTTTTTTATAAAGAATATTTTGTGAATTTGCATTCATTCCATTAGAGTTAGGATGCTGGATGTCAGCATTAGTGTAAGTATGTTTATATTCACGTTTTGTCTTCTGCTTATTTTCACATTCTGATATCCATTTGAAATTATAAACACTCTTTAGACACCTATATACATATATCTAGCAGTTCAAATTATATACACTCTTTGAACAGCTATATACATATATCTAGCAGTTCAAACTATATACACAGTACTCTTTTGACACCTAAATAGATATATCTAGCAGTTCAAAAATAAAAAAAACTTTTGACAGCTATATACATATATCTAGCAGTTCAAACTGAAATGATTAATGACTTGGGTAATTGGAACTACTTGTTATCTTTCTTGAAGGTTTCACAAATGAGGTTTGATAACTATTTGGTCATGTAAGGTGATATTTAAAAATTCTTTTGGATTGATTTTTTTTCACTTAATATGTTTGTTGATAAATTGTTCAGTTACATATATAATGCAAAAATTCATAAGTATCAAATAATTTTAGGATGCTAACTTTTAACCTTTAAAAGAAGGCTAGTATTCTTTAAAATGTATATGTTTGTAGAATAAAGCTTTATTTATATAAATATGCACAGATTTTGAAGATATTTATTGTTATTATTTTGACTGTGATAGAATTATATATCGGATTGCCATTAGAGTACCTGTATTTATCTAAATCAGTCCCTCCTCATTTTGATGAAAACTTAGAGCATACTTTGTAAATGGCTATAGTTATGTATCTGTTTCTGACTTTGTTATATAATCAGGTTGAAATGAAATAAAGACGTTTGAATATTGATTAGCATAGTTTCATTTATTAATGCAAGAATATACAGAACCAATTATGCAAAACCAACAGCTGTACATTTGGCCATAAAATCATAGGAATTATACCAAGGAAACCAACAGCCATACATTTGTCCATAAAATCATAGGAATTATACCAAGGAAACCAACAGCCATATATTTGTCCATAAAATCATAGGAACTATACCAAGGAAACCAACAGCCATACATTTGTCCATAAAATCATAAGGAATTATACCAAGGAAACCAACAGCCATACATTTGTCCATAAAATCATAGGAATTATACCAAGGAAACCAGCAGCCGTACCTTTGTCCATAAAATCATAGGAATTATACCAAGGAAACCAACAGCCGTACATTTGTCCATAAAATCATAGGAATTATACCAAGGAAACCAACAGCCGTACATTTGTCCATAAAATCATAGGAATTATACCAAGGAAACCAACAGCCATACATTTGTCCATAAAATTATCGGAATTATACCAAGGAAACCAACAACCGTACATTTGTCCATAAAATCATAGGAATTATACCAAGGAAACCAACAGCCGTACATTTGTCCATAAAATCATAGGAATTATACCAAGGAAACCAACAGCCATACATTTGTCCATAAAATTATCGGAATTATACCAAGGAAACCAACAACCGTACATTTGCCCATAAAATCATAGGAATTAAACCAAGGAAACCAACAGCCGTACATTTGTCCATAAAATCATAGGAATTATACCACCAGCCGTACAATGGTATAATTTTAGGAATTATACCACCAGCCATACATTTGTCCATAAAATCATAGGAATTATACCACCAGCTGTACATTTGTCCATAAAATCATAGGAATTATACCACCAGCCATACATTTGTCCATAAAATTACAGGAATTGTACCAAGGAAACCACCAGCCATACATTTGTCCATAAAATCATATGAATTATACCAAGGAAACCAACAGCCATACATTTGTCCATAAAATCCTAGGAATTATACCAAGGAAACCAACAGCCATACATTTGTCCTTAAAATCATTGGAATTATACCAAGGTTCACCCATGTTGAGAACGGTTTCATGAATGGCATGATGTGTCCGAACATCTCAGACCTGTTAGTCGGTATAATCATGAAAAGTGATGAGTATCAAGCCTGAAAATACTATTTAAAGAAGGTCACTGTTATATGGCTTTACACCAAAAGAATGTCACTGTTATATGGCTTTACACCAAAAGAATGTCACTGTTATATGGCTTTACACCAAAAGAATGTCACTGTTATATGGCTTTACACCAAAAGAATGTCACTGTTATATGGCTTTAAACCAAAAGGTCACTGGTATATGGCTTCAGTGCCACAAAATTTTTAATTAGTTTATTTCTACTAAAATTTGATATAAGTGATGCAATTTTATTTCATTTCTGTTGAATAAAAAAGATTTTCAAGCATGTGGAGGATAAAAAGGTACAATAATGCACAACAATTTAGGTTTCACCAATGAATTTGATGTTTGATACAAATTTTATAAAATGGGTGTCAGAATGTATTATTTATATATAATTCAGAAGAATTATTAAAAAAATTAACAGGCATAAAATATGAGAGATATTCAAAAACTGTCATTGTTCCATTGAGATAACCATTTGCTTCATTTAAGTGTTAGATTGCCTTGTTAATGTAGTTGACTAAACCTTACTTGAATAGTTATTTTCTTTTTTATCTCTTCTGACTCCTAGTTTGGTCCAGACAATAGCTACCTTTAGAGTGATGTTAGTATCAAGAGATAAAGGATCTGATATGAATTTACAGTTATTTATTTCATCACACTTGATGGAAATATTTTTTCTCAGTGATTAGAATTAAACATTGTACAAGTTATAGCAATTTATATGCATTACTGTCAGTGACATTGAAATGTACAGTCTGCATATCGCCCTCACCCTCATAATGAAACTGCCCTTCCAAGAATAGTTAATTACCTTCTGTCTGCTTTGGCTATTGAAAAGATTACAGTCCTCACCCTCCTTGACACAACAGACGATATATTTCTTAAGCATCTCCAACATGTATTTGGAATTCATGATACCGCCTTACTATTGTTCAAGTCATATTTATAATAATAATAATAATAATAATGAGGACTTTGTATAGCGCCTAATCTTTAGAAGCTCTATCGCTTTACAACATTAGACAACACCTATAAGATAAAAAACATATAATGATATGATTACAAACACAAACACCATGAAATTAGAAAACATAGAAAAAACATGCTGAGAATATTTAAGGTAGGAAACATTATTAGGTCTTTAAGTTTGTTCTTGCAGTCAAAATATATGTGAGTTTTAAGATTACTCTTGAATGGGATCACTGTGTCTTTGTGGCTAAGTTCAGTGGGCGATTCATTCCATGTTGCTGGGCCCTGCTATGCAAAAGAATGCTGTCCATATGACCTTGTTTTCATTGTGGGAATAATGAGCATATGATTGTCAGAAGAGGAGCATTAGTATCTTGATGGTGTGTACACATGGGTGAGGTCGGATAGGTATGTTGGACTAGAGTCCATCAGTGAAACGTAGCACAGAGAACAAATTTTGTGCTTGATTCTGGATCGAATGGATAGCCAGTGTAGGGTACAGAGCAGTGGGGAGGTGTGCTCTGATCGTGGTACTCTAAGTATGATCTGAGCAGCTGTGTTTTGAACTTTTTGAAGTTTTTGGAGTAGATATTGAGATGAACCAGACAGAACTGAGTTACAATAGTCCAGTCTTGAAAGTACTAATGAACACACAAGTGTTTTAGTGGCATCAACTGAAAGATATTTGCGAATGGAGCTGATGCGTCTCAGCTCAAGATATGCAGCCTTGCATATGTTCATGACATGTTGGTGCAATGTGAGAGTACTGTCCAGAGTAACACCTAGGTTTCATACTGATTGTGTGAATTTAATGTTGGTGTTGCTGATATTTATTGTTCGAGGTAAAGGATGTGAATCAGAAAGTCTTTGTGTTGTAATCAGAATGGCTTCAGTTTTATCATCATTTATCTGCAGCTTGTTATATGTCATCCATAATTTCACATCAGAAATGCACCTCTCTACACCTTGAATGGTAGCATCAACTTCATCTGGGTGGCTAGATTTGTATATTTGGGTGTCAGCAGCATACAATTGGTGAGACACTGGATGGTGATCTGTGACACTTGAGAGCGGCTGAGTGTATAGAATGAAGAGAACAGATCCAAGAACAGACCCCTGTGGAATACCACAACATAGATCAACTGGGCTGGAGTGTATTCCATTTGCAGACACAATTTCTGTCCTGTTGACCAAGTAGGACTTGAACCACAGTAAGGCTGTATCATGAGTGCCAATACATGCTGGTCAACAGTCAACAGGTCACAAATTGTGTCCATAAATGGAAAACATTGCAGCCCAGTTGATCTGTGTTTTGGTGTTCCACAAGGCTATGATCTTGTTTCTTTTCTGTTATTCTATACACTCTGCTGCTGTCAAGTGTCATGGAGAACATCCAGTGTCTCACCAACTGACAACACTCAATTATACAAAACTAGCTGCCCAGCTAAAGTTGACGCTTCGATCCATGGCAATGAGAGGTACATTTCCTATGTGAAGTCATGAATGACATACAAAAAGCTACCGATGAATGATGAAAAAAATGAAGCTATCATGATCACCATGCAATGACTTTCTTATTCGTATCCTTTACCTCAAACAATATGTATGAACAATGCCAACATTTAATTTGCACAACCAGAATGAAGCTTATGTGTCGACAGTACGCTGTCATTACACCAACATGTAAGGCTGCATACCATTTGCAATTCTCTTTCAGATGATGCCACTAAAACATGTGTGTTCCTTAGTAATTTCAAACAGGGATTGTTGTTATTCACTTCTATCTGGTTCACCTCAGTATCTACTACAGAAACTTCAAAAGGTTGAAAATGCAGCTGCTCAGATCATCCTTAGAGTACGAAGAACTGAGCACACCTCCCCCTGCTCTGTAACCTTCACTGGCTATCTGTTAGATCCAGAATAAAAAACAAAATCTTTTTGCTATTCTTATTTTCATTAGCTTGCTCCAGTCCATTATACCTATCTGAGCTCACCCATGTGTACAACCCATCCAAAACTTTACGCATCTCCTTGGACACTCACATTTTCATTGTTCCTACTGTTAAAACAAAGTAATATGTTCTTCTGCTAACCAGGGCCCAGCTATGTCGAATGAGTTGCCCATAGTTCTTAGACATAAGGACACTGTGCCATCTGTTTTCTGTACCAAGCCGACGCGTAGAAAGGAGAAGAAATCAAATACTTGGACGTGTGTTCGTTGTATCCATCATCATCATCATTGGCGACTCGGTCTCGAAAGACCATGCGAATAGCACCCTTGGGGTGTTGTCTGTCTCTGTTGGCATCGTCTGTTGTGGCTGTGCAGGCCTATACGTGAGTGACAGTCCCTACTGCAGTTGGTGCAGACATACTGGGAAGTCTGCGATACTGTGGTTGCTGCTGCGTTCTTCTTTCTCTTACGTTTCTCTGCCGCCAACTGGCCTCTCCTCGCATCAGCGACTGATATGTCATTGTTTACCATCAGTCTCCAGGTGCCTCGGTCCTCGGCCAGCTCTTCCCAGCCATCGGGTGAAATGTTGCATGCCTTCATGTCCCTCTTGCACACATCTTTGAAACGGAGTGAGGGGCGTCCGACTCTTCTCATGCCAGTGGCCAGCAGTAGTTAAGTGGGCCACTTTACCGTCAATGGGAATTAGCATTACAAGACCCCTTGGGCAACTCTAGCGTCAAGGGAAATTTAACATGGAGAAAAATCGTGGGCAACTCTAGGGACAATGGGAATTTAACATAGAGTTTGGGTCTGTCTAGGGACAAGGGAAATTAACATGGGGAATAGAGTTTGGGCTTTTGGGATTTTTTTTTTTTTTTTTTTTTTAAAGTTTTTTTAAATTTAAATTTAAATTTAAATTTAAAAAAAGGGGTAGGCAATGGAAAGGCTATCTCTTTTCGGGAAATATGGCTGGCCCTGAAAAGGGCCTTTGGGTTTATGTTAATGTATTCATTAACATAAATGGTACCGCATTGGTCTTCTTCTTGTCCTTAGGCTACGTCTCACTGTTGGTCCGTAAATCAGCACTCTTTTCAGGCATCCTTGTCTTTCTATGTAGATCTTACGTATCCACAGGCTGGTGTTTGTCCTGTGGACAACGGCCCACTTGGATCGGACATACGTGGGTATGTCCGTCCGGAACATCATGGAAGACACAAGCGTAGAAGATTGCACATCGGTCCACATCTTGAAGCGACGAGAACAGGTGAATCAATGCACTGAACTGCGCTTATTTATAGGTAGAGGCAGGATTGAAACGGATTGAGTTCATTCACCAATCCAAACACGCGTTACAAAATTCAGTCAGCCCACATCCAATCGGAAGAGAGTAGTCTGTGACGTCAGTTGGTCTATATAGATTCGCTAGCGCTTGTGTGCAGTCAATCTATGCGACAGTAATTCAACATGACGGAAACTCAGAAAACGATCCATTGGGGTGCACCAGCAGGGGAGACTGCCCAAGGGAACCCGGACTTACTTTCAGAAGAGGTACATTGGGATTTTGTGGATTTTCTTACCTCGCAAGAATTTGTTCCGGAACCTTCGTTACCTTCTTCATTACCGCAAGTGGAGAATTTTAGACAGAGACAGAAAGAAGAATTGGAGAAATTTATGCAACGACAAAAGGAAGCGGAACAAGCTTTTCTCCTACAGCAACAGCAACAGCAACAAGAAGAGGTAAGAAAAAAACAACAGCAACAACAGCAAGAAGAAGTAGCAGCAAAGAAACAAGAGGGCGAAAATCAAACGGCTACGGTACTGTTGGACATTTTAGCGGAGTTAAGAAGTCTGAAACAAATGTATCAGACGTCTTTATCACGACCGAAGAGAATACGACCTTCCCGAGCTAAACACGCCAACCCTGTGACTAAGCCTGTCGTACCACCCTTAGTGATTTCAACCCAATCATCAGAAGTAGGCCTTGGCCGTGGCAAAGGCTTAAGGCAGTTAAAGTTGATTGGTTAAACTCACTCCTACACCATAAAGAAAAAGGCCCTTTTCAGGGCCAGCCATATTTCTCAAAAAGAAATACAATTTCAATTTGCCAATAACTCAGAAATAAACCCACCCATTTTACCCTTATAGTACGTGTCTGTGTATGTGTGCGTGAGTGTAGCTTCTTATTTTAAAATCAAAACTCAAAGACACTTACCTTATATCATTCATGTATTCTTTTATCCATTTTTTTACAATCCAATTCACAATTCACCACAGAACACTTTAAAAAGTTCGTACACTTCTTCTTTTTCATTATTTAGTCTCTCTGTTTTTTGAATTTCTTCACCGTTTTTTCCTCATTTTCTTCCCTTCTTCTTTTCTTCTCCTGTTTCTTTGCCTCTTTTAAATAGAATTGTCTTCTTTCTTCCTCTTCTTCCTCTGAAGAATCCCTCTCTTCTTCCGAAGAATCCCTCTCTTCTTTTGAAGAGTCCTTCTTTTCTTCTGACTCCTCTTGTTTCTTTTTTGGGCAATCTGGAGACCAATGTCCTTTTTCTTTACAATAATAACAGGTATCTTGACTTTTGTTTTTTTAGCCCCTGTTTTTGTTCTTTTTTGACGGTCTGGACACTCTGAAGACCAATGCCCTTTCTTCTGACAGATATAGCAAGTATCTTGACTTTTATCTCGAAAGGAAGGAGAGTAGTCTGTCGGCTGGTCTGAAGAGAATTTTCTAATGACCCCTCGCAAAGCTCTGACGAAACGTTCCATCTGGGTAGTCTCTTCCATCGTTGTGCTCAGCTTGAGAGTGAAATGAATAGTGAAAGGACAAGACACACACCCTTTTTATATACGCTGGTTTGCCAAGACTATAAATTAGTCTATGGTGTTTAAACTTGAGTCATTTGACGTTTTGCACTCAAGATGAAACGATCCCATTCATTCGAGAAGAAAGAAGAAGAAAGTAAGAGGCAGAAACGTGATCTTTCGCCTCGTACCAGGGCTGAAATCTTGGCACAAATTCATGCCAGTGATTTTGAAGAGGACATGAGTGAACCAGAATCCGAACCCTCTAAACCAAGTTCACCACCCTTAGTCAACCCTGAAAAGTACTATTCCATTCGAGAGACGGAAAAGCGCTCCTCTAGAAAATTTAGAACCACGGCTTACACCTACACGGTGAAGTTTAAAGATTTCAAGTCCGACGTACCCTTGGAGAAAGCAGAAGGGTTTATCACGGAGATGTGGGATTCTTTGCTCACCGCACTCAAGCGACAATGTCAAGCCAAAGAAGACGATCGCTTGACACTATCCATAGATCACGACGGTTTGAAATCCCCTGTTTGGATCGAGTTTAGCAGACCCGCAGAACTGACCCCTTCCAAAGTCATGGACAAGATACAACACGTACAACAATCTAATGACCAGTTTGACATCACCGATGGTAAAGCCACACTGAAAATGGCCCACGTCTCTCCTCCTCAAGGGACAGGACGCAAAAAGATGTTATTGGTGGACGACCTTCGCAACACCAAAAAGAGTCTCGTCCGAATTAACAACCCTCAAGACCAGATGTGTTTAGCCCGTGCCATCGTGGTGGGACGAACCTATGCCAACAAGAACGACACGGTAGAATGGAAAAGAACCTGGAACACTATTCAACAATCCGACCGAGCCAAACAACGAAATGAAGCAGAACTCCTGTTGCAACAAGCTGGCCTGTCCAAAGACACACCCTGTGGCATTCCTGAGATGCAAAAATTGCAAGATGCCCTAGCTCCACGCTACACCTTGAAAGTGCACCCTCAAGAAATGCGCGGGTCTCTGTTGTTTCGAGGCCAAGACTTTAAGGACGGAAAATACATTCACCTTTATCATCACGATGACCATTTCGATACCATTACCAGTATCACCGGATTCCTGGGATACAGATATTACTGTGAGAAATGTGACTATGGTTATAATAATCGAGAGCAACACAAGCATTGTGGATGGAAATGCCCAGGATGTTTGGCCTCTCCACCCTGTCTGAGCGAAGAACCAGTGCCTTGTTCGACTTGTCTGCGCACGTTTGTCAGCCCTACCTGTTACCAACAACATTTGAAAACACAAGGTTCACAGAAGAAATGTGCTTGTCAACTCCTGAGATTGTGCCCTACGTGTAGACAAGGCATACGTACCAACAATGCCAAGGCACACGTATGTCGAGGAAAGAAAAAATGTCACATTTGTCACCACATCGTGGACTTGGAACACCAATGCTACGTGCAAAAATACCAACCCCCACCAGAGAAAGAGGACGGTCACAAGAAGAAAGGCAATTTCATCTTTTTCGATTTCGAATGCATGCAAGAGACTGGCATTCACATTCCTAATTTCTGCGTGGCTGATCGAGCGTGCGAGAAGTGCATTCAAGAACCTATCTTCAGTCATTGCCCTCACTGCAGCAAGATTCCTGGAGGACGTGAAAAAATCTTTCGGGGACCAAACACGTTAGCCGATTTTGCCCAATGGGTCTTAGACCCCATCGACAAGACGTGGAGCCAAGAGGACATCGAACGTTACGGAGATTGTCATCGTCATGCCACGGTGATGGCTCACAATTTCTCCGGATACGATGGACAGTTTCTTTTGAGGTACTATACGGAACATGGCACCGAACGTCCTAAAGTGATTTTGAATGGAGCCAAAATCATTTTCATGCAAGTGGGACAAGTACAGTTTAAAGATTCGATGAGTTACTTGGCCATGCCTTTGAGCCGAATGCCTAAAACGTTTGGAATGACAGAAATGGCTAAAGGGTACTTTCCACACTTTTTCAATACGGAAGCCAATCAACATGCTGTTCTACCCCATTTGCCTGAGGCTCACTATTACGACCCCGACAACATGCGTACCGAACAACGAGAAGCTTTCTACGCTTGGCACCAAGCTCACGCCTAGGACCCTTTCGACTTTCTGGAAGAAATGTTAAAGTATTGTCGTTCCGACGTGGACATTTTACGGCGTTGCTGTGGAAAATTTCGAGAACTGTTCATGGAACACGGAGGGGTCGATCCTTTGAAAGAAGCTTGCACCATTGCCAAAGCGTGTTCCTTAGTGTACCGCCAACGATTCATGCCTGAAAAGACCGTGGCTGTCATCAGTCCTCGAACGACCCACTATGTCAAGCGTCAATACTCGGTCAAAGCCCTACGTTGGTTACATTACTTGTGCGACAAGGAAGACAAATGGATTCAGCATGCCCGCAACGGAGGAGGCGAAAAGACCATCGGAACGTATTCGGTAGATGGCTGGGACTTAGAAAACCCCAAGATCGTGTACGAGTTTAACGGTTGCTTATTTCTCAGATGTCCCGTCTGTTACCCTGACCGTGACACTAAAAATCAGTTTTTGCAACGAACCATGGAAGACTTGTACCAGGACACTTGTCAGCGACGCCTAAAGTTAGAACAGCAAGGATACCAAGTGGTGGAAATGTGGGAACACGAGTACGATCACCGTTTGAAAACCGATCCCGAGTTTAAACGCCTCGTGGAAAGTTACCAGTTCATGGACCCGCTGAACCCGAGGGATAGTTTGTACGGAGGAAGGACCAATGCCACCTGTTTGCTGTACCAAGCCGACGAAGAGAAAGGAGAAGAAATCAAATACTTGGACGTGTGTTCGCTGTATCCCTACGTGTGCAAATATTGTCGTTTTCCCGTAGGGCACCCACAATTGCTGACGGAACACATTGACCTGAAAAACATTCGACAATACGAAGGTTTGATCAAGTGTAAAGTTTTGCCTCCCACGAACCTATACCATCCCGTCTTACCTCATCATTGTCAAGGCAAACTGATGTTTCCCTTGTGCCGTACTTGTGCCGAAACGTGCAACCAGGACCAACCTTGCCATCACAGCCAGGAAGAACGTGCCTTGACGGGAACCTGGGTCAGCGTAGAATTGTTCAAAGCTCTGGACATGGGATACCAACTGTTAGAAGTGTACGAAATTTGTCACTTTCCCAAGACACAACAGTACCACAAGGGTGACCCTACTCAGAAAGGCATTTTCGCCGACTACGTGGATGCCTTTTTGAAACTGAAACAAGAAGCCAGCGGCTATCCTTCCTGGTGTCACACTCCCGAAGACCAAATACAATTCAAAGAGAAATACTACGCACAAGAAGGCATCACTTTAGACCACATCGAAAAAAACGAAGGCAGGCGATCGTTTGCCAAAGTGATGTTAAATTGCTTGTGGGGTAAAATGGCACAACGACCGTGTTTACCCAAGACGGAATATTTGACAGAACCTTCCCGCTACTTCCAGATGATTCACGACAAAACCAAATACATGAAACACGTGGACGTCGTTCGAGAGAATTTGATCTTGGTCAATTACGAAGAAGATCTGGACTTTGTACAAGACGACCCCTCTGGAAATGTCATCATTGCGGCTTACGTGACAGCCCATGCTCGCTTAAAATTGTACGAAGCTTTAGAACTGTTAGGGGAACGCGTCCTGTACTTTGACACGGACAGTTGCATTTACATCCATCACCCGAGTCAACAGCACCCTGACATCGAAGGAGACCGTTTAGGAGCCTGGACAGACGAACATCCCGACGACAAGATTCTAACTTTCGTCAGTGGTGGTCCCGAAAATTACGGCTACGAATACCGTGACAAACAAGGAGAAGTGCACACGACGTGCAAAGTGAAAGGACTGACTCTGAATCATCGTACCAGTCGAGTGGTCAACTTTGGGGTATTGAAAGAAGCCTTGCAATCGGGAGAGGATGGAAACTTTAAAGTGACCACCTATCAACCGAACAAGATTGTACGTTTACCCACTCACCACATCGTCAGTCGACCCTTGGAAAAAGTCTATCAAATTGTATACCAGAAGCGAGTGCGACTTCCCAATCACTTCACCTTACCGTACGGTCACGTCGGTATTGGTCTGTATATGAAAAGGAACCCTAGGCAAGATCGATAGTTCATTGTTCATTGAAGTAACTTACCATGTCGTTGACGAAGAAGAAACCAGATTGGTTAGGAGTCAGGGTTTTGAGGCTTGGACACAAGAGGTGGCCCAGTATGCACGAGAGTTATTCAAGGAAAAAAGTTACTTTTCAACCTGTGTTAGTGACGGTGCCAGAAGAACCCGTCACCCAGGACAGGACTGTCGTGGACAGGCCTGAAAGACCCTTTCGGGAGGACACTTGTGTGACCTTACCCCTACTATAGAACTGGTTAGAACTTTACCCAAAACATGTTGTACAGACACTTGTGTTTATTCCACGTTCATGGTTATCATGTGCCTTTTATTCTTGTACTTAAGCCTTTGGCTTTTATGCATTTTTGTCTTTCGTATTCATGTTTGAAACATTCAATAAACGTGTTCTGAAAAAGTATATAAACTCTTGTCTTGTTTGTTTTTTCGTGTCACAAGTGACATTTCTCACACCATGGCTACCTCTGCTGTCTCTGCTCCCTCTTCCTCTACTGTCAAAGTCATCGACGAACACTTAGATCGTGCCAGTTGGGAGGCTTTATATCTTCGCCATCCCTTTAACATGCTCATTACTGGACCTAGCGGTTCAGGCAAAACCGAATTCGTCAAACGTTTGATCGAACATAAACATCATTTGATCGATCGACCCCCTCAACGAATCGTGTGGTGTTACAAAGAGTGGCAATCGGCGTACAGCCTCTTGCGAGAAAGTCAAGGCGATTCCATCGTGTTTGTGGAAGGCATTCCTAAAGAAGACGATGGCATCGTCTCTGACTCCCGTCTAACCCATTTGGTCATTTTCGACGACATGTTAGGAGAAGACGAAGAAGAAATTAAACTGTGGTTCACGCGCAAAGGGCATCACCGTAATGCCAGTGTCGTTTACATCACCCAAAATTTGTTTCAACAAAGTAAAGCCCATCGCACCATCAGTCTCAATGCGCATTACGTGGTCTTGTTTAAAAGCCCTCGAGATAAATCGCATGTGCAAGTCTTAGCCAAACAGTTAGGAACGCCTTGGCTGACTCAGGCGTACGACGATGCCACTCAAACTCCACACGCCTATTTACTCGTCGATTTGAAACCTACGACTCCCGAGGATTTGCGATTTCGTACCCACTTGTTTCACCACTGGTGCCAAGACGGAGGGCCTGTCCTGTACACGTCTCCGTCCTCGACTTCATTTCACTCCCCATAAAAAAATCTATAAAAACCTCAGACCCTTTTTCGTCTGTCTCACTCTCAGTGCGAACATGACGTCCCTTCAGTCGCATCTTCCCGTCAAATTGATTCGTGCCTTGTATGGCATCAGTCGAGAAAAAGATCCACAAAAACGAGCTCGTGTCTTAGAAGCTAGTCTCAAAGAAGTCTTACGATGGTTCACGGTGACGGCACGTCAATTACTCCAAGGAATCATTCAGATTCCTCATCAAACCAAACGCTTTTTCGATCGAAACAAAGTCGCTTTGGTCCAACTGGCCGATCCCCGCATCGACACTCAAACCAAAAAACAAATCATTTTGAAACCTGGAGGGAGCGGTACTCTAGGAGGGGTCATCATTCGCTCACTCTTAAGATGGGATCCTAATGCCCCCAAAGTTATCCCCAAGACAAAAGTCCAACGAAGCCCCAAGAAGAAAAAGACCAGGTCCCCAAGCAGAACTTCTCCAGAGGCAGGACCCTCCTCTGACCAGACACCACCCCGGAAAAAGAAAAGAAGCCCCCAGAAAAAGAAAAGTCCACAGAAAACTAGTCGCAAGAGAGGCACTTAGACCAGGACGCAACCTTACACTCGCAAACCACGACCTGCCACGGCGGTGACTGCGTCTCCGGCAGCTTCACGTTTGTCCACTTCTCCGTTAATGACACCCAGAACTGAAGAGTACTTGGAGACGTTGATCACACCAAGAACTTCTCCGTTGATGACCCCCAAAAGAACTTCCCCAGTGGCAGGACCTTCCAATTTAGTGGCAGTGGCTGCTGCTCACAAAGTACCTTCTCCCAAAATCAAAGTTCAAGAAAGATCGGGCATGTTACAAAGTTTACTGGATTTGTCCAAGCAAGAACTGGCTCGATTTAGTCCGTTGCGTACCCCTGCACGACGTGTCATGCCTGTCCTCAAACTGATACGACGTCAAGACAATCAGTGGCGACGCGTTCCAGTATAAAAAAGGCCTGTGACCAAGTCGGGTATCAGTGTTTTTTCGGTGCTCCTGAAGACTCAAAGATGTCACCCTCCAGAAAACCCCAAGAAAAGAAAAGGAAAGGACTGCCACCACGTTTAGCCAAACATGGGGACATGTTATCTGTCCTGTCCAAAGCTTCTCCACCCCTACGAAAAAAAAACTCATTCAAACGGCCTCCAAAGAGGTCATCGATACCGTGTGCGAATGTTGTTTGAACGTTTTGAAAGGCACGATCCCTTTGTCCAAACACCAGAAACAATGCTTAAGCAAACATCGTCACGTTCTTCGCCAAATGGTTCGAAAGAAAATTCCCATTCGTCAAAAAAGAAGATGTTAGTGCAACGTGGAGGTATTTTACCTCTCTTGTTAGGCCCCATACTGAAAGGAGTCTTGGGAACCATGTTGGGAGGACTGGTGGGAGCAAGATAAAAAGGCCTTCGGAAGTCCCAAGATCTCAGAATCGACCCCTGACAACCCCATGGAAGGACGAAAACTAGCTTTAGTGCCTTACAAACGATGGATGGAATACCATCGGTGGCAAGAACAACGCACCCCGCATTTACCTCCCAATCCCCATTTGAGAGAGATGTCCCAGTTACAACACGAATTGCAGTCCTTGATGGATCGCCAAGATTTGTCCGAAACAGAAACATCGCAAAAGTACGGTCAACTCTTGCAACGAATGCAACTCTTTCACCAGAAAGCTTTAGACGAAACAGCTCTACCCACTCTGAAAGATTTTAAGACCTTGATGAAAAGTCCAGCACCATCACCAGTACCAGTACCAGTACCACCAGTACCCGTGACCAAGACAGAAAAAGGAGAAGAAGAGGAAGGGTTTCAAACTCCACCAGAAAAAGTACGCAAGTTAACAACACCACCTACCTCCAGAATTGGATGGATTAAAAAGATGATGGCCACCCCTTCTTCCTCACAAGAGAAAAAGAAAGTGAAGACAGAAGTGAAGACAGAAGTGAAACAAGAACCGATATCCCCCGCTCAGACATCCTTCTCCTCTTCGACGCCTATTGCTGGCCGCACACGCAAAGCATTGCAATCCAAGAAAATACCCCAAGAGAAAAAGAGTAGCATCCTCCAAGAGTGGGTGTCTTATTAACACACCAACCAACACAACAAAATGGAAAAAGTCTTTGCCAGCATTTACTACGATCCCTCGCATCCTGCAGGTTACGCAGGAGTTCAAAAATTGTATCGTGCTGCCAAAACTCGACTGAAAAGTCTCCGTTTACCTCAAGTGCAACGATGGTTACAAGAACAAGCTACCTACACTTTACACAAACCCATTCGACGCAAGTTTGCCAGAAGTTGCACCCGAGTGGAAGGCATCGATCATCAATGGCAAGCCGATTTAGCCGATGTCTCTCATTTGGCCAGCTACAATCGTGGCTACAAATATTTGTTTTGTGTCATCGACGTCTTTTCCAAATTTGCCTGGGTCGTGCCCTTGACTTCCAAATCGAGCAGCGAGTTAGTGCGAGCCCTTCAACGAGTGTTGAAACAAAGCGGTCGTCACCCTCTTCGATGGCAAACGGACAAAGGTACCGAATTTCTGAACCAAGCTTTCCAAAAAGAATTAAAGAAACGTGACATTCATTTTTTTACCACCGAGAATCCCGAAACCAAAGCCAGCATCGTGGAACGTTTTCAACGCACTTTGAAAGAACGCATGTGGAAATATTTTACGCATCACCACACTCTGAAGTACATCGACATCTTACCGCACCTGGTGCAAGCGTACAACCAATCTTACCATCGAAGCATCGGACGTGCCCCGCAAGACATGACTCCCGAGAACGAAGTGTTGGTGTTTGAGCGCCTGTTTGGTACGTCCCCGACGAGGGCTGTCCCCGAGAAAAGTGGAGAGTTGGCCGTAGGAGATTGGGTGCGCATTGGCAAAACCAAACGCACTTTCGACAAAGGTTACTTACCTAATTGGACAACCGAATTGTTTCGCGTCACTGGACGAGTGCATGGCCGTCATCCTGCCGTCTATAAATTGGAAGACATGAACGGAGAAGTGCTCAAAGGAACGTTTTATTTGCCCGAGTTACAACGTGTCACCAAAAAAGAAGACGACGTGTACGACATCGAAAGCATTCTCGAACGCAGAACCCGTAAAGTGGGCAAACGACGTGTCAAAGAAGTCAAAGTACGTTGGAAAGGATATCCGCCCAGTTTTGATTCTTGGATCGACGCTTCGCAAGTCATCGACTATAAAAAGAAGTGACCATCATGCCTTTTGACACAGCAGACGCAGCTACGTCGACCACTCCTCCTTCCCCTAGTTCTTCTGTGCAAGATTTACAAAAACAACCCTTGTGGGTGTGGTGTGGAGAACGTGTGCCTAAAACGCAAATCGTCTTTTTCTGCCAAATCTTCGTGGTGTATTGTGTCATCGGGGCAGCCATCGCCAATTTGAGTTAGCAACAAGGAGACAAACAATTGTGGACCATTTTATTGAGCAGTTGCATCGGTTACCTGCTTCCTAATCACTCCCTGAAATTCACCTCGAACAGGAACCCCGGGAACCTTGTGTCCAGTGCCAGTGCCAGTCACCACTTCAATCACAACCAGAACCCCATTTTAGACGGAGACACGCCTCTGACGTCCAGTAACCCCTCGGACAGCCACAGAACTCTGGAATTATGAGTCACCAAAGCCAATTTTACTTAACTTTACCCAGTGACAGTTCCATGGAGGTGTTTCCCAAGAACACGTTGTGCTGTTACACGGCCAAATTACCTCAGGCTATCCCCTTAGATCACGAAGCCCATTGGGAAGTGGCTTTAGTAGAAATGATTCACCCGACCCAAGTCCTCAATGTCCTTCCCAATCAAAATTTTTTTGATGTGGAAGTTCATGACGAGCAAATGCAACAGTGGATGGATAGCAATGTCAAATATGACAAGAAAACCCGTACACAAAAGTACACCACCTATCACTTGTTCATTCCCCCAGGCTATTATTTTAGTGGTCAACATTTGGTCAGCACCATAGCCTCCAGGTTTAATGTCGTGTTTCTGAAAGCTTTGGAGCATGTCAACAAAAGTGTCACCATGGAGTACCACAAAGCAGCTTGTCACTTCTTGATGAAATTTGAACGAAGTAAAATCATGTCCATTTTATTTTGTCCTAAATTGTTTGACATGTTGGGCGGAGACATGGACATGAGAAAGTCCATGCTCAAGAAAAACGAATTACCCATCGTTTACGACAACGAGTCTTTTAGCAAGTTATTTCGTGCCCCGGTAGAACTGAACCAAGGACTGAATTTGATGTTCGTGTATTCCGATGTGGTGGAGTATAACGTGGTGGGATACACCTCCGTACCGTTACTGCGTGTCATTCCTTTCAAAGTAGATTCTGTCACGAACGCTGACGAGGAAGGTGGAAACACTTACCACGTCCACCGCGAATTTGTCCATCCTCACTATTTGCCTGTCAGTAAGTCGTATTTGGACACGGTCAACATTGTTATAAAAGGAGATCTGGGACAAAATATTCCATTCACCAAAGGAAAAGTCACGGTGAAACTCCATTTTCGAAAACGGTTCTCTCACGACTCTTAAGTCATGTATCCAGTGTACCGAGGGGTTGCTCGACAGCGAGGACACGGTTTAGGAGACATGTTAAAATCGGCCTTTCGTTCGGTGGCCCCGGTGTTGAAACCGATGGTGACACGCGGATTGCACGCCTTGAAAGATGCGGCACTGACGCAAGGCAAAGAATTTCTCCAAAATGTCATCATCGACAAACAAAACCCTAAAGAAGCCTTCATGAGGGCAGGCAAAAATGTCTTGCTGCAAACGGGCAAAGACATTTTAGGCCAACGAGAAACACCTATAAATGCCCTGCACGCTACCGAGTCAGGCATTCAGCAAGGACAAGGCAGAAAGAGACGACGAAGAAAACACCCTTTCACCAGACTTCAAGCGAGAAAGGCCAAGAAAAGAAGATCCGTTCGAGACTTAGACGTTTTCGATTATTGAGAAAAAAGAGACAAAAAAATGATGCACCGAGAATCTTGCGCTTGTTCCAAGACGGAACTGGATCTGTTTGCCATGCCCCCCCCCAACGATGATGACGATGCAAGAATCCCAGTGGGTGGAATTTCACCCCGTCTCCTCACTGACCGATTCCGCTCCCATCGAGTTTGAAATCAAAGGACAGCCCGAAGATTACATCGATCTGAATAGCAGTTACTTGTACCTGAAAGTCAAAATTCTAGATACGACTGGAGGTGCTATAGACGATGAAGCAGTAGCTCCCGTCAACAATTTCATGCATTCCTTGTTCAGTGGAGTGGACTTGTACTTGAATAACAAACTGGTCAGTAGCAGCATGGATACTTACCCTTATCGTGCCTACCTGGAAAATCTCTTGACGTACGGAATAGATGCCAAGAACACTCATCTCAATGCCTGTGTGGTATGGGAAGCTGACGAACCTACCAAGTTTGAAATATTGGAAACTGATGAAAAGAAAGACAACAATGATGGATTTGTAGAACGAAGAAAGAGAATCACGGGAGCCGACACAAGTTTAGAACTGATGGATCGTTTGCATTTGGACATGAGGTTGCAAGAAAAGTATTTGCTGAACGGGGTGGATGTCCGCCTGAGACTGAATCGTAGCAGTGCCGCTTTCCATTTGATGGCTGATAGTGACGGTTACAAAACCAAAATCCTAGAAGCCAGACTCTACGTACGCCGTGTGGAAGTGTTACCTAAAGTGGGAAACGACATCAGTCAGACGTTGAGTAGAACGACTGCCAAGTATCCCATACGACGCGTGGAAGTGAAAACCTTTACCATTCCCAAGGGACAGCGATCCATGATCGAAGATCATCTGTTCCAAGGACAGTTACCCAAACGTTTGATCGTTGGTATCGTCGAGAATACAGCCTTCAACGGAGCTGCCGAAAAAAATCCTTTCTACTTTCAACACTTTGGCGTGTCCAAAATCGAAGTCAGTCGCGATGGCAAGACCTTGTGTACCCGACCTTTCGAACCTGACTTTACCAAGAAGAATTACTTGAGATCGTACTTGTCCCTGTACGAAGCCACCGGACAGTTAGGAACCAATACCAGTCACGGTATTACGTACGAGGATTATGCAGGAGGCTACGCTTTGTGGGCTTTCGATTTCACTCCAGACCAAGGCAGCGACGAGGGACATTTCCACCCTACAAAATCCGGCCAGATTCGTGTGGAAATTCAGTTTAAAGACCGAGACCCTGATGAAACGGTGAACGTCATCCTGTATGTAGAATTCGATAATACGATAGAAATCAACAGTTTGAGAGAAGTCATCCTAGATTACTAGAAACCATGGAAGACTGTTATCCCTCTTTACCTAGTGGATAAACTTTTAGTGTTGGATTATTGTTAAAAAATGTTAGAGTTCTTGTTGTTTAGTGTTAAGTGATTTTTGAATAAAAAATGTTGTGTTTTGAAAAAAATTGTTTGATGTTATATTGTTGGATTATAGTTAAAAATGTTAGAGTTGTTGTTTAGTGTTAAGTGATTTTTGAATAAAAAATGTTGTGTTTTGAAAAAAATGCCTTTGTCTTTTGTTTAGCTATAAGAATGTTGGATTGATGCTCTTTCATTTCTTACTATCCCTCTCATGACACTCACTAAACGTTGCGACTCAAAAACCGTGTGGGGGATGTTTTCCTTCACGTCCGCGCTTTGACTTTAGGAACCGGGTTGTTTCCAGTCTAACCATCCATTGTCGACTCATCCTCCTAAGAAGATGTGCTCCAAACTAGCTAAACTCAACGAAGCCTACGTGAATTTGCATAGGGTCAGACACAGTCTGATACCGAAGCCAGAAGAAATAGAGAATGTGAGAATGTTAAAAATCACTGAAGACCTGATAGAAGAGCTCTTCAGAGAAGAAATGAACAGGGAAAAAGAAGAATGGACAGAGAAGTACAGACTTCAGAGACAACCAGCAACAACAACAACAAGAGCAGCAGCAGCAACCTGAACCTGACAGAGGCTTTGTCGATTGCCGTATCGACACCAAAGAGTTCTTCTTTTCTTTCCGAAGAAGCAGACCTATCGCCAGAAAGTCTATCCTCAGAGGACATCGCATTCTTAGAAACTAAAAAAAGAATGCCATAGCAAACAAAAAAAAAAAAACCAGCCCTTTTCAGGGCTACCCCAATACTCTAGAAAAGAAATAGCGATCGATTTGCCAATGTGTGTAGGTAGAGTAGTGTGAAAATAAACACTAACTCTTTTTTAAAAAATGTGAGGGTATGTGTTTGTGTGTTAGTAAGTGCTTAAGTAAGTTGGTATGAATAGTAGATTAAAATCATGGTTTTTTTGGTGTTTGAGGTGTATATTTGGAGTTAGATTGGATTGCTTTGCGTATGTGGATAGTGTAATGAAGTGATTTATAAAAAATTTTAAAATAGTGATGGGTAGCATAAAAAAGTGAGTGAGTGTTTCTTTTAGGTCCGCGCGTTGTTGTTTTTGGTCATGATGTAGGTAACATCAATTTTATGTTTTTTAGGGGATGTTTTCCTTCACGTCCGCGCTTTCACTATAAATTGAAACTCGCTGGGCAGTCTAGCTACCCTTGTTGATTGATCAACACCAAAAATGAACACGAGACTGTCTAAACTGTTGGAACTTCATGTGTATCTGGAATATGCCAGGCGCCTGTTGAATGAACTGGCCGCGGAAGCCATTGTGGAGGAGGGAAGGATAAGAGAGGAGGAGGAAAGAAGATAAAAAGAAGAGGAGGAGAGAAGATATAAAGAAGAAGAAGAAGAGGAAAGAAGATACAAAGAGGAGGAGAGAAGAAACAAAGAAGAGGAGGAGGAGGAGAAGTAAAAGAAGAGAAGAAGAATAAATTTCAGAATCCCAGAGAGCGAAAATTGGGATTCTGAAGCGACATAACCTGCCTCTGCTCTCTCCCCCAAAAAAGTAAAAAGTAACTGGGGGATAAGATGTGTATGTGGCGCCAGACCTGGAAGGTGCCACCATTAACCAGGTGTCCATGAAGTTCCAAAAAAACAGCCCTTTTCAGGGCTACCCAATACTTTAGAAAAGAAATAACCATCAATTTGCCAATGTGTAGGTAGAGTAGTGTGAATATAAACACTAACTCTTTTCTAAGATAGTTTGAGGGTATGTGTTTGTGTGTTGGTGCTTGTAAGAGCTAAGGTATGTTTGTGTGAATAGTAGATTATGGGTTTCTTTATTGTTTCTTAGCGTATGTGGAGAGTATAGTTTGGGTTTTGTAACCGCTCACGTACGATTGTGTGGATAGTAGATTATGGATTTGTTTATTGTTTCTTAGCGTATGTGTTTGTGTTTGTGTGTTTGTGTTTGTACCCGCTCACGTACGATTGTGTGGATGGTAGATTATGGATTTGTTTATTGTTTCTTAGCTTATGTGAAGAGTATAGTTTGGGTTTTGTAAGCGCTCACGTACGATTGTGAGGATAGTAGATTATGGATTTTGTTTATTGTTTCTTAGCGTATGTGTTTGTGTGTTTGTGTTTGTACCCGCTCACGTACGATTGTGTGGATAGTAGATTATGGATTTTGTTTATTGTTTCTTAGCGTATGTGGAGAGTATAGTTTGGGTTTTGTAACCGCTCACGTACGATTGTGTGGATAGTAGATTATGGATTTGTTTATTGTTTCTTAGCGTATGTGTTTGTGTGTTTGTGTTTGTGTGTTTGTGTTTGTGTGCTTGTGTTTGTACCCGCTCACGTACGATTGTGTGAATAGTAGATTATGGATTTGTTTATTGTTCTTAGCGTATGTGAAGAGTATAGTTTGGGTTTTGTAAGCGCTCACGTAAGATTGTGTGGATAGTAGATTATGGATTTTGTTTATTGTTTCTTAGCGTATGTGGAGAGTATAGTTTGGGTTTTTATTATATGAAATGAGAAAGTATAGTTTGGGTTTTATTATATGAAATGAAAAAGTAGGGGGATGTTTTCCTTCACGTTCGCGCGTTGTTTGGTCATGATCTAGGTAAGATCAATTTTACGTTTTAGGGGGATGTTTTCCTTCACGTACGCGCTTTAAGTATAAGAACCCACAGTATTCGTCGTTCAAACCATTCTGCAAAGAATAAAAAAAGAAGATGGCTTCTAACCAAATGGACAAAATACAAACATTACAAGACGTTTTAGACAACTTAGGAATGATGGAGCAGATGTTAATAAGACTGGTTGAAGACCATTATTCCTATAGTCCCCATCGTGTAAAGATGGAAATTAATAACTTAAAAAAGGTAAAGGACAAGATTAGTGGTGTCATGAAAGAGATAAAGGAGGAGAAGGAGGATGAAGAGGAAAGAATAAGAATAAGCAAATGGAACGAAAAGATTGAAAAAGAAGAAGAAAATGAGAAGAGGAAGAAAGAAGAGGAGGAAGAGAAGAAGAAAGAAGAGCAGGAGAAAAAAAGAAAGAAAAGAAGAGAAAGAGTGTTGGAGATAAAATAAGAACTTGGTGGAGAAAAAGAAGAAACTAGAAGCAGAAGAAAACCCAAAGGTCCTTTTCAGGACCAGCCATATTTCTCGAAAAGAGATAGCCTTTCCATTGCCTACCCCTTTTTTTAAATTTAAATTTAAATTTAAATTTAAAAAAAAAAAAAAAAAAAAAATCCCAAAAGCCCAAACTCTATTCCCCATGTTAATTTCCCTTGTCCCTAGACAGACCCAAACTCTATGTTAAATTCCCATTGTCCCTAGAGTTGCCCACGATTTTTCTCCATGTTAAATTTCCCTTGACGCTAGAGTTGCCCAAGGGGTCTTGTAATGCTAATTCCCATTGACGGTAAAGTGGCCCACTTAACTACTGCCAGCTGTCCATATAAGATGTCCTTTGGCAGCCTTCCATCCTCCATGCGTCGGACGTGACCCAGCCATCGAAGGCGGCGTTTAATTAGCAGGGAGTACATGCTGGTGGTACTTGCACGCTGCAGGATCTCGCTGTGTGGAACACGGTCTTGCCAGCTGATTTTCAGGATGCGTTTTAGGCACCGTATATGGAAGGAGTTGAGCCGGCTTTCTTGCCTCATGTAGGTACTCCAGGTCTCACTTCCATATAGAAGGGTGCTGAGAACGCAGGCCTGGTAGACTCGGACCTTGGTGTGCTCTGTCAGCGCGTTGTTTTCCCACACCCTCTTCGTTGTATCCATACATGTGCAAATATTGTCACAGGGCATTCGCAATTGCTGACGAGAAACATTGACCTGGACAACGTTCGACAATATAAGGATTGATTAAACATAAAGTCTTGCCTCCCACAAACTTGTACCATCTGGTTTTACCTCACCATTGCCAGGAAAACTTATGTTCTCTTGTGCTGTAGTTGTGCCGAAACTTGTAACTAAGACCGACCTTGTCAGCACACCCAGGAAGAATGCGCCTTAACAGGAACGTGGGCCAGCGTGGAATTGTTTAAAGCTCTGGACTTGGGATACCAGCTGTTAGAACTGTACAAAATTTACCCCTTTCCCAAGACAGAAAAATACGACAAGGTTACGAATACCCGGGGACTCAGAAAGGCATTTTTGCAGACTACGTGGATGCCTTTTTGAAGCTGAAACAAAAAGCCAGCGGCTATTCTTTCTGGTACCAGACACCCGAAGACTAAGAGAAATTCAAAGAAAAATGCTGGGAGCAGGAAGGCATCACTTTAGATGGCATCGAGAATAACGAAGGAAGGCGATCGTTTGCTAAAATGATATTAAATTGTTTGTGGGGCAAAATGGCATAACGGCCGTGTTTACCCAAGACGGAGTATTTGTCCGATCCTTCCCTCTACTTTCCGATGATTCACGACAAAACCAAATACATGAAACACGTAGATGTCCTTCGTGAAAATTTGATCCTGGTCAATTACGAAGAACAACTTGACTTTGTAGAGACCGACGAATTTGGAAATGTCATGATTTCGTCCTACATGACAGTTTATGCTCGCTTAAAATTGTACGAAGCGTTACACCAATTAGGAGATCGTGTGCTGTATTTTGACATGGACAGTTGGATCTACATCGATCGCCTGGGTTACCAGCACATTGACATCGAGCGAGACTGTTTAGGACAAGCACCCAACGACAAGATTCTAAGTTTTGCTAATGGCGGTCCCAAAAATTACGGCTAATAATACCGGGACCAACAAGGAGAAGTGCACACCTAGTGTAAAGTAAAAGGATTGACTATCAATTATCGCACTAGTTAAGTGGTTAACATTGGGGTATTGAAAGAAGCCTTGCAGATTGGAGAGGATTAAGATTTTAAAGTGACCACCTACCTACCTCACAAGATTGTACGTTTAGCCACACACCAAATCGTCAGTCAACCTTTGGAAAAAGTGTATCAAATTGTGTACCAGAAGCGAGTGTTACAAAGGTTACTTACCCAACTGGACCGAATTGTTTTGTGTAACTGGACGACAGCATGGCCGTCATTCTACCGTCTATAAATTGGAAGACATGAACGGGGAAGTGTTAAAGGGAACGTTTTACTTTCCCGAGTTACAACGTGAAACCAAACCAAAGAAGACGAAGTGTGCGACATCGAAAGCATTTTCGAACGAAGAACTTGTAAAATGGGAAAACGATGTGTCAAAGAAGTCAAAGTACGCTGGAAAGGATATCCTCTCCGTTTTGGCTCTTGGATAGACGATTCCCAAGACATAGATTAGAAAAAGAAGTAACCATCATGCCCTTCCACACAGCCTCAACCAAAGCCATAGTGACAACTCCTTTACCCAGTTCTTCTCTGCAAGATCTACAAAAGCAACCCTTGTGGGTGTGGTGTGGAGAACGTATGCCTAAAACGCAAATCGTCTTTTTCTGCCATATCTTTGTAGTGTATTGTGTCATCGGTGCAGCCGTTGCCACTTTGAGTTTTCAGCAAGGAGACAACACTTATGGACCATTTTTACTAAGCATTTGCATCGGTTACCTTCTTCCCACTCCTTCCCTGAAATACTCCTCTAACAGTAACAACGGAAGCCTTGCGTCCGACGTCAATCACCCTCCCAGCAGTCACCAGTCAAACAGCTACCACAACAATCCTCTTTTAGACACTCATCTGACTTCGAGTGACCCCTTGGATAGCAGAACTCTGGAATTATGAATAACCAATTTTACCTAACGTTACCTCGTGACAGTTCCATGGAGGTGTTTCCCAACAACATATTGTGCTGTTTCACGGCCACATTGCCTCAAGCTATCCAGTTGGATCACGAAGCCCATTGGGAAGTGGCTTTGGTTAAAATCATTCACCCTACATGAATCCTAAACATCATTGAAAATCAAAACCCTTTTGCGGTCGAAGTCTATGACGAGCAAATGCAAACTTACATCACAAATCACCCATCTGTTTTAACTGCAGCTGACGCTAAGCCAAAACCACGGAGCGAGAAATTTAAATGGCTCACGTATCTGTTGCATATTTCTGCAGGCTATTCTTTTAGCGGTCAACATCTAGTGAACGCGATTACTTTGGGGTTCAATGTTCTGCTTGGCAAAGCCTTGGACAAAAAAATCTCACCCTTGAGTACCATTAAGTAGCTTGTCGCCTACTGTTGAAATTTCCAGAGGACAAAGTGGTAGGTGTAAGATTTTGTCCTGAATTGTATGACATTTTGGGTGGAGACGTCAACATGATCAAGGGTGGACACATACCAGCCATTACCAACAACCTGGATTTTGCGAAGCATTTTCGATCTCCTGTAAGACTGAATCAAGGACTCAATTTGATTTTTGTGTACTCCTGTGGGATGGAGTACAATGTGATGAGACACACCTCCGTACCGTTACTGCGTGTCATTCCTTTTAAAGTAGATTCTGTCATGAACGCTGACGAGGAAGGTGGAAACACCGTGAATTTGTACATCTCATTATTTGCCCGTCAGTAAGTCGTATTTGGACACTGTCAACATTGCTGTAAAAGGAGATCTAGGACAAAATATTTCATTCACCGAGGGGAAAGTCACGGTGAAACTCTCCATTTTCGAAAACGCTTCTCTAACGATTCGTATGTCATGTATCCTGCGTAACGAGGAGTCGCTCGACAGCGAGGACATGGTTTAGGTGATATGCTGAAATCTGCCTTTCTTTCGGTCCCCCACCCCACCCCCCACACGCCGTTTTGAAACCGACGGTGAAACGAGGATTGCGCGTCCTGAAAGATTCAGCTTTGACGCACGGCAAAGAATGTCTCCGAAAATGTCATCATTGAAAAGCAAATTCCCAAAGAAGCCTTCTAGAGAGCAGGCAAAAATGCCTTGCAGCAAACGGGAAAAGAGGTTTTGGGCCGACGAGAAACTCCTATAAATGCCCTGGATGCTGATGATTTAGGCATTCTTGCATCCCTGACGCCACAGCAAGGATAAGGCAGAAGGAGACGACGACGAAGACACCCCTCCAGAGGCCTCCACACCCCCAGAGCTAGAAAGACGATCAAGAAAATAAGAACAGTTCGTGACTTAAACGTTTTTGATTATTACAAAAATCACAGAGAGAAAGAAAGAAAAAGATGCACCCAGAGACTTACGCATGTTCCAAGTCTGAACTTTATCTGTTTGCCATGCCGCCCACCATGATGACAATGCAAGAATCCCAATGGGTAGAATTTCATCACATCTCATCTTTGAGAACCTCAGCTCCCATCGAATTTGAAATCAAATTAGAGCCCGAAGATTACATTGATCTGAATAGCACTTACTTCTACCTGAAAGTCAAAGTTTTCGATCCGATTGGAGGTCGTGTAGATAGCAACGAGGAAGTAGCTCCCATTAACAATTTCGTGCATTCCTTGTTCAGTGGAGTGAACTTGTACTTGAATAACAAACTGGTGAGTAGCAGCATAGATACTTACCCTTACCGAGCGTACTTAGAAAATCTTTTGACATACGGAAAAGAAGCCAAGAACAGAGAACAGGCAAAAATGTCTTGCTGCAAACGAGAAAAGAGATTCTGGACGAGTAACTGGATGGACGCTTGGGGTCACATCTCGGAAGAAGCAATGTTGCATCAGTGGCATAAAGATTTGCGTGATCATTACTCTCTTCCACTGACTGCTCTAGAGATCCATCATATCGAAACTCTCTTAGCCCAGAGTGCGGAGAAGAAAGGTTACTTGTCAGAGATTTTCAAGCAAAAAGTCAGGATTAAATTGATGACTTATCATTACCTGTGAAGAAACAAGAAAAAACAAACAAACAAACAACAAAACAAACAAATGGATACCTGGGAACTTTATTACCTTTTGAACAACAGTTCGTACACAGCTTCTTGGAATCCTGTCGTGTGTGCTAAAGATGAGCTGCATCGTCGCAAACCTCAAGACTATCAAGCTTATGTCATCAACATGGACGACAGTCATCTCCTAGGAACCCACTGGGTAGCCGTCTACTTCCCTAAAGAGGGTTGTGTGGAGTATTTTGATTCGTATGGATCACCACCTTTGGATGACGACATCATCGACTTTATGAGATGGAATGCCCAGGCGACACGATTCAACAATGTGAAATTATAAGGCACAGATTTCATGGTGTGTGGACAATATTGTATTTTCTTCATCAACGCTCTCTTCTAGACACGATGAAATAGTTGACTGATGGTTTTGTAACCATTATGTATATCTCTTGTATTTAGCTAGGAAACAAAGTGTACATCAATGGCCGTTGACTTCCATCCGTGGAAGTCTAACATGATTTCACAACGTTGTCAACTTTGTTAAATATAATTTGTTTGTTTGTTTGTTTTAAATTATATGTTGGTTAATGGTTGTTTGAATAAAATTGTTCTGTTTTGTAAAAAGTCTTGGTGGCTTGTTCTTAAAAAATGAATACTGTGAATATATACTCTGTGACTTCTATCTCTCACCATAAATGTAAGCTCTATAGCGTTCCGACCGTAAACATTGTCGGGATGTTTTCTATCGCGTCCACACTTGAGCCATATAAAGCAGGGTAGTCTCCAGTCTGACCATCCATTGTTGACTTGCCAACCTATGAAGATTTCTTCAAGACTAGCCCAGGCAAAACCTGATAACCAAGCCTGATGAGACAGAGAATGACAGGATGTTGAAAGTGGTCGAATACCTAATAGAAGAGGTCTTCAGAGAGGAAATCAAGAAAGAACAAGAAGAATGGACAAAGAATTACAAACTTCAGAAGCAGAACATCAGCAGCAGCAACAGCAGGAGCCAAACAGAGGTTTTGTGGACTGCCGTGTGGACAAGAAAAAGTTCTCCTTCTGTTTCCGAAGAAGCAGACCTTATGTGGGAAAGTCTGCCGCCAGACTTGGACGCAGTCTTAGACGATAAAATATTGCCAAAACTCCCTATCAACACAACAACTCTTTTCGTAGCTACCCAACCCTCTAGAAAAGAGATACTCGTCAAATTGCATAACTATATGTCTGTCTTTGTGTGTTTGTTAGTTAAAAAATAGAAGTGTGTCTATAAGCACTTCGTTTCTTTGTTGTATGTATAAAAATAGAAGTGTGACTATAAGCACTTTGTTTCACTGTCTTGTCAGATAATATGTGTGTTTGTAAGTAAAAAGCGAACTTTTTTCTTTTAGGTCTGCTTGTTCACGTTTGGGGGGGGGTGATATGGATATTGTGAGTTTTGGTGTAAGGGGTGTTTTACTTCACGTCCGTACTTCAGATATATAAACGGAGCAATCGTCAGTCTGGCTATAGAAGCATCATCAAAGGATCATTAACCGAATCAACACAGGAAAAACCTTACTTGCAAGCAGTATGGGGAAATATGTCCTGACTAATCGTGGATTTGGAGCAAAGTGCTCTAAATGCGTTGATGATGTAGACCTTAGACATGTTTTCAACATATGCCCGAAATATGACAAAGGAAAAAATTGATCAATACTCTAAAGTCAATTAATTCGTCATATACCTACACCTGAATTCCTTCACCAATCTAACCCAAACCCCAACCAAATGATTGATGCCATGTTGATTTTCCTTAAGGAAATTGGCAAAATCAATAATTATAAGCCATATTTCCATACTTAGACCGACTGGACACTTAGTACGAGCATATAAGTAATATATACTAAGTTTAAATTAAGAAACAGAATAAATTAATTAATTAATTAATATATACGCTACTGGGCACCACTCTTAGTGCGGCTGGATGGGGAAGTGGGGCCAGGAGTGGCATAAGTTTTACAACCTAATCGGGGTGAGTACCGTCAGTGCGCGGGCCGATACTACACCTGCACCTATCAGGTACTTCAGCGCCATGAGCTGCCCAGATGTATAGTCCATCAGGCAGTGTAACCGGTAACTGATCAATATGACTGCAACTTATATACTAACATCTTTTTCTATTTTTCTATTCCTACTTAAAGCATCATGAATTGCAATAAAAAGTGCTAATTATAACTGGCCTACAACATTAAAAGTATAAGTATTATTCAATTAAATAATCTCTCCCCTAAAATAGATTAGGAGATTCGTCTGGCTATCTATATATTCTTCCTACAAACAGCACAAATGATTTTCCAAACTATAAATACGGCAAACAACGCCTTTACTATTCGAAAAATGGGGACAAAATAGATACCGGATGTACGGTGCGACCCTATGCTGAGCCTGATCCTCTTTTACCACCTCCGGACATGTACTAACTAGGTGAGTGCGTGTGGACCAGTCCAACCCACCTTTAGTCCCGTGAGACATAAATGTCTCGAAATCGGACCAATCTAATAGCACTTTCTAAGTGCATTAATGCGTTGGGGGAAGTGGCACCATACCTTCCCCCTCGAAACAATCTAATATTCCCAAATGGGAAATAAATCAGTCGTGAATGCCCGAAAGGGTGATATACGACTTTAATTCAAATAGTTAGTCTGGCTATGCATGACAGGCGGACTGTAACACCAAAACAACAAGAAGCTGTGGTTTGAAGGAAAGAGGCATTAACACCATCACCGCCACCACTACCATCACCACCACAACTGATAACTCTACCCATCAACAACAACAACAACAACAACAACTATCACCCTCATTAGAAACTTAACAACAGAAGGTTACAAGGCAACAGTTAAAGAAGAGTCCAATCAAAGTATTAACTACAGATGAAAAAGGAAAATGAGACAAAACACAGGAACCGATACCAATGGTACCTCAGATTCCCGCCCGGAGCCCTAACTAAAAAAAAAACAACCTACAGCAAATGTAACTGAACCACCCCAAGAAGAGGAAAACCCGTTCACCGAACTATACCAGCACCTTTATGATAAAGCTAGTGAAATGGGAACTGGAGGCCACTATTCAAATAAAGCAGCGGCGGTTCAGTACATTGAAGGCCATAAAGTTTTGAGGGAGTTAGATGCATCTAAAATAAAAACAGCTAAGACCAGGTGGAGGAAAGTGGTCAACAACAACCTTGGGGGATAAATACCTTGAGTGCCCTATGCCGTTTGTTTGTGATATCTGTAGTGGGTCGCAGAGCTTCCGCGACCTCAAAGATGTAATCCACAACCGTTTTGAGCTTGTCCACTTTTCGATATTAAAAGAAGCCTACCCTAGAGGGCGTCCCAGGCGCAGCTTTGATTTTCCAAAACATCTGGAGAGATTCTTCACCTGTCATAAATAGCCCTTTTAATGGCTACTGATTGCTTTACTGTTATATGCGCTTTTCATTTTGGCTTGGACAATACTTTCGATTATATCTCTATCTTTGGTTCGAGTTTGATCATTTCGATACCACTGTGAATTTTTTAAAATTCTGGTTTAGTTTAATGCGTGATACAAAATAATATGAGCCATTTAGACTTAGAGGATTGGTATTGTATAGTTTATACAAGTACAGTTTGTACACTAAATTCTAACTTCATAATGAATCAATTAGGAAAATGTTTAACTCATTTGATTTGATTAATTGCACAGGTGGCTTACACATTATTGGTATTTTAATATTGTCCATTAGAAAAACTGGACTAGATTTGATCAAGTACGAGCTGCGGTTTCAGAACCCTGTTGTGTTTGCACCTTCTGCCGGGTCTCTTGCCTCCTTGCCTCTCCCGGTCATTCGTACCATGACGGAGATGTGGAACAATTTCCACCGGTTCAAATAACCAGGTGTCCCAAAGTGATGTCATAGTCGTGACCGATCGCTGCTTTGGTTGATACCTGGTAATACTGAAATTACAGATTCAAAATTCAGATTTTAAAACTTGAGTGCGTGTTGGGTCCATTCTCACTCATGGTAACATTACACACAGGTCGAACAGGGCTTAATGTACCACGACGACCTGTTGGTTGTAGTAAATAGCACTCTTTGAGTGCAGTAATGCGCTGGGCATGCGGCACTCTTTTCTTTCCCCGCGAATAATTAATTAACCCCTGTGTGGGGGTACTAACTGGTCGCGCATGCCTTATGGGCATGCTACTCTAATCAAAAAGTCAGTCAGTCAATCTGGCTACCATTGCGCAGCGAACATAGAAAGAAGAAACACACAACTATTAAGAGCGCTAGCCATAGATCCTATTCCCGCCCTTGTACGGAGTTCCTTGTGAAGTCTTGAGATATGACGATAATAGATATCACCGAAGAAATAGACCAAGGTCATAATCAATGTCATATCCAAATAATCCACCTCAATATGGACGGAATTTACCTTGAAGAAATGAGCCAACACAGCCTACTCAGCCGGAGAAGTCAACATCTAAAGCTACAAGCCTGGACACAGCTCAGAAGCCGCAAGAAAACCCATTGAGGTGAAGGGAAAAAAATCCATTCTACTCCAACTCTCCCACCTCCACCATCGCCACCACATGATCTTGTGCAGGAGCAACCGGCATCAGTCCAGTACCAGTCCAACTGACAGAAACAGAAACTATAGTGAATGCACGATTACAATCTGGGCTCTCAGAGAGGTAGATGCTGACTGAAGAAGAAGAACTTCAAATGAAATTACATCTACATGTCCTACAAGCAAGTAACTGACATGGGCATAGAACATCTCTATACGAATAAATCGGCAGCTATAAAACATCTGGAAGATCATAAAGTGGTATGGGACATGAGGAGCCATGAAGTACATCATACTATACCGGAACCCTCGAGAGCGAAATTGAGAAAAGCTTCAAGCTGACTCAGATCAAGAGGCTCAAGGTACACCAGCTGTTCCGTCAAACTGTCCAGCCTGATATGTTCCTACCTAAGATTAGTACATGATATTGATGGAACTAACACTAACTAACCCATACTTGAACTGGTGTGTTGCAGATATGATCGACTCAGGATCCTACATAATCCACACAAGAAGGGAATGGAAATTACCAGACTACTTGGAAGCCGATGCAGTAAAATCTATTTTCAGCCCTTTTCAGGGCTCAAGAGTGGAGATTAATTTGCCTTTTTGGCTTTCATTTTGGCTCGAAAACCGTTTTTGACAACATCTCTATTTTTAAAACCTGATTTAA
Organism: Sinohyriopsis cumingii; assembly: GCA_028554795.2. Taxonomy (NCBI): domain Eukaryota; kingdom Metazoa; phylum Mollusca; class Bivalvia; order Unionida; family Unionidae; genus Sinohyriopsis; species Sinohyriopsis cumingii. The sequence continues at coordinate 153,894,971 of CM068826.1, forward strand.
TATTTTATTACTCTCATCAAAATTATTCTGTTTAATACACAAAGTTCACATTTCATTTAAGAATCACTAAGAAATATATTGACTTATTTGATATGATTAATTGCACCGGTGCCTCACACATTAATGTATTTTAATATTGTCAATTAGAAAGAACTGAACTAGATTTGATTAAGTACGAGCTGACGTTTCAGAGTTCTGTGCGCTTGCCCCTTCTGCCGGGTCCCTTGCCACCTTACCTCTCCCGGTCATTCGAACCATGACGGAGATGTGGACAAATTTCCACCCGCCCAAATAACCAGGTGTCTTTATGTGACGTCACAGTCGTGACCAATTGCGACTGACGTCTCATTCTGCTTTGGTTGACAAGTGGTATCTCAGTAGAACAGACTGGATAAACATTTTTAACATGAGTGTATGTTGGTCCATTCCCACTTATCAATAGCCTTACATTTAGGTCGTTTGGGACTTTATAGTCCCACCATCTGATGGCTAACTTTAATAGTGCTCTTTAAGCACATAACTGCGTGAGATATGTGGCACAATTCCGCCCCCCCCCCGCACGAATAATTAGTTAATCTGCTGTGCGGACATAAACCAGACGTACATGTCCTGATGGGTGAAAACGTCTTTAATTTAACTAAGCAAACAAACAATTCTGGCTACCCATCGTTGACCAGTCAACTGCAAAAAAATGAGTAGAATAGCTAAATTGTTGGAGCTTCAGATGCACTTTGAATATGCTAGAACCCTCCTTGACGAGCTGGCTATGGACGCGATTCAGGAGGAAGCCAGAATAGAAGAGGAAGAGAAGGACAGTAAAAAGAAGAAAGAGAACGAAGAAAGAATCCTGCCTCATCTCATGCTAAGGCCTCTGTGTGAGGTCAAGCCTGAGGTGAGGACACCTCCACGGTCAGTACCAGCACCACAACCTCTACCACCAGAACAAAGACCTGATGTTCCCCAGCCTAAAAATTGGGAGGAAGATATAAGGAGACTTCATCATCATCCACGGGTCTGGCGGAGTATAAGACAGAGGGAACAAGTCTTCACTATCCCTCAAAGTGAAGACTGGGAGACTGAAACCATTCACATCCCCACCCCACCCCGAGCTATCAGCTACACTATTCAATTAGGAGCAAGACTGGAGCCGGCGATGTGTCTGTGGTGCCAGGCCTGGAAGGTGCCATCATTAACTGGGTGCATCTGAAGTTCGAAAAAAACAGCCATTCTCAGGGCTAACTAGATCTCGAAAAGAGACACTGTTCAAGTTGCCAATTTGTGTGAGTTTGGAGAGTAATGTGACTATAAACACTAACTCCTTTACTGATATGGTTGTGTGTTTGTCTGTCCTGGTACGTTTTGTGTGTTTGTGTATGTGTGTTTATGTGCATGTATGTTTGTGTGTATGTGTGTTTTATCTTAACAAAAAGCCCTTGTCCCTACACCATTTAAAAGTATATAATGGTTTTTTCTTCAGTTCTGTGTTGATAGTAGATATTGGGGTTTTGTTCCTTCCCTTCTGTGTTGATAGTAGATAACATGTGAAGTTAGTATAAGGGATCTTTTCTTTCACGTCTGTACTTGAAGTATATAAAACATAGCGATCGTCTTTCGCGCCTGGGACAGGGAGGGGGTCTAGTCATTTTTATCCTAGAAAACCTACCGAATATCACACCAGTTATTAATGAAAACTTTCAAATACAATCCCTAATAATCCATATCGGGAGGGGAAGCCTTCAATTTTTTAACATATACCACCCGGGTGGAAACACCAACGCCTCAAATTTGGCAATTCTTAGGCAAATAACGAACAATAAAGTAGAAAATAACATCGTCATCTGCGGAGATTTCAATGCACACAACGAGCTGGAACTTAAGATTAAGTCAATTTCTGGAATAGAAATAATACCCTAATTCAGTCAAAATTTACACTGATGGATCCAAAATAGCTGAACGCCCCAGAACAGCAGCATCAGTAGTAATCCCTGAATTGAACATTAAAATGGGAAATAGACTACCGGAAGCAGCAGAGAGGGTGAACAGACCAAGGGTCGAAAAGCGTCGAAAGATTAAAAATAAGCCTTCCTACGGACGATCGAAAAATAAAAAGCGTCAACAGATTTAAAAAAGCGTCGACACTTTACTGAGAAAATCTTTCAGGAATTTGTCTAATTAATATTACTCCATTGTCGTTGGTGATCTTTTCTAGTTTATTATGCACGCGTTTTACACAATTACGTCTTCGCCGAGGTCCCCCACCCTCTCTGTTGCTATTCATCCAAATATTTTATCACGACCTACACGATATCTTGTTCTAGGATCGTGCAAATTTATTGTTTTAAATCCATGCGGAGTAGCTTGCGCTCGTGAAAAGAAATTTCTGAATTTAATTATATCCATGTCACCGCTGCACCAAGTTTGATGAATATTTCGCAACGTATGTGTATCAACTCCATTAAACACAACTAAAATATTACAGTTATCTCTGATCACTTTTGGTATTTGTGTGTATTGTTGAGTAACATAAATGACATCAGTGTTTTTATGTCTACCTCGAAAAAATATTCTAGCTGGGTTTGTTTGTTTATCCAGCATCACATCGTCGTATACAACCAAATTATTAATAAATCCATCTATGGAATCTACTGATGGTGCTTCATCAATATCGGTTATAAACATCGTCATCCAGTAATCGCGCGTTTTCATTAGAATCCTTGAGCACATCATAACATCGTTGATCATCAACTGACGGGGCTACCAAATACAATTTATCCCATTTTAACCATCTCATTATAAGATTAAGTAACAACTGTGTCTTTCCACTTCCAGATGGTCCTATTATTATCATTCTGATGGAATTCGGTAACGCAGGATGATGCTTGGCGAATCTTCCTGAAAAACATATATTATAAAGAATCTGGAAGCTTCGCTATATTTTGCAAATCTGTCACTGTGAGATCGGAATTCTGCGAGGTAAAAACCAACCCTAAACAAACGGAACCTTCTGGCCGGACAAAAATAATTGTTGAGCCTGACATATCCATGGTGGGGAAAGTGGCAGATTTACTATAATAATATTGTTTTGTGCTACTTTCCCCATTCGTCATAGAAGGGCCATTTCATTGATTTGAATGTTATTTGTGAACATTTCGCGCTTGTTCATTTTGGTTAAATATCAGAAAAACAATAATTATTTAGTCGCATGGGCAGGTCATATCATCAAATTTCACTATTTTTATCAATAAACTCATCTACGGTTGGTGGTGATTTTTTACGGACAAAATATTCAGGAGACCTTGTCATGTAATAAGAATAAATTGCCCGATAATTATTTCCGCCGCAATCTCTACAAAGTTCAAATTGACCTCGCACGCCCTTCTGGCAGATTTTACAAGGACGAGGTCCAGAAAAACCTTTCCGAATGAATTGATTATGAAACCAACAATAATCACCTCTGCAACTTCGTCCACATTTATCTGTCGAGCTCATAATCAACCATGAACATTTGCTCATGATTATATATAATTATATCTTTAAAATATATTTCAAATTTTTTAATTAGAGTTATATTTTAGTTATAAGATACATAATGAGCGAAAAAAATAACGGAGATGAGGCTATATATTCAGGCAAGTATTTAATTGATAAAAATAATTTTGTTTGTCTCGAAAATGATCCAGAGTTTATTTTGGAAAACTTGTTTGAGAACACCGAAGAAGAGATTCAAATTCTCGCTTCGGCTAATTATTCAATGTTGCGCGATTACTACAATATTTTCTCAATAACAACGTTAGATAAATCTGTCTCAGCAACATCGAAAGAAGAAGCGATTCGGGCCCTTCGATCTGATTCTCACAGCGATTGTTATTTACCTGGCATTATTATTCAACATTTTAATAAATTTTACGTTTTTGCATCCGATGATGATTTTGAACACGTCGCTGATCGATTTATCGGTCAGACATCAGTAACTGAAATAATACCTCGATTTCGGTCAAGATATCCTGTGTTCGATATTGATTCTTTTTATAAATTACAACGAGACCACGAGAATAAATTTGATAAAGTGGGCAAATTAATCGAATCTGATGAAAAAATCACCCATGAAGAAATTATTAATTATTTTGCTAAATTATGCAACTGCGATCGTCATCGCGTTTATTTGTTCACGACAACGAGCGGCTATCATGTTATTGCAAAATCTACGCCAGTATCATTTGAGGAGCAAACTAAATTGACCGATAGCGCTATTGCTGATAATCCGTGCTGGAAAATTGATCGTCAAGCTGGATTACATAGTATAAAATTAGCTGGAACGAAATCCAACAAACTAAATTCAGTCTGCAAAAAAGTAATTACCAACCAGATAACGTCTCCACGAGATCTTTTGATTTGCCCAACAATTATTCAACCGCGCGAGGTTAAACACTAACCGCAGCAAGAAAATGTCCCCGGTGATTATTTTAGCGATATTTCTCAACAAGATCTTGAGAAAATATCATTAGCGTTAACAGGCGAACCGGATCAACTTATTTCTGTTTCAGCGGCATCAAGAAACAGATTAACTGTTCAACGTCGGCCAGGACATTTTTGTATAATTTGTCAGCGCAGGCATGGTTGGAATCATATTCATGATCATCCAGAGGATAAATACGATAATTGTCTCGTTTATGTCCACTCTGATTGTTTCATTGTTGTCTGCCCACGTGGTAACGGAAAAATAACCGTCCAAAATGATTATAGCGATCAAATACGAGATTATTTTGCGGGGTCAACAAATAACGCCGTTGACGCCGTTGTGAAAACCCTACCAGAACATCAACGAAATCCTGATTATATAAAATATTTAATGTCATCAAAATATCGAAGCAAAAATTGTCCCGGTACCATCATTGATAAAACGACTGATTTTACTTATACCGCATTACCAGCACATGAATCCGGTCCAGGCTGCAAAATCATCGGCGGAGACTACATTGATGGATCAGCATGTGGTATGGGGAAATCGATTGCAGCGATATCATCAATCGAATCAGATAAATCGGTATTATATTTATCCTATCGAAAAACCTTCACACAGAAAATAAAGTCAGATCATAAATTTGAATCTTATTCGGATATAACCGGCGATATTATCATCGGTGGATCTCGGCGCGTCATAGTCCAGTGGGAATCACTGATACGAGTACGAGGCGTTCCTGATGTTATTATCGTTGATGAACTACACGGATTACTGCGGCAATGTTTTTCAAATAGCAATAGATTTATTTGGGATAAATTCGCTGTACTAATCACAATGGCGCCACGAGTTGTTGTCGCCGACACCGACGCTAACAACGACGATCTTGTATTATTTCGTGATTATTTATCGAGGCCAGACATGAAATTTGTTATAAATAATTACCAGTCCGATCACGACAAAAGGTTTATTGTGGAACCATCTCACAAGGATAATTACATTAACGTGGTGAATCATTTATCCAGAAATAATAATAATCGTGCGGTTGTTTTTACACATAATAAAATTAACGGCGTTTATTCCGTCGAGAATCTAGCAAAGCAATTTCAGCATCTAAAATATCGCGTCAAATATTACCACGCCGATACAAATTTAGCAGAAAAAATAAAAGATTTCTCTGATACTAACACGGTTTTTAACGACGTCGATGTTGTGATATTTAATCATACACTAGAGGCTGGAGTGAGTATTGTTGATGAGCGCTTTAAAACGCTATTTGTGGTCTCGCCCGAGATCGGATCCGTAGAAGCGACAAAACAAGCTCTACACAGGTTTAGATGCGTCAACGAGATTCATTATTCAGTATTATCACGGCGGCACAAGAATCTGCCGCTGACTCGATCAGATATAATTGCAACCATTATCGATAATGAGAAAAATCTCACTGAGAAGGAGAAATCCTTTAGAACACCAACGCCTGGCGAGATTAATACTGCATTCGTTCATCAGCAACATCATCGAAGAAAATAATTCGAAAACATACTTTATTTCACGGCTGATTACGTTAATGAAAATACCGGATATGAAATAATTCGAACACCACCTGATGAGTATAAAATCTGGTTAACAAAAAAAAAAATCTGAAGAAAGCCTCAGCGGATGAAATTGATGCTAATCCGGGTGTTGATGATTTTCTTAAGACGTCAATCGGTGTCAGAATAAAGAAATCCTGTATCGGTGAAAATACCGATTTTGAGAATAATACCGAGAATAACATCGAGAATAATACCGAGAATAACATCGAGAGTAATAATACCGAGAATAACATCGAGAGTAATAATACCGAGAATAACATCGAGAATAATAATACCGGCGAGAATAATGATGATATGCCAAAATATTACCATTATAAAATCCAATGATCGGTTGGAACCGTACCAGAAGAAATTAAAATATCTTAATTACTTATTCCAGTGCGATTGTAGCAAGCTCGATTCTGACGACCTAGAACATCTTTATAAGAAATCAACAATGATAGTGAGGGCAGTAGTGAAAGGGGACGATTCAGCCTCAATGGGAATTAGCATTACAGACCCCCCCCCCCGGGACGGTTTAGCCTCAATGGAAATTTAACATGGAGAAAAATCGTGGGACTGTTTAGCCTCAAGGGAAATTTAACATGGACGAAAAATGGTGGGACTGTTTAGCCTCAAGAGGAATTGAACATGGGAATATGGGACTGTATAGCGTCAAAGGAATTTAAACAGGGTGGGACTGTATAGCGTCAAGGGAAATTGAACATGGGATTTTTTTTTTTAAAAAAAAAATATAAAAAAAATGGGGTAGGCAATGGAAAGTCATTCTCTTTTCGAGACATATGAGTGGCCCTGAAAAGGGCCTTTGGGTTTATGTTAATGTATCCATTAACATAAGTGGCACCGCATTGGTCTTCTTGTCCTTAGACTGCGCCTCACTGTAGGACCGTAAATCAGCACTCTTTTGAGGCATCCTTGTCTTTCTACGTAGATCCTACGTATCCACAGACTGGTGTCTGTCCTGTTGACAACGGTCCACTTGGATCGGACATACATTAGCATGTCCGTCCTAAACATCATTGAAGACACAAGGGTGGATGATTCAACTGTGGTCCACATCTTGAGGCGACGAGAACAGGTGAATCAATGCAGTGAACTGCGCTTATTTATAGGTAGAGGAAGGATTGAAACGGATTGAGTTCATTCACCAATCCAAACACGCGTTACAAAATTCAGTCAGCCCGCATCCAATCCGAAGAGAGCAGTCTGTGACGTCACGTGGTCTATATAGTTTCGCTAGTACCTGTGTGCAGTCAATCTATGCGACAGTGATTCAACATGACGGAAACTCAGAAAACGATCCATTGGGGTGCACCAGCAGTGGAGACCGCCCAAGGGAACCCGGACTTACTTTCAGAAGAGGTAAATTGGGATTTTGTGGATTTTCTTACCTCGCAAGAATTTGTTCCGGAACCTTCTTCACCTTCTTCATTACCGCAAGTGGAGAATTTTAGACAGAGACAGAAAGAAGAATTGGAGATATTTATACAACGACAAAAGGAAGCGGAACAAGCTTTTCTCCTACAGCAACAGCAGCAAGAAGAAGAGGTAAGAAAAAAACAACAAGAAGAAGTAGCAGCAAAGAAACAAGAGGGTGAAAATCAAACGGTCACGGTACTGTTGGACATTTTAGCGAAGTTAAGAAGTCTGAAACAAATGTATCAGACTTCTTTATTACGACCGAAGAGAATACGACCTTCCCGAGCTAAACACGTTAACCCTGTGACTAAGCCTACCTTACCACCCTTAGTGATTTCAACCCAATCATCATCATCAACAGTACGCAGTCCAGAAGTAGGCCTTGGCCGTGGCAAAGGCTTAAGGCAGTTAAAGTTGATTGCTTAAACTCACCCCTACACCAAAAAAAGGCCCTTTTCAGGACCACCCACGTCTCTCGAAAAGAGATAGCCTTTCAATTTGCCAATAACTCAAAAATCAACAAAAAAAAAAAACATTTTACCCCTATAGTACGTGTATATGAGTGAGTGAGTGTAGCTTCTTATTTTAAAATCAAAACTCAAAGACACTTACCTTATGTAATTATTTTATTATTTTATCCATAGTTACAATCCAATTCACAATTCACAACAAAACACTTTGAAAAGTTCATACACTTCTTCTGTCTCCTTGTTTAGTCTCTCTGTTTCTTAAATTTCTTCACCGTCACACTCTTTTCCTCTTCTTCCTCCTCGCTTTCTTCCCTTCTTCTTTTCTTCTCCTGTTTCTTTTTCTTCACCTGTCTGCTTTCTTCCTCTGAAGAATCCCTCTCTTCTTCTGAAGAATCCCTCTTTTCTTCTGACTCCTCTTGTTTCTTTTTTGGGCAATCTGGAGACCAATGTCCTTTTTCTTGACAATAATAACAGGTATCTTGACTTTTGTCTTTTCTAGTCCCTGTTTTATTTCTTTTTTGACGGTCTGGACACTCTGAAGACCAATGCCTTTTCTTCTGACAGATATAGCAAGTATCTTCAATTTTATCTCGAAAGGAAGGAGAGTAGTCCGTGGGCTGGTCTGAAGAGAATTTTCTAATGACCCCTCGCAAAGCTCTGATGAAACGTTCGATTTGGCTAGTCTCTTCCATCGTTGTGCTCGGTTAGAGAGTGAAATGAACAATGAAAGGACAAAGACACACACCCTTTTATATACGCTGGTCTGCCATGACTATAAATTAGTCCATGGTGTTTAAACTTGAGTCATTTGACGTTTTTTACTCAAGATGAAACGATCCTATTCATTCGAGAAGAAAGAAGAAAAAAGTAAGAGGCAGAAACGTGATCTATCGCCTCGTACCATGGCTGAAGTCTTGGCACAAATTCATGCCAGTGATTTTGAAGAGGACATGAGTGAACCAGAATCCGAACCCTCTAAACCAAGTTTACCACCCTTAGTCAACCCTGAAAAGTACTATTCCATTCGAGAGACGGAAAAGCGCTCCTCTAGAAAATTGAGAACCACGGCTTACAAATACACAGTGAAGTTTAAAGATTTCAAGGCTGAAGTACCGTTAGAGAAAGCAGAAGGGTTCATCACTGGGGTGTGGGATTCTTTGCTCACCGCACTCAAGCGACAATGTCAACCTAAAGAAGACGATCGCTTGAGACTTTCCATACAACACGACGGTTTGAAATCTCCTGTTTGGATCGAGTTTAGCACCCCTGCAGAATTGACTGCTTCCAAAGTCATGGACAAGATTCAACACGTGCAACAATCTAATGACCAGTTTGACATCACCGATGGAAAAGCCAAACTGGACATGACCCACGTCTGTCCTCCTCAAGGGACCGGACAACGCAATAAGGTGTTACTGGTGAACGAGCTTCGCAGCACCAAAAAGAGTCTCGTCCAAATTCACAATTCTCAAGACCAGATGTGTTTAGCCCGAGCCATCGTGGTGGGACGAACCTATGCCAACAAGAACGACACGACAGAATGGAAAAGAGCCTGGAAAACTATTAGACAATCGGAAAGAGCCAAACAACGAAACGAAGCAGAACTCCTGTTGCAACAAGCTGGCCTGTCCAAAGACACACCCTGTGGCATTCCTGAAATGCAAAAATTGCAAGCTGTCCTAACTCCACCATACACCTTGAAAGTGCACCCTCAAGAAGTGCGCGGACCTCTGTTGTTTCGAGGGAAAGACTTTAAGGACGGAAAATACACTCATGTCTATTATCACGATGACCATTTCGATACCATTACCAGTATCACTGCATTCCTGGGATACGGTTATTACTGTGAGAAATGTGACCATGGTTATAATAATCGAGAGCAACACAAACATTGCGGATTGAAATGCTCAGAATGTTTGGCCTCTCCACCCTGTCTGAGCGAAGGACCAGTGCCTTGTTCAACTTGTCTGCGCACGTTTGTCAGCCCTACCTGTTACCAACAACATTTGAAGACGCAAGGTTCACAGCAGAAATGTGCTTGTCAACTGCTGAGATTGTGCCCTACATGTGGACAAGGCCTACGTACCAATAATGCCAAGACACACGTATGTTCAGGAAAGAAAAAATGTCACATTTGTCACCACATCGTGGACTTGGAACACCAATGCTACGTGCAAAAATACCAACCCCCACCAGAGAAAGAGGACGGTCACAAGAAGAAAGGCAATTTCATCTTTTTTGATTTCGAATGCATGCAAGAGACCGGTATTCACATTCCTAATTTCTGCGTGGCTCATCGAGCGTGCGAGAAGTGCATTCAGGAACCTATCTTCAGTCATTGCCCTCACTGCAGTAAGATTCCCGGAGGGCGTGAAAAAATCTTTCGAGGACCGAACACGTTAGCCGATTTTGCCAAATGGGTCTTAGACCCCATCGACAAGACGTGGAGCCAAGAGGACATCGAACGTTACGGAGATTGTCATCGTCATGCCACGGTGATGGCTCACAATTTCTCCGGATACGATGGACAGTTTCTTTTGAGATACTATACGGAACAAGGCACCGAGCGTCCTAGGATGCAAACTTTAAAGTGACCACCTATCAACCGAACAAGATTGTACGTTTACCCACTCACCACATCGTCAGTCGGCCCTTGGAAAAAGTCTATCAAATCATGTACCAGAAGCGAGTGCGACTTCCCAATCATTTCACCTTGCCGTATGGACACGTCGGTATCGGTCTGTATATAAAAAGGAACCCTAGGCAAGATCGATAGTTCATTGGGACTACCAAGACCGAGCGAACAAGATGAATACTTTCAGAGAAACACAAAACAAGTTTAGACAGGCACACTTCAAGTGTGGGGCTTCGGAAGTGGAATGCGATTGTGAGCCTTGCGATGGGTACGATGCTGTACGTTGTGACCTTAGCGATGCCGTAAAGCATCATGGGAACTTTGTTCTCACTACCCCTATCATGGAAAGGGATGCTGTGCGTGTCAAACCTGAGGGATGCGAAAGCGATGCCGCTCGTCCTCTTGGACATTTTACTGGGTTTCGTTTTAAAGGGGAATGTTCACCTTCACGTCTACCCCCCTACGGATGTCATCCAGCTCTGAGCAAACTCCTGCCCATGTCACCCAACCCTCATCGAAACGAACCTGTGAAAGACGAATATTCGTTTCCTGTGCGTTTGTCGGAATACTGCGACTTTGAAAATCGTCTTCAATCGTTCAAAGGAAAATGGCCAAAGTATCTGGGAGGACCGACCCCCGAAGAATTAGCCAGAGCCGGATTTTTCTACTTGGGCGAAGGAGATAAAGTCAAGTGCTTCAGTTGCGGTGTGTCACTTCACCACTGGGAACCGCAAGATTCGGCCTACGTAGAACATGCTCGATGGTCACCGAATTGTCATTACTTACCCTTAGTGGGACCGAGACATTAAAGTAAATTACCATGTCGTTGACGAAGAAGAAACCAGTTTGGCTAGGAGTCAAATGTTGGACATCACCGAGACCAGTATTTAAACTTCATTTCAAAAACGATATTGAATCATTACCTAAAGAACTGCAAGAGAAGATTTACAAGGAAGTTTGGCAGGGACTTGCCAGAGTGAAATCTCAATGGGTCACTGTAGAACTTTTCTGCCGTGAAATTCACAAGAGGAAAGTGAAAAAAAGTCAAACAGTGTGTTAGATTTCTTTGGGTCAAGTGTGCATTCGTCCTATTGTATTACTCTAGACCGTTTACATCAAAAGAGTTCAGTGACATTCTTGGACGTTACCCTGAATGGCAGTGGTCAGAAATTACTCACTATGTGGATTACTTTTGCTCTAGGAGAAGATTGTGAATTGTACGGACTGACCTATTCATGGATACTTTACAAGAGAACATTCGTGCTTTGCCTGTGGAGTTGAGAGAAAGGATTTACCGAGAGCTGGTCAAAATACAAGTCAAACGTAAAGAACAATTGCATCCGTTACGTCACCAGATCTTTAACCACTGGTACCTGAATGGTATAAGAGGACTGATTCGTCAGAAATTGTTTCAGTGGTCAGACCTTGTTGAACACTTTCAGTTTGTGAATGAACGAAACGTTCGTAATTTTGGTTACTTCGAGATTCACCTACTGCAACGTATTGAGGAAGACGAGTGAAAAGATTTCCAACATATGTTACGTGGAATCTGCTTAGCGGAAGACGAAACATCTAGACAAACTCTGACGTTTCGGTTACAGTATGTAACATTTAAATTCCCTACTGGAGAACGAAGATGTCTAGTTAGAAATTACCTTTATTGCTTCCGAAAGAAAGAGACTATAAAGTCAGGCTGCCATGCCACGGATTATGTCACATATCATTGAACAGATTCCGTGGAAGGAACTCAATGACCATATTCAAACCGTGGATCATTACCATCGATTATTACAAGAACTGTATCCATTCAATTTGGGTCGACAAGTGGTGTGTGTCTTAGTGACTTGTTTTCTGGGATTTCGTTTACCAGCCGATTCCTTGTGGACTCTTTACGATCAGTACTTACCACCCATTCAACATGAAGGTGGTGTCTTTAAATGTTCACGAGAGACTCCTTTTGCGCAAAGCCTTACATTTTCATCTGGATACTTCTCGACCTCTACGGGAAAAAAAGATTCGTCAACTTTTAGCTACCCAAGACGTGTATGACGATATGTGTGTAGCTTGTGACTTACACCCCCATTGGACAGATGTCCGTGCCTGGAAAAAATGGGATTTTGAGACTTGGACCCAAGAAGTGGCCCAGTATGCTCGAGAGTTGTGATCCTTCCTTTCAACGTCCAAAGAAAAAAGTTACTTTTCAACCAGTGTTAGTGACGGTGCCAGAAGAACCCGTCACCCAGGACGGGACTGTCGTGGACAGACCTGAAAGACCCTTTCGGGAGGACACTTGTGTGACCTTACCCCCTATAGAACTGGTCAGAACTTTACCCAAAACATGTTGTACAGACACTTAAGTTTATTCCACGTTAATGGTTATCATGTGCCTTTTATCCTTGTACTTAAGCCTTTGGCTTTTATGTATTTTTGTCTTTCGTATTCATGTTTAAAACATTCAATAAACGTGTTCTGAAAAAAAGTACATAAACTCTTGTCTTCTTTGTTTTCGTGTCACAAGTGACATTCCTCACACTATGGCTAACTCTGCTGTCTCTGCTCAATCTTCCTCTACTGTCAAAGTCATCGACGAACACTTAGATCGTGCCAGTTGGGAGGCTTTGTATCTTCGCCATCCCTTTAACATGCTCATTGCTGGACCTAGCGGTTCAGGCAAAACCGAATTCGTCAAACGTTTGATCGAACATAAACATCATTTGATCGATCGGCCACCTCAGCGGATCGTGTGGTGTTACAAAGAGTGGCAATCGGCGTACAACCTCTTGCGAGAAAGTCAAGGCGATTCCATCGTGTTTGTGGAAGGCATTCCTAAAGAAGACGACGGCATCGTCTGTGACTCCCGCCAAACCCATTTGGTCATTTTTGACGACATGTTAGGAGAAGACGAAGAAGAAATTAAACTGTGGTTCACGCGCAAAGGGCATCACCGTAATGCCAGTGTCGTTTACATCACCCAAAATTTGTTTCAGCAAAGTAAAGCCCATCGCACCATCAGTCTCAATGCGCATTACGTGGTCTTGTTTAAAAGCCCTCGAGATAAATCGCAAGTGCAAGTCTTAGCCAAACAGTTAGGAACGCCTTGGCTGACCCAGGCGTACGACGATGCCACTCAAACGCCACACGCCTATTTACTCGTCGATTTGAAACCTACGACCCCAGAGGATTTGCGATTTCGTACCCACTTGTTTCACCACTGGTGCCAAGACGGAGGGCCTGACCTGTACACGTCTCCGTCCTCGACTTAATTTCACTCCACAAAAAAAATCTATAAAAACCTCAGACCCTTTTCGTCTGTCTCACACAACGTCAACATGACGTCCCTTCAGTCGCATCTTCCCGTCAAATTCATTCGTGCCTTGTATGGCATCAGTCGAGAAAAAAATCCACAAATACGAGCTCGTGTCTTAGAAGCTAGTCTCAAAGAAGTCTTACGATGGTTCACGGTGACGGCACGTCAATTACTCCAAGGAATCATTCAGATTCCTCATCAAACGAAACGCTTTTTCGATCGAAACAAAGTCGCTTTAACCCAACTGGCCGATCCCCGCATCGACACTCAAACCAAAAAACAAATCATTTTGAAACCTGGAGGGAGCGGTACTCTAGGAGGGGTCATCATTCGCTCTCTCTTAAGATGGGATCCTAATGATCCCAAATTTATCCCCAAGAAAAAAGTCAAACGAAGCTCCAAGAAGAAGAAAAAGACCAGGTCCCCAAGGAGAACTTCTCCAGTGGCGGGACTCTCCTCTTACCAGACACCACCACCACCCCGGAAAAAGAAAAGAAGCCCTCAGAAAAAGAAACAGAGAAAAAGTCCCCAGAAAAAGAAAAGTCCACAGAAGAAAACTAGTCGCAAGAGAGGCATTTCTTCGGCCAGGACGCAACCTTACACTCGCAAACCACGACCTGCCACGGCAGCCTCACGTTCATCCACTTCTCCGTTGATGACACCAAGAACTGAAGAGTACTTGGAGACGTTGATCACACCAAGAACATCTCCGTTGATGACCCCGAAAAGAACTTCCCCAGTGGCAGGTCCCTCCAATTTAGCGGCAGTGGCCGCTGCTCACAAAGTACCTTCTCCCAAAATCAAAGTCCAAGAAAGATCGGGCATGTTACAAAGTTTACTGGATTTGTCCAAGCAAGAACTGGCTCGATTTAGTCCGTTGCGTACCCCTGCACGACGTGTCATGCCTGTCCTGAAGTTGATACGACGTAAAGACAATCAGTGGCGACGCGTTCCAGTATAAAAAAGGCCTGTGACCAAGTAGGGTACCAGTGTTTTTGGTGCTGAAGACTCAAAGATGTCACCCTCCAGAAAACATCCCTCTTCTAAACAACCCCAAGGAAAGAAAAGAAAAGGACTGCCTCCTCGTTTAGTCAAACATGGGGACATGTTATCTGTCCTGTCCAAAGCTTCTCCACCCCTACGAAAAAAACTCATTCAATCGGCCTCCAAAGAGGTCATCGATACCGTGTGCGAATGTTGTTTGAACGTCTTGAAAGGCACGATCCCTTTGTCCAAACACCAGAAACAATGCTTAGGCAAACATCGTCACGTTCTTCGCCAAATGGTTCAAAAGAAAATTCCCATTGGTCAAAAAAAGAAGATGTTGGTCCAACGTGGAGGCATTTTACCCCTCTTGTTAGGTCCCTTACTGAAAGGAGTCTTGGGAACCATGTTGGGAGGACTGGTGGGAGCAAGATAAAAAGGCCCTCGGAAGTCCCAAGATCTCAGAATCGACCCCTGACAACCCCATGGAAGGACGAAAACTAGCTTTAGTACCTTACAAACGATGGATGGAATACCATCGTTGGCAAGAACAAAGCACCCCGCATTTACCTCCCAATCCCAATTTGAGCGAGATGTCCCAGTTACAACACGAATTGCAGTCCTTGATGGATCGCCAAGATTTGTCCGAAACAGAAAAATCGCAAAAGTACGGTCAACTCTTGCAACGACTGCAATTCTTTCACCAGAAAGCTTTAGACGAAACAGCTCTACCCACTCTGAAAGATTTTAAGACCTTGATGAAAAGTCCAGCACCATCATCACTACCACCACCACCACCACCACCACCACCACCACTACTACCATCCCCCGGGGTCACCAGAGATGCTACCCCACGAAGACCTGAGGAAGAAGAGATGCGAGAAGTGTTTCAAACACCGTCAGCAGCTCCCATTTCGAGTAAGATTGCAGCATCCTTGTTCACCCCGTCCCCCACACCCCAACGAGAAGAAATGAAAGCTTGGGTTAAAAAGATGATGTCCACTCCTCCTTCGACAGAAGTGAAAAAGAAAGAAGGGAAGCCAGAAGTGAAAAAAGAAAAGAAGACCAAATCCATTCCATTGCCACCTCCACCACCACTACCTTCGACTTCCACTCCCGTAGCCCATCGGACACGTAAATCCGTTTCTAAACCACCCATTCGACCCACCCAAAGTAGCATCACCGAAGAGTGGGTGACTTATTAACACACAAACAAACATAAAAAATGGAAAAAGTCTTAGCCAGCATTTACTACGATCCCTCCCATCCTGCAGGTTACGCAGGAGTTCAAAAATTGTATCGTGCTGCCAAAACGTGACTGAAAAGTCTCCGTTTACCTCAAGTGCAACGATGGTTACAAGAACAAGCTACCTACACTTTACACAAACCCATTCGACGCAAGTTTGCCAGATGTCGCACCCGAGCGGAAGGCATCGATCATCAATGGCAAGCCGATTTAGCCGATGTCTCTCATTTGGCCAGTTACAATCGTGGCTACAAATATTTGTTTTGTGTCATCGACGTCTTTTCCAAATTTGCCTGGGTCGTGCCCTTGACTTCCAAATCGAGCAGCGAGTTAGTGCGAGCCCTGCAACGGGTGTTGAAACAAAGTGGTCGTCACCCTCTTCGATGGCAAACGGACAAAGGCACCGAATTTCTGAACCAAGCTTTCCAAAAAGAATTAAAGAAACGTGACATTCATTTTTTTACCACCGAGAATCCCGAAACCAAAGCCAGCATCGTGGAACGTTTTCAACGCATTTTGAAAGAACGCATGTGGAAATATTTTACGCATCACCACACTCTGAAGTACATCAACATCTTACCGCACCTGGTGCAAGCGTACAACCAATCTTACCATCGAAGCATCGGACGTGCCCCGCAAGACGTGACTCCCGAGAACGAAGTGTTGGTGTTTGAGCGCCTGTTTGGTACGTCCCCGACGAGGGCTGTCCCCAAGAAAAGTGGAGAATTGACCGTAGGAGATTGGGTGCGCATTGGCAAAACCAAACGCACTTTCGACAAAGGTTACTTACCTAACTGGACAACCGAATTGTTTCGTGTCACTGGACGAGTGCATGGCCGTCATCTTGCCGTCTATAAATTGGAAGACATGAACGGAGAAGTGCTCAAAGGAACGTTTTATTTGCCCGAGTTACAACGTGTCACCAAAAAAGAAGACGACGTGTACGACATCGAAAGCATTCTCGAACGCAGAACCCGTAAAGTGGGCAAACGACGTGTCAAAGAAGTCAAAGTACGTTGGAAAGGATATCCACCCAGTTTCGATTCTTGGATCGACGCTTCGCAAGTCATCGACTATAAAAAGAAGTGATCATCATGCCCTTTCACACAGACGCAGCTACGTCGACCACTCCTTCACCTAGTTCTTCTGTGCAAGATTTACAAAAACAAACCTTGTGGGTGTGGTGTGGAGAACGTGTGCCTAAAACGCAAATCGTCTTTTTCTGCCAAATCTTCGTGGTGTATTGTGTCATCGGGGCAGCCATTGCCAATTTGAGTTAGCAACAAGGAGACAAACAACTGTGGACCATTTTATTGAGCAGTTGCATCGGTTACCTGCTTCCCAATCCCTCCCTGAAATTCTCTTCGAACGGGAACCACGGGAACCTTGTGTCCAGTGCCTGTGCCAGTCACCACTCCAACAACAACCACAACCAGAACCCCATTTTGGGCGGAGACACGCCTCTGACGTCCAGTAACCCCTCGGACAGCCACAGAACTCTGGAATTATGAGTCACCAAAACCAATTTTACTTAACCTTACACAGTGACAGTTCCATGGAGGTGTTTCCCCACAACACGTTGTGCTGTTACACGGCCAAATTACCTCAAGCCATCCCCTTAGATCACGAAGCCCATTGGGAAGTGGCTTTAGTGGTAATCATTCACCCGACCCAAGTCCTCAATGTCCTTCCCAATCAAAATTGTTTTAAGGTGGAAGTTCATGACGAGCAAATGCAAAAGTACTTGAATACCCATGTTAAATATGACAATAAAACCTATAATGACAAAACTCAAACGTGGACCTACAACTTGTTGATTCCCCCAGGCTATTATTTTAGTGGTCAACATTTGGTCAGCACCATAAGCTCCAGGTTTAATGTCGTGTTTCTGAAAGCTTTGGAAAGTGCCCAAAAAAGTGTCACCATGGAGTACCACAAAGCAGCTCGTCGCTTCTTGATGAAA
This sequence comes from Sinohyriopsis cumingii, assembly GCA_028554795.2. Lineage (NCBI taxonomy): Eukaryota > Metazoa > Mollusca > Bivalvia > Unionida > Unionidae > Sinohyriopsis > Sinohyriopsis cumingii. The sequence goes on from CM068826.1 coordinate 153,913,049, forward strand.
TTTGACCGGAGTAAAATCGTGTCCATTTTATTTTGTCCTGAATTGTTTGACATGTTGGGCGGGGACATGGAGCTGAGGAAGATAGTAGAACAAAAACCCGAATCAGCAGTCATTTACGACAACGAGTCTTTTGCCAAGTTTTTTCGTGCCCCGGTAGAACTGAACCAAGGACTGAATTTGATGTTTGTGTACTCCGATGTGGTGGAGTATAACGTGGTGGGACACACCTCCGTACCGTTACTGCGTGTCATTCCTTTCAAAGTGGATTCTGCCACGGTCGCTGACGAGGAAGGTGGAAACACTTACCACGTTCACCGCGAATTTGTACATCCTCACTATTTGCCGGTCGGCAAGTCTTATTTGGACACGGTCAACATTGCTATAAAAGGAGATCTGGGACAAAATATTCCATTCACCAAAGGAAAAGTCACGGTGAAACTCCATTTTCGAAAACGGTTCTCTCACGACTCTTAAGTCATGTATCCAGTGTACCGAGGGGTTGCTCGACAGCGAGGACACGGTTTAGGAGATATGTTAAAATCGGCCTTTCGATCGGTGGCCCCGGTGTTGAAACCGATGGTGACACGCGGATTGCACGCCTTGAAAGATGCGGCACTGACGCAAGGCAAAGAATTTCTCCAAAATGTCATCATTGACTAACAAAACCCTAAAGAAGCCTTCATGAGGGCAGGCAAAAATGTCTTGCTGCAAACGGGCAAAGACCTTTTGGGCCGCCGAGAAACACCTATAAATGCCCTGCACGCTACCGAGTCAGGCATTCAGCAAGGACAAGGCAGAAAGAGACGACGAAGAAAACACCCTTTCACCAGACTTCACACGTCTAAAGCGAGAAAGGCAAAGAAAAGAAGAACCGTTCGAGACTTAAAGGTTTTCGATTATTGAGACACAACAACAAAAAAAATGATGCACCGAGAGTCTTGCGCTTGTTCCAAGTCGGAACTGGATCTGTTTGTCATGCCCCCCACCATGATGACGATGCAAGAATCCCAATGGGTGGAATTTCACCCTGTCTCCTCTTTGACAGACTCCGCTCCCATCGAGTTTGACATCAAAGGACAGCCCGAAGATTACATCGATCTGAATAGCAGTTACTTGTACTTGAAAGTGAAAGTGATCGAACCACCCAACGCTAACATAGACACTGATGATGTAGTAGTTCCCGTCAATAATTTCATGCATTCCTTGTTTAGCGAAGTGGACTTGTACTTGAATAACAAACTGATGAGCAGGAGCATGGATACTTACCCTTACCGAGCGTACCTGGAAAATCTCTTGACGTACGGAAAAGAAGCCAAGAACACTCATCTGGATGCTTGCGTGGTATGGAAACCTGACAAAACAACTAAGTTCAACAGCGTTACAGTTGCTGGGGATGCTCAAAATACAACGGGATTTGTAGAACGACGAGCGAAAATTCATCTAAGTCGTAGTTTAGAACTGATGGATCGCTTGCATCTAGACATGTGGTTACAAGAAAAGTATTTGCTGAATGGGGTGGATGTCCGCTTGAGACTGAATCGCAGCAGTGCCGCTTTCCATTTGATGTCTGCAGAGAATTCCACTTACAAAACCGTCATCGAAGAAGCCAGACTCTACGTGCGTCGTGTGGAAGTGTTACCTAAAGTAGGTAACGACATCAGTCAGACATTGAGCAGAACAACCGCCAAGTATCCGATACGACGCGTAGAAGTGAAAACGTTCACCATTCCTGCTGGACAGCGATCCATGATCGAAGATCATCTGTTCCAAGGACAGTTACCCAAACGTTTGATTGTTGATATCGTCAAGAATTCAGCTTTCAATGGAGTCTACAACGAAAATCCTTTCTACTTTAATCATTACAATGTGTCCAAGATTGAAGTCAGTCGCGATGGCAAGACCTTGTGTACCCGACCCTTTGAGCCTAACTTTGGTGCCGCGAAGAATTATTTGAGATCGTACTTGTCCCTGTACGAAGCTACCGGTCAGTTAGGAACGAACACCAGTCACGGCATTACGTACGAGGATTATGCAGGAGGTTATGCTTTGTGGGCTTTCGATTTCACTCCAGACCAAGGCAGCGACGAGGGACATTTCCACCCTATAAAATCATGCCAGATTCGTGTGGAAATTCAGTTTGCAAACCGAGACCCTGATGTAACGTTGAACGTCATCCTGTATGCAGAATTCGATAATACCATAGAAATCAACAGTTTGAGAGAAGTCATTCTAGACTATTAGAAGCCATGGAAGACTGTTATCCCTCTTTACCTAGTGGAGAAACTTTGGACATGGAATGTGAGGAGACCGTGGAAAAAGAAGAATTTATCATGATGAAGTCCAGATGGCCAGAACAAGAAGCCCATTTAGTCTCCTGTTTTGCCAAACACTTGGTCGAAAAAATGACGGAATTGATCAAGAAAGATTGCTATGGATGTCAAAACGATCATCCCAGTCAAATTCAACACGATAAATGCCTGATGCTGAGCCAAGAAGAAAAATTGGACGAGTATCTGGACGAAGCTTGGAGTCTCATCTCGGACGAAGTCGTGTGGCATCAGTGGTATAAAGACTTGCGTGAACATTCTTGTCCACCATTAACCACTCAAGAGATCCATCGTATCGAAGCTCTCCTGAATCAGAGTGAGGAGACGAAACGAAGAAACGGTTATTTGTCAGACATTTTCAAGCAAAAAGTCAGGATCGAATTGATGACTTATTATTACCTGTGAAGAAGAAGAAAAAAACCACACAAAACACGGATACCTCGGAACTTTATTACCTTTTGAACCACAGTTCGTATACGGCTTCTTGGAATCCTGTCGTCTGTGCTAAAGATGAACTCCCTCATCGCAAACCTCAAGACCATCTAGCTTACGTGATCAACACGGACGACAGTCATCTCCCAGGAACCCACTGGGTAGCCGTTTACTTTCCTCAAGAAGGATGTGTGGAATATTTTGATTCGTACGGATTGCCTCCTTTGGAAGACGATATCATTGACTTTATGAGAAGAAATGCTCAGACCACCCGATTCAATAATGTGAAATTACAAGGCGCAGATTCCTTGGTGTGTGGACAATATTGTGTGCATTTTCTGCATCATCGCAGCCTGGGGTATTCCTTAGAACATTTAGTGACTCATTTTGATCCTCGTTCTTCTTCTAGAAACGATGTGAAAGTAGATCGATGGTTTTGTGACCAGTATGCTTATCTTTTGTCTCAAGCTAGGAAACGTAGTGTCCATCAATGGCCTAATGACGTCCAATAGTGGAAATCACAATTTCATTCACAACGTTGTCAGCCCTGTTTAAAGTAGAGTGTGAATTGAAAAAAATATTTGTGATTTGAAAAAATGTTTGATGTTATATGGTTGGATTATTGTTAAAAAAAATGTTAGAGTTGTTGGTTAGTGTTAAGTGATTTTTGAATAAAAAATGTTGTGTTTTGAAAAAAAAGTGCCTTTGTCGTTTGTTTGGCTATAAGAATGTTTGATTGATGCTCTTTGACTTCTCTCTATCCCTCTCATGACACTCATTGAACGTTGCGGCTCGAAAACCGTAGAGGGATGTTTTCCTTCACGTCCGCGCTTTGACTTTAAGAACGGGGGGAGTTTCCAGTCTAACCATCCATTGTCGACTCATCCTCCTACTAAGATGTGCTCCAAACTAGCTAAGCTAAACGAAGCCTACGTGAATTTGCACAGGGTCAGACACAGTCTGATACCGAAAGCTGAAGAGATAGAGAATGTGAGAATGTTAAAAGTCACTGAAGACCTGATAGAAGAGCTCTTCAGAGAAGAAGTGAACAGAGAGAAAGAAGAATGGACAGAGAAGTACAGACTTCAGAGACAGCAGCAACAGCAACAACAACAACAACAGCAGCAGCAGCAGCAGGAACCTGAACCTGACAGAGGCTTTGTCGATTGTCGTATCGACACCAAAGAGTTCTTCTTCTCTTTCCGAAGAAGCAGACCTATCGTCAGAAAGTCTATCCTCAGAGGACGTCGCATTCTTAGAAACTAAAAGATTGCCATAGCAAGCAAAAAAACACAGCCCTTTTCAGGACTACCCAATACTCTAGAAAAGAAATAACAATCGATTTGCCAATGTGTGTAGGTAGAGTAGTGTGAAAATAAACACTGACCCTTTTTTATAGTGTGAGTGTATGTGTTTGTAAGTGCTCACGTAGGTTGGTGTGGATAGTAGATTAAGATAATTTTTTTTTGGTGTTTGAGGTGTGGGGAGAGTAGATTTGGGGTTTGATTGCTTTGCGTATGTAATAGTATATTGAAGTGATTAATGAAATGTTTTTTTTAGAATAGGAATGGGTAGTATAAAAAAGTGAGTGAGTGTTTCTTTTAGGTCCGCGCGTTGTTTGGTTATGATCTAGGTAAGATCAATTTTATGTTTTTAGGGGATGTTTTCCTTCACGTCCGCGCTTTCACTATAAATTGAAACTCGCTGGACAGTCTAGCTACCCTTGTTGACTGATCAACAATAAAAATGAGTAGCAGACTTGAAAAACTTTTTGAACTGCAGATGCACCTGGAATATGCCAGATGCCTCCTGAACAAGCTGGCTGCAGAGGCCCTTGTGGAAGAAGCCAGGATAGAACAGGAGGAGGAAGAGAGAAAAATGAAAGAAGAGGAGGAAAGAAAGAGAGAGATCAGGTGTCACCCTATGATGAACCCTGTGTGCAAGGTGACACCTAAGGCAAGAACATCTCCCCAACCTGTAGCTGCACCACATTTACAACAGGAGGTAAGGATGCCAATTCATCCTAGAATAAGAAATAGAAGAAGAGAAAGGGAAGTCTTCACTATTCCAGAGACAGAAGATTGGAATAGTGAAGCCACTCAACCCTCCTCTGCGCTTACAGCAACAAGGGTGAATTGGCAAGGAGACTGGAGTCGAAGATGTGTGTGTGGTGCCAGACCAGGAAGGTGCCAGCATTAGATAGGTGCATCTGGAGTTAAAAAACAGCCCTTTTCAGGGCTACCCCAATCTCTAGAAAAGATATAACAATCGATTTGCCAATGTGTATGTAGAGTAGTGTGAATATAAACACTCTTTTTTTCTTGTGTGTGTGTGTGTGTGTGTGTGTGTGTGTGTTTGTAAGCGCTCACGTATGTTTGTGTGGATAGTAGATTTGGGTTTCATTTTAATGCTTTGCGTGTGTGAATAGTAGATTTGGGGTTTGTTTATTGATGGTTCACTTATGTGAATAGTATATTATATGAAATGAGAAAAGTAGGGGGATGTTTTCCTTCACGTCCGCGCGTTGTTAGGTCATGATCTAGGTAAGATCAATTTCGTTTGAGGGGGATGTTTTCCATCACGTCCGCGCTTTTCGTATAAGAACCCACAGTATTCGTCGTTCAAACCATTCTACAGAGAAGATGGCTTCAAACCACCTCGATAAATTGCAAACGTTGCAAGACGTCCTGGACAATTTGGGCATGATGGAACAAATGCTAGTGAGACTAAACGAAGATCACTATTCTTATAGTCCCCATCGAGTGAAGATGGAGATTAACAACTTAAGAAAAGTAAAGGACATGATAAGTGATGCGATGAAAGAAATAAAGGAGGAGAATGAGGATGAAGAGGAAAGGATAAGGATAAGAGCATGGAATGAAAAAATTGAAAAAGAAGAAGAAAATGAGAAGAGGAAGAAAGAAGAGGAGGAGAAGAAGAAAGAAGAGAAAAAAAGGAAGAAAAAAAGAAAAGAAGAGAAAGAGTGTAGGAGAGAAAATAAGAAGTTGGTGGAGAAATAGAAGAAATTAGAAGCAGAAGAAACCCAAAGGCCCTTTTCAGGGCCACTCATAGGTCTCGAAAAGAGAATGACTTTCCATTGCCTACCCCATTTTTTTATTTTTATTTTATTTTTTTTTTTAAAAAATCCCATGTTCAATTTCCCTTGACGCTATACAGTCCCACCCTGTTTAAATTCCTTTGACGCTATACAGTCCCATATTCCCATGTTCAATTCCTCTTGAGGCTAAACAGTCCCACCATTTTTCGTCCATGTTAAATTTCCCTTGAGGCTAAACAGTCCCACGATTTTTCTCCATGTTAAATTTCCATTGAGGCTAAACCGTCCCAGGGGGGGTCTGTAATGCTAATTCCCATTGAGGCTGAATCGTCCCCTTTCATTACTGAGGGCTCAACGGGCCATTGTTGATAAAGATAATGATGGCACCGCGATAACAGAAATATTTCGATCTGATAGAATTTCACCTCGAGAAAAACTAACAATAATTCGAGATGTTCTTGAAATATTCTCGCTGCCCGTTATTGTCCCGGATAATCTATCAACGACGTCAGTGATGATCAACCGAGAAAAACTCGTCGCGGACATAAAATCGGCGTTAACTAATCCTGCTCACGTAGAAAAGTATAGCAGGTTTATAAAACATTTCTCAGTAATATTTCCTGAAGCACACAGAATACGATCAACAACGATAACAATAAAAAATATCATCGAGAAGATAAAATCGATTTATAAAGGTTTTGGTGCAGAATTAAGACCAAATGATAACAAACACACTGATAGATGCAATTATACACTATTTTATCCACAATGGCCTGAATCAGATTTTATTAACAATGAAACGTGGAAAAAAACAATAACAACCGAAGATGGATTCGCCGGCAATGATGTTAAAATCGTTGACGAGCATACGAGTTTGTTAAAATTTCATGTTTGGATCGTTAATAGATGGTTTGGCCGATATGACATACCAGACCAGTAATATTACGAGTGGGGAAAGTGGCTGATTTACTATATAATATTGTTTTTGTGCCACTTTCCCCACTCGCATGTGTTGATAAAAAATTAACAGTAATACTCGTGAATAACAAAATGAAAATAACATTCAGATCAATAAAATAACCCCTCTTAGAAGTTTCGCCATACCCGTGATGATACAAAAAAAAATAATCAACTTTTTTCATCATCCACATCGTGATGGTTGAACTGTCATAAAATAAGAAAATGATAGTTCATTCATATACCTGCGCGGATTATCAATACACGTTAACAATGCCCAAATCAACTTTTATCATCCACATCGATCAGTAAATAGTTATAATTATTAAGAAAATGATACTTATGTACTGCAATAAACACAGTAATTAACCGTAATTACTTACAAATAATAATAATAAGGGTTCTTTTTGTCAATCTGATTGTAAAAAAGGTCATTTATTTTTGTATTTTTTTTGTTATCATCGAGTATATGGCGAAAGTAGCATAAAAACAATATTATATAGGAATTCTGCTACTTTCGCCATATACTCGATGACGTCATTTTATTGATCTGGTATATCGTATCGACCAAACCACCTATTAATGATCCAAACATGAAATTTCAACCATTTTGTATGCTCGTCAACGATTTTAACATCATTACCGGCAGGTAAGTATCATTTTCTTAATAATTATAACTATTTACGCTTTTCGACCATTGGTCTGTTCACCCTCTTTGCTGCTCCGGATCATTGCTCCAAGTACACAGCCTAATTCTTGGCCATCTTGGAAGCCCTAAGATGGATTGAAGAAAATAATATTTAAAAAAAGCAGCAATATTAAGTGACTCTAAGCGTCGTCTCATCTATCCTCAACAATAACAATGACTCAAGAGAAAATGTCCTTAAACAAACTTATCTTTCATTTAAAGAACTTAATAATAACCATCAAATAGTTGACTTCATGTGGATACCATCCCACATTGACATCAAAGGAAATTAATTAGCTGACCAAGTAGCGAAGCAAAAACTACATGACCCAACTTTTACTAACCTCCATTTCAGTGTCAGTGAATTAATAAGCATAACCGAAAATTATATCAATAGGATATGGCAAGACAACTATACTCTATCATGAAAAACGTCACCAGATCTATAAAACCACCAAAAGTGAACAATAAAGATCAAAGGACCATAAACAGAATTTACAAAAAAACAAATTGGCCAGCATCTTTGGTAATACATAGGACCCCAACCCCAAACTGCTACTACTGCAGGGTTAGTAGTAAAGGGGGCCACTTTACGGACAATGGGAATTAGCATTAAAAACACCCCTGGGCCACTTTACGGACAATGGAAAATTAACATGGAGAAAAATCGTGGGCCACTTTACGGACAAGGGGAATTTAACATGGCAATAAATCGTGGGCCACTCTACGGACAAGGGGAATTTAACATGGGATTTTTTTAAAAAAAAAAATTTTTTTAAAAAAGGGGTAGGCAATGGAAAGGCTATCTCTTTTCGAGAAATATGGCTGGCCCTGAAAAGGGCCTTTGGTTTATGTTAATATGCCCTTAGCATAAAGGGCATTTGCGACATCTTCTTTTCCTCAAACTTCGTCTTACAGCAGGGCCATACATCAGAGTCCTCTTGAGGCAACCTTGTCTCTCTATATAGACTCTTCTTATCCACAGGCTGCTGTTGGTCCTGTGGACAACGGTCCACTTGGATCGGACATACATGAGCATGTCCGTCCTGAACATCATTGTTGACACAAGGGTTGAAGATTCAACGTCGGTCCACATGTTGAGGCTCCGAGAATAGGTGAATCAATGCAGTGAACGGCGCTTATTTAAAGGGACAGAAAGGATTGAAACGGACTGAGTTCATTCACCAATCCTAACACGCGTTACAGAATTCAGTCAGCCCACATCCAATCCGAAGAGAGCAGTCTGTGACGTCACGTAGTCAATATAGATTCGCTAGCGCTTGTGTGCAGTCAATCTATGCGACAGTGATTCAACATGATGGAAACTCAGAAAACGATCCAGTGGGGTGCACCAGCAGGGGAGACTGCCCAAGGGAACCCGGACTTACTTTCAGAAGAGGTGAATTGGGATTTTGTGGATTTTCTCTCCTCGCAAGAATTTGTTCCGGAACCTTCGTTACCTTCTTCATTACCGCAAGTGGAGAATTTTAGACAGAGACAGAAAGAAGAATTGGAGAAATTTATACAACGACAAAAGGAAGCGGAACAGGCTTTTCTCCTACAGCAACAGCAACAAGAAGAAGAGGTAAGAAAAAAACAACAGCAAGAAGAAGTAGCAGCAAAGAAACAAGAGGGTGAAAATCAAACGGTCACGGTACTGTTGGACATTTTAGCGGAGTTAAGAAGTCTGAAACAAATGTATCAGACTTCTTTATCACGACCGAAGAGAATACGACCTTCCCGAGCTAAACACGTCAACCCTGTGACTAAGCCTACCGTACCACCCTTAGTGATTTCAACCCAATCATCATCAACATTACGCAGTCCAGAAGTAGGCCTTGGCCGTGGCAAAGGTTTAAGGCAGTTAAAATTGATTGCTTAAACTCACCACTACACCATGGAGAAAAAGGCCCTTTTCAGGGCCACCCACATTTCTCGAAAAGAAATACAATTTCAATTTGCCAATAACTCAAAAAAAACTCACCCATTTTACCCTTATAGTACGTGTCTGTGTATGAGTGCGTGAGTGTAGCTTCTTATTTTAAAATCAAAACTCAAAGACTCTTACCTTATATCATTCATTTATTCTTTTCTCCATTTTTTACAATCCAATTCACAATTCACAACAAAACACTTTAATCAAAAGTTCATTGATTTCTTCTTTTCTCCTTGTTTAGTCTCTCTGTTTTTTGAATTTCTTCACCGTCACACTCTTTTCCTCTTCTTCTTCCTCCTCACTTTCTTCCCTTCTTCTTTTTTTCTCCTGTTTCTTTTTCTTCACCTGTCTTCTTTCTTCCTCAGAAGAATCCCTCTCTTCCTCCGAAGAATCCCTCTCTTCTTCTGAAGAATTCCTCTTTTCTTCTGACTCCTCTTGTTTCTTTTTTGGGCAATCTGGAGACCAATGTCCTTTTTCTTTACAATAATAACAGGTATCTTGACTTTTGTCTTTTTTATCCCCTGTTTTTTTTCTTTTTTGACGGTCTGGACACTCTGAAGACCAATGCCCTTTCTTCTGACAGATATAGCAAGTATCTTGACTTTTATCTCGAAAGGAAGGAGAGTAGTCCGTCGGCTGGTCTGAAGAGAATTTTCTAATGACCCCTCGCAAAGCTCTGACGAAACGTTCCATCTGGTTAGTCTCTTCCATCGTTGTGCTCGGCTTGAGAGTGAAATGAATAGTAAAAGGACAAGACACACACCCTTTTATATACGCTGGTCTGCTATGACTATAAAGTAGTTTATGGTGTTTGAACTTAAGTCATTTGACTTTTTGCTTTCAAGATGAAACGATCCCATTCATTCGAGAAGAAAGAAGAAGAAAGTAAAAGGCAGAAACGTGATTTATCGCCTCGTACCAGGGCTGAAATCTTGGCACAAATTCATGCCAGTGATTTTGAAGAGGACATGAGTGAACCAGAATCCGAACCCTCTAAACCAAGTTCACCACCCTTAGTCAACCCTGAAAAGTACTATTCCATTCGAGAGACGGAAAAGCGCTCCTCTAGAAAATTTAGAACCACGGCTTACAAATACACGGTGAAGTTTAAAGATTTCAAGGCTGAAGTGCCGTTAGAGAAAGCAGAAGTGTTCATCACCGAGGTGTGGGATTCTTTGCTCACTGCACTCAAGCGACAATGTCAACCCAAAGAAGACGATCGCTTGAGACTTTCCATACAACACGACGGTTTGAAATCCCCTGTTTGGATCGAGTTTAGCACCCCTGCAGAATTGACTGCTTCCAAAGTCATGGACAAGATTCAACACGTACAACAATCTAATGATCAGTTTGACATCACCGATGGTAAAGCCACACTGGACATGACCCACGTCTCTCCTCCTCAAGGGACAGGACGCAAAAAGATGTTATTGGTGGACGACCTTCGCAACACCAAAAAGAGTCTCGTTCGAATTAACAACCCTCATGACCAGATGTGTTTAGCCCGTGCCATCGTGGTGGGACGAACCTATGCCAACAAGAACGACACGGTAGAATGGAAAAGAACCTGGGACACTATTCAACGTTCCGACCGAGCCAAACAACGAAACGAAGCAGAACTCCTGTTACAACAAGCCGGATTGCCCAAAGACACACCCTGTGGCATTCCCGAGATGCAAAAATTGCAAAATGTCCTAGCTCCACGCTACACCTTGAAAGTGCACCCTCAAGAAATGCGCGGGCCTCTATTGTTTCGAGGCCAAGACTTTAAGGACGGAAAATACATTCACCTTTATCATCACGATGACCATTTCGATACCATTACCAGTATCACTGGATTCCTGGTATACAGATATTACTGTGAGAAATGTGACCATGGTTATAATAATCGAGAGCAACACAAACATTGTGGATGGAAATGCTCAGGATGTTTGGCCTCTCCACCCTGTCTGAGCGAAGAACCAGTGCCTTGTTCCACTTGTCTGCGCACGTTTGTCAGCCCTACCTGTTACCAACAACATCTGAAAACGCAAGGTTCACAGAAGAAATGCGCTTGTCAACTGCTGAGATTGTGCTCTACGTGTGAACAAGTCATACGTACCAATAATACCAAGGCACACGTATGTTCAGGAAAGAAAAAATGTCACATTTGTCACCACATCGTGGACTTGGAACACCAATGTTACGTGCAAAAATACCAACCCCCACCAGAGAAAGAGGACGGTCACAAGAAGAAAGGCAATTTCATCTTTTTCGATTTCGAATGCATGCAAGAGACTGGCATTCACATTCCTAATTTCTGCGTGGCTCATCGAGCGTGCGAGAAGTGTATTCAAGAACCTATCTTCAGTCATTGCCCTCACTGCAGCAAGATTCCCGGAGGGCGTGAAAAAATCTTTCGGGGACCAAACACGTTAGCCGATTTTGCCCAATGGGTTTTAGACCCCGTCGACAAGACATGGAGCCAAGAGGACATCGAACGTTACGGAGATTGTCATCGTCATGCCACGGTGATGGCTCACAATTTCTCCGGATACGATGGACAGTTTCTTCTCAGATACTATACGGAACAAGGTACCGAGTGTCCTAAAGTGACTTTGAACGGAGCCAAAATCATTTTCATGCAAGTGGGACAAGTACAGTTTAAAGATTCGATGAGCTATTTGGCCATGCCTTTGAGTCGAATGCCTAAAACGTTTGGAATGACAGAAATGGCTAAAGGGTACTTTCCACACTTTTTCAATACGGAAGCCAATCAACACGCCGTTCTACCCCATTTGCCTGAGGCTCACTATTACGACCCCGACAACATGCGTACCGAACAACGAGAAGCTTTCTACGCTTGGTACCAGATTCACGCCTCGGACCCTTTCGACTTTCAGGAAGAAATGCTAAAGTATTGTCGTTCAGACGTGGACATTTTACGGCGTTGCTGTGGAAAATTTCGAGAACTGTTCATGGAACACGGAGGGGTGGATCCTTTGAAAGAAGCTTGCACCATTGCCAAAGCGTGTTCCCTAGTGTATCGACAACGATTCATGCCTGAAAACACCGTGGCTGTCATCAGCCCTCAAACGACCCACTTTGTCAAACGTCAATACTCGGTCAAAGCCCTACGTTGGTTACATTACTTGTGCGACAAGGAAGACAAGTGGATTCAGCATGCCCGCAACGGAGGGGGCGAAAAGACCATCGGAACGTATTCGGTCGATGGCTGGGACTTAGAAAACCCCAAGATCGTGTACGAGTTTAACGGTTGCTTATTTCACGTATGTCCTGTTTGTTACCCTGACCGTGGCACTAAAAATCAGTTTTTGCAACGAACCATGGAAGACTTGTACCAGGACACTTGTCAGCGACGCCTAAAGTTAGAACAGCAAGGATACCAAGTGGTGGAAATGTGGGAACACGAGTACGATCACCGTATGAAAACCGATCCCGAGTTTAAACGCCTCGTGGAAAGTTACCAGTTCATGGACCCGCTGAACCCGAGGGATAGTTTGTACGGAGGAAGGACCAATGCCACCTGTTTGCTGTACCAAGCCGACGAAGAGAAAGGAGAAGAAATCAAATACTTGGACGTGTGTTCGCTGTATCCCTACGTGTGCAAATATTGTCGCTTTCCTGTAGGGCACCCGCAATTGCTGACGGAACACATCGACCTGAAAAACATTCGACAATACGAAGGCTTGATCAAGTGTAAAGTTTTGCCTCCCACGAACCTGTACCATCCCGTCTTACCTCACCATTGTCAAGGCAAACTGATGTTTCCCTTGTGCCGTACTTGTGCCGAAACGTGCAACCAAGACCAACCTTGCCATCACAGCCAGGAAGAACGGGCCTTGACGGGAACCTGGGTCAGCGTAGAATTGTTCAAAGCTCTGGACATGGGATACCAACTGTTAGAAGTGTACGAAATTTGCCACTTTCCCAAGACACAACAATACCGCAAGGGTGACCCCACGCAGAAAGGCATTTTCGCAGACTACGTGGCTGCCTTTTTGAAACTGAAGCAAGAAGCCAGCGGCTATCCTTCCTGGTGTCACACTCCCGAAGACCAAATACAATTCAAAGAGAAATACTACGAACAAGAAGGCATCACTTTAGACCACATCGAGAAAACGAAGGCAGGCGATCGTTTGCCAAAGTGATGTTAAATTGCTTGTGGGGTAAAATGGCACAACGACCGTGTTTACCCAAGACGGAATATTTGACAGAACCTTCCCGCTACTTCCAGATGATTCACGACAAAACCAAATACATGAAACACGTGGACGTCGTTCGAGAGAATTTGATCTTGGTCAATTACGAAGAAGATCTGGACTTTGTACAAGACGACCCTTTTGGAAATGTCATCATTGCGGCTTACGTGACAGCCCATGCTCGCTTAAAATTGTACGAAGCTTTAGAACTGTTAGAAGAACGCGTCCTGTACTTTGACACGGACAGTTGCATTTACATCCATCACCCGATTCAACATCACCCTAGCATCGAAGGAGACCGTTTAGGAGCCTGGACAGACGAGCATCCCGACGACAAGATTCTAAGTTTCGTCAGTGGCGGTCCCAAAAATTACGGCTACGAATACCGTGACAAACAAGGAGAAGTACACACGACGTGCAAAGTGAAAGGACTGACTCTGAATTATCGTACCAGTCGAGTGGTCAACTTTGGGGTATTGAAAGAAGCCTTGCAATCGGGAGAGGATGGAAACTTTAAAGTGACCACTCACCAACCGAACAAGATTGTACGTTTACCCACTCACCACATCGTCAGTCGACCTTTGGAAAAAGTTTATCAAATCGTGTACCAGAAGCGAGTTCGACTTCCCAATCATTTCACCTTACCGTATGGACACGTTGGTATAAAACATTGGTTGTAAGAGGATAGTTACCCCACCAGAAAGATGACTTCGCCAAAGCAAGAATCGAGTGAGAAACCCGATGAGAACTCCAAGTTCAAACCCTACCATTTTCCAGTCTTCTTACCTGACTATTGTGATTGTGCCCGTCGATTGGACACGTTTCAGAAATGGCCTACGGATAGGGAAGGATTACCTTCTTCGCATGTTTTAGCTAGAACAGGATTTGTCTACTTGGGACCTGAGTCAGGATTGGGATACGAGGTACAGTGTTTCGCTTGCGGACTGAAGTTACGAATGGATCTATGTATCTATAAAAATTCAGCTATTCTGGAACACACTCGATGGTCTCCGCACTGCCCTTACCTTTCTATGGCCTTTCCACCCATCACACTACGGTACAATGTTGACGGTACCTTAGAGACGGTACCTTCCAGAACAGGACATAAAAAACGTAAAAAAGGAAAGATGTACAAGCTGGAGACTGCATTGCGACTAGTATAAAAAGGGGCTATGGTCAAGATCGATAGTTCATTGTGACTACCAAGACCGAGCGAACAAGATGAATACTTTCAGAGAAACACAGAACAAGTTGTTTAGAAGGGCACAATTCAAGTGTGAGGCTTCGGAAGTGGAATGCGATTGTGAGCCTTGCGATGGATACGATGCTGTACCTTGTGACCTGAGCGATGCCGTAAAGCATCATGGGGACTTTAGTGCCCCTACCCCTATCATGGAAAGTGATGCTGTGCGTGTCAAACCTGTAGGATGCGAAAGCGATGCTGCTCGTCCTCTTGGACATTTTACTGGGTTTCGTTTTAAAGGGGAATGTCGACCTTCACGTTTACCTCCCTACGGATGTCATCCAGCCCTGAGCAAACTCCTGCCCATTTCACTCAACCCTCATCGAAACGAACCTGTGAAAAACGAATATTCGTTTCCTGTGCGTTTGTCGGAATACTGCGACTTTGAAAATCGTCTTCAATCGTTCAAAGGAAAATGGCCAAAGTATCTGGGAGGACCGACCCCCGAAGAATTAGCCAGAGCCGGATTTTTCTACTTGGGCGAAGGAGATAAAGTCAAGTGCTTCAGTTGCGGTGTGTCACTTCACCACTGGGAACCTCAAGATTCGGCCTACGTAGAACATGCTCGATGGTCACCGAATTGTCATTACTTACCTTTAGTGGGACCAAGACATTGAAGTAACTTCTTACCATAATCATCTGTTCATGGATACTTTACAAGAGAACATTCGTGCTTTGCCTGTGGAGTTGAGAGAACGCATTTATCGAGAACTGGTCAAAATACAAGTGAAACGTAAAGAACAATTGCATCCGATACGTCACCGGTGTTTGAACCACTGGTACCTGAAGGCTATACAAGGACTGATTCAATTGAAAGTGTTCCATTGGACAGACATTGATCAACGATCCTCTAGTTTTAAAAAGGATTGGTTTGGTATGGACGATTGTAGTTACATCATTGTAAACGTACTGCATCGAATTCAAGAGGAAGAGTTAACGAATTACCAACATCTTGAACACAATGTCAACTTGGTGAAAGAGGAAACTTCTGAACGAATTGTAATGTGTAGATTAGTGACTCAACGATTTAAATTCGACACTGAAGTGAAACCATGTTTGTGCAAAGAGTACATTTCTTGTGTCAGACCAAAGAGGATTTAGTATGACCTATTCATGGATACTTTACAAGAGAACATTCGTGCTTTGCCTGTGGAGTTGAGAGAACGCATTTACCGAGAGCTGGTCAAAATACAAGTGAAACGTAAAGAACAATTGCATCCGTTACGTCACCAGATCTTTAACCACTGGTACCTAAAGGGTATAAGAGAACTGATTCGTCAGAAATTGTTTCAGTGGTCAGACCTTGTTCAATACTTCCAGGCCCCCGATGATTCACGTGTTGATCATTTTGGTTACTTCGAGATTCACCTAGAGCAACCCATTGAGGAAGACGAGGTAAAGGATTACCAACATATTTTACGTGGAATCTACTTAGCGGAAGAGGAAACTTCTAATCGAACTCTGACGTTTCGGTTACAGTATGCAAGATTTACATTCCCAACTGGAAAACGAACATCACTGGCTAGAAAGTACGTGTATTCTTTTCGAAACAAAGAGACTATAAAAACAGGCAGCTATGCCACGACTTATGTCGTATGTCATCCAACAGATTCCGTGGAAGGAACTCAATGACCATATTCAAACCGTGGATCATTACCATCGATTATTGCAAGAACTGTATCCATTCAATTTGGGACGACAAGTGGTGTGTGTCTTAGTGACTTGTTTTCTGGGATTTCGTTTACCAGCCGATTCTTTGTGGACTCTTTACGATCAGTACTTACCACCTCCATGGCCTTAAATGGTCACGAAAAACTCCTTTTGCTCAAAGCCTTGCGGTTTCATCTGGATACTTCTCGACCTCAACAGGAAAAAAAGATTCGTCAACTTTTAGCTACCCAAGACGTGTATGACGATGTGTGTGTAGCTTGTGACTTACACCCTCATTGGACAGATGTTCGTGACTGGAAAAAGGGGGGTTTTGAGGCTTGGACCCAAGAAGTGGCCCAGTATGCACAAGAGTTGTTCAAGGAAAAAAGTTACTTTTCAACCTGTGTTAGTGACGGTGCCAGAAGAACCCGTCACCGAGAACAACCACTCGCTTCAGGACAGGACTGTCATGGACATTCTTGAAAGGTCATTCCGGGAGGACACTTGTGTGACAATACCTCATGTAGAGACTGTAAGAACATTACACACTGTCCCTAGGACATCTTGGTTAACCAAAACATGTTGTACAGACACTTGTTTATATTCCACTTTGATCGCTTTGCTGTGTTTTATATTCCTGTACATCACTATTTGGGTTGTATGTATTTTTGTCTTTCGTGTTCATATTTGAAACATTCAATAAACGTGTTCTGAAAAAGTATATAAACTCTTGTCTTGTTTGTTTTTCGTGTCACAAGTGACATTTCTCACACCATGGCTACCTCTACTGTCTCTGCTCCCTCTTCCTCTACTGTCAAAGTCATCGACGAACACTTAGATCGTGCCAGTTGGGAGGCTTTGTATCTTCGCCATCCCTTTAACATGCTCATTGCTGGACCTAGCGGTTCAGGCAAAACCGAATTCGTCAAACGTTTGATCGAACATAAACATCATTTGATCGATCGGCCCCCTCAACGAATCGTGTGGTGTTACAAAGAGTGGCAATCGGCGTACAGCCTCTTGCGAGAAAGTCAAGGCGATTCCATCGTGTTTGTGGAAGGCATTCCTAAAGAAGACGACGGCATCGTCTCTGACTCCCGTCTAACCCATTTGGTCATTTTCGACGACATGTTAGGAGAAGACGAAGAAGAAATTAAATTGTGGTTCACGCGCAAAGGGCATCACCGTAATGCCAGTGTCGTTTACATCACCCAAAATTTGTTTCAACAAAGTAAAGCCCATCGCACCATCAGTCTCAATGCGCATTACGTGGTCTTGTTTAAAAGCCCTCGAGATAAATCGCAAGTGCAAGTCTTAGCCAAACAGTTAGGAACGCCTTGGCTGACTCAGGCGTACGACGATGCCACTCAAACGCCACACGCCTATTTACTCGTCGATTTGAAACCTACGACTCCCGAGGATTTGCGATTTCGTACCCACTTGTTTCACCACTGGTGCCAAGACGGAGGGCCTGTCCTGTACACGTCTCCGTCCTCGACTTCATTTCACTCCCCATGAAAAAAATCTATAAAAACCTCAGACCCTTTTTCGTCTGTCTCACACAGTGTGAACATGACGTCCCTTCAGTCGCATCTTCCCGTCAAATTGATTCGTGCCTTGTATGGCATCAGTCGAGAAAAAGATCCACAAACACGAGCCCGTGTCTTAGAAGCTAGTCTCAAAGAAGTCTTACGATGGTTCACGGTGACGGCACGTCAATTACTCCAAGGAATCATTCAGATTCCTCATCAAACCCAACGCTTTTTCGATCGAAACAAAGTCGCTTTGGTCCAACTGGCCGATCCCCGCATCGACACTCAAACCAAAAAACAAATCATTTTGAAACCTGGAGGGAGCGGTACTCTAGGAGGGGTCATCATTCGCTCACTCTTAAGATGGGATCCTAATGCCCCCAAAGTTATCCCCAAGACAAAAGTCCAACGAAGCCCCAAGAAGAAAAAGAAAAAGACCAGGTCCCCAAGAAGAACTTCTCCAGTGGCGGGACCCTCCTCTTACCAGACACCACCACCATCACCCCGGAAAAAGAAAAGAAGCCCCCAGAAAAAGAAACAGAGAAAAAGTCCACAGAAAAAGAAAAGTCCACAGAAGAAGAAAACTAGTCGCAAGAGAGGCACTTCGGCCAGGTCGCAACCTTACACTCGCAAGCCACGACCTGCCACAGCGGTGACTGCGTCTCCGGCAGCCTCACGTTTGTCCACTTCTCCGTTGATGTCACCAGGAACTGAAGAGTACTTGGAGACGTTGATCACACCAAGAACTTCTCCGTTGATGACCCCCAAAAGAACTTCCCCAGTGGCAGGACCTTCCAATTTAGCGGCAGTGGCTGCTGCTCACAAAGTACCTTCTCCCAAAATCAAAGTCCAAGAAAGATCGGGCATGTTACAAAGTTTACTGGATTTGTCCAAACAAGAACTGGCTCGATTTAGTCCGT
The DNA here is from genome assembly GCA_028554795.2 of Sinohyriopsis cumingii. Classification (NCBI taxonomy): domain Eukaryota; kingdom Metazoa; phylum Mollusca; class Bivalvia; order Unionida; family Unionidae; genus Sinohyriopsis; species Sinohyriopsis cumingii. The sequence continues at coordinate 153,931,994 of CM068826.1, forward strand.
TACGTACCCCTGCACGACGTGTCATGCCTGTCCTCAAACTGATAAAACGTAAAGACAATCAGTGGCGACGCGTTCCAGTATAAAAAAGGCCTGTGACCGAGTAGGGTATCAGTGTTTTTAGGTGCTCCTAAAGACTCAAAGATGTCACCCTCCAGAAAACCCCAAGGAAAGAAAAGGAAAGGACTGCCACCACGTTTAGCCAAACATGGGGACCTGTTATCTGTCCTGTCCAAAGCTTCTCCACCCCTACGAAAAAAACTCATTCAAACGGCTTCCAAAGAGGTCATCGATACCGTGTGCGAATGTTGTTTGAACGTTTTGAAAGGCACGATCCCTTTGTCCAAACACCAGAAACAATGCTTAGGCAAACATCGTCACGTTCTTCGGAAAATGGTTCAAAAGAAAATTCCCATTCGTCAAAAAAAGAAGATGTTGGTCCAACGTGGAGGCATTTTACCTCTCTTGTTAGGCCCCATACTGAAAGGAGTCTTGGGAACCATGTTGGGAGGACTGATGGGAGCAAGATAAAAAGGCCTTCGGAAGTCCCAAGATCTCAGAATTCACCCCTGACAACCCCATGGAAGGACGAAAACTAGCTTTAGTGCCTTACAAACGATGGATGGAATACCATCGGTGGCAAGAACAACGCACCCCGCATTTACCTCCCAATCCCAATTTGAGCGAGATATCCCAGTTACAACACGAATTGCAGTCCTTGATGGATCGCCAAGATTTGTCCGAAACAGAAAAATCGCAAAAGTACGGTCAACTCTTGCAACGACTACAACTCTTTCACCAGAAAGCTTTAGACGAAACAGCTCTACCCACTCTGAAAGATTTTAAGACCTTGATGAAAAGTCCAGCACCATCACCAGTACCAGTACCACCAGTATCCGTGACCAAGACAGAAAAAGGAAAAGAAGAAGAAGAAGAAGGGTTTCAAACTCCACCAGAAAAAGTACGCAAGTTAACAACACCACCTACTTCCAGAATTGGATGGATTAAAAAGATGATGGCCACCCCTTCTTCCTCACAAGAGAAAAAGAAAGTGAAGATAGAAGTGAAGACAGAAGTGAAACAAGAACCGATATCCCCTGCTCAGACATCCTCCTCCTCTTCGACACCTATTGCCGGTCGCACACGCAAAGCCTTGCAATCCAAGAAAATACCCCAAGAGAAAAAGAGTAGCCTCTTCCAAGAGTGGGTGCCTTATTAACACACCAATCAACACAAAAAAATGGAAAAAGTCTTAGCTAGCATTTACTACGATCCCTCGCATCCTGCAGGTTACGCAGGAGTTCAAAAATTGTATCGTGCTGCCAAAACGCGACTGAAAAGTCTCCGTTTACCTCAAGTGCAACGATGGTTACAAGAACAAGCTACCTACACTTTACACAAACCCATTCGACGCAAGTTTGCCAGAAGTCGCACCCGAGTGGAAGGCATCGATCATCAATGGCAAGCCGATTTAGCCGATGTCTCTCATTTGGCCAGCTACAATCGTGGTTACAAATATTTGTTTTGTGTCATCGACGTCTTTTCCAAATTTGCCTGGGTCGTGCCCTTGACTTCCAAATCGAGCAGCGAGTTAGTGCGAGCCCTGCAACGGGTGTTAAAACAAAGCGGTCGTCACCCTCTTCGATGGCAAACGGACAAAGGCACCGAATTTCTGAACCAAGCTTTCCAAAAAGAATTAAAGAAACGTGACATTCATTTTTTTACCACCGAGAATCCCGAAACCAAAGCCAGCATCGTGGAGCGTTTTCAACGCACTTTGAAAGAACGCATGTGGAAATATTTTACGCATCACCACACTCTGAAGTACATCGACATCTTACCGCACCTGGTGCAAGCGTACAACCAATCTTACCATCGAAGCATCGGACCTGCCCCGCAAGACGTGACTCCCGACAACGAAGTGCTGGTGTTCGAGCGCCTGTTCGGTACGTCCCCGACGAGGGCTGTCCCCAAGAAAAGTGGAGAGTTGACCGTAGGAGATTGGGTGCGCATTGGCAAAACCAAACGCACTTTCGACAAAGGTTACTTACCTAACTGGACGACCGAATTGTTTCGCGTCACTGGACGAGTGCATGGCCGTCATCCTGCCGTCTATAAATTGGAAGACATGAACGGAGAAGTACTCAAAGGAACGTTTTATTTGCCCGAGTTACAACGTGTCACCAAAAAAGAAGACGACGTGTACGACATCGAAAGCATTCTCGAACGCAGAACCCGTAAAGTGGGCAAACGACGTGTCAAAGAAGTAAAAGTACGTTGGAAAGGATATCCACCCAGTTTCGATTCTTGGATCGACGCTTCGCAAGTCATCGACTATAAAAAGAAGAAGTGACCATCATGCCCTTTCACACATCAGACGCAGCTACGTCGACCAGTCCTTCTTCCCCTAGTTCTTCTGTGCAAGATTTACAAAAACAACCCTTGTGGGTGTGGTGTGGAGAACGTGTGCCTAAAACGCAAATCGTCTTTTTCTGCCAAATCTTCGTGGTGTATTGTGTCATCGGGGCAGCCATCGCCAATTTGAGTTTGCAACAAGGAGACAAACAATTGTGGACCATTTTATTGAGCAGTTGCATCGGTTACCTGCTTCCCAATCCCTCCCTGAAATTCTCCTCGAACGGGAACGTTGTGTCCAGTGCCAGTGCCAGTCACCACTCCAACAACCATAACCAGAACCCCATTTTGGGCGGAGACACGCCTCTGACATCCACTAACCCCTCGGACAGCCACAGAACTCTGGAATTATGAGTCACCAAAACCAATTTTACTTAACCTTACCCAGTGACAGTTCCATGGAGGTGTTTCCCAATAACACGTTGTGCTGTTACACAGCCAAATTACCTCAAGCCATCCCCTTAGATCACGAAGCCCATTGGGAAGTGGCTTTAGTGGAAATGATTCACCCAACCCAAGTCCTCAATGTCATTGACGATCAAAGTAAATTTACGGTGGAAGTTTATGACGAACCATTGCAAAAGTGGATGAATGACAATAACAAATATCCCCATAAAAAACAAAACAAAGTCAATCCAAATTGGACCGACTATGAGTTGTTCATTCCCTCAGGCTATTATTTTAGTGGTCAACATTTGGTCAGCGCCATAGCCTCCAAGTTTAATGGTGTGTTTGGGGAAGCTTTTAAGACTTTCAAGTCCAAAGCTGTCACACTGGAATACCACAAAACAGCTCGTCGCTTCTTGATGAAATTTCCTGAGGAAAAAATCATGGGTTTCTATTTTAATGATGAATTGTTTGACATGTTGGGTGGTGACGTAAAGATGAGGAAGAAAGTAGAACAAACACTAAAACAAAAAACCGTCATTTACAGCAACGAGTCTTTTGGCCAGTATTTTCGTACCCCGGTAGAACTGAACCAAGGACTGAATTTGATCTTTGTGTATTCCGATGTGGTGGAATACAACGTGGTGGGACACACCTCCGTGCCGTTACTGCGTGTCATTCCTTTCAAAGTGGACTCTGCCACAATCGCTGACGAGGAAGGTGGAAACACTTACCACGTCCACCGCGAATTTGTCCATCCTCACTATTTGCCGGTCAGCAAGTCGTATTTAGACACGGTCAACATTACTATAAAAGGAGATTTGGGACAAAATATTCCATTCACCAAAGGAAAAGTCACGGTGAAACTCCATTTTCGAAAACGGTTCTTTCACGATTCGTAAGTAAGTAAGTCATGTATCCAGTGTACCGAGGGGTTGCTCGACAGCGAGGACACGGTTTAGGAGACATGTTAAAATCGGCCTTTCGTTCGGTATCTCCAGTCTTGAAACCGATGGTGACACGAGGATTGCACGCCTTGAAAGATGCGGCACTGACACAAGGCAAAGAATTTCTCCAAAATGTCATCATCGACAAACAAAACCCTAAAGAAGCCTTCATGAGGGCAGGCAAAAATGTCTTGCTGCAAACGGGCAAAGACATTTTAGGTCGACGGGACACACCTATAAATGCCCTGCACGCTACCGAGTCAGGCATTCAGCAAGGACAAGGCAGAAAGAGACGACGAAGAAGAAAACACCCTTTCACCAGACTTCAAGCGAGAAAGGCCAAGAAAAGAAGAACCGTTCGAGACTTAGACGTTTTCGATTATTGAAACACAGAAAAAAATGATGCACCGAGAGTCTTGTGCTTGTTCCAAGACGGAACTGGATCTGTTTGCCATGCCCCCCCACCATGATGACCATGCAAGAATCCCAATGGGTGGAATTTCTTCCTATCTCCTCTTTGACCGATTCTGCTCCCATCGAGTTCGAAATCAAAGGACAACCCGAAGATTACATCGATCTAAATAGCAGTTACCTGTACTTGAAAGTCAAAGTAACCGAAGCGAACAACGATGACCTAGACAATACTGATGCAGTAGCTCCCGTCAACAATTTCATGCATTCCTTGTTCAGCGAAGTGGACTTGTACTTGAATAACAAGCTGGTCAGCAGCAGCATGGATACTTACCCTTATCGAGCGTACCTGGAAAATCTCTTGACGTATGGAATAAACGCCAAGAACACTCATCTGGATGCTTGCGTGGTATGGAAACCTGACCCAGCAACTAAGTTCAACGCTATTGTACTTGCTGCGGATGCTGCACATTCAAAGGGATTTGTAGACCGACGAGCGAAAATTCATCAAAGTCGTAGTTTAGAACTGATGGATCGCTTGCATTTGGACATGTGGTTGCAAGAAAAGTATTTGCTGAACGGGGTGGATATCCGCTTGAGACTGAATCGCAGCAGTGCCGCTTTCCATTTGATGGCTGCAGAAAATGCCACTTTCAAAACCAAAATCCTAGAAGCCAGACTCTACGTGCGTCGTGTGGAAGTGTTACCTAAAGTAGGTAACGACATCAGTCAAACATTGAGCAGAACAACCGCCAAGTATCCGATCCGACGTGTGGAAGTGAAAACGTTCACCATTGCCTCTGGACTCCGATCCATGATCCAAGATCATCTGTTCCAAGGACAGTTACCCAAACGTTTGATTGTTGGTATCGTCAAGAATTCAGCCTTCAACGGAGCCTACAACGAAAATCCTTTCCTCTTTAATCATTACAATGTGTCCAAGATCGAAGTCAGTCACGACGGCAAGACCTTGTGTACCCGGCCTTTAGAACCTAAGTTTGGTGACGGGAATTATTTGAGGTCGTACTTGTCCCTGTACGAAGCTACCGGACAGTTAGGAACCAACACCAGTCACGGCATTACGTACGAAGATTATGCAGGAGGCTACGCTTTGTGGGCTTTCGATTTCACTCCAGACCAAGGCAGCGACGAGGGACATTTCCACCCTATAAAATCAGGCCAGATTCGTGTGGAACTTCAGTTTACTACAAATCTAACAGAGACGGTGAACGTCCTCCTGTATGCAGAATTTGACAATACCATAGAAATCAACAGTTTGAGAGAAGTCATTCTAGACTATTAGAAGCCATGGAAGACTGTTATCCCTCTTTGCCTAGTGGAGAAACTTTAAAGATGAAATGTGAGGAAACTGTAGAAGAAGAATCCCAAGACAAAGACGAAGAAGATATCATGATGAAGTCAAGATGGCCAGAACAAGAAGCCCATTTAGTCTCCTGTTTTGCCAAACACTTGGTCGACAAAATGACGGAATTGATCAAGAAAAATTGCTATGGATGTCAAAACGATCATCCCAGTCAAATTCAACACGATAAATGCCTGATGTTGAGCCAAGAAGAAAAATTGGACGAGTATCTGGACGAAGCTTGGAGCCTCATCTCGAACAAAGACGTGTTGCACCAGTGGTATAAAGACTTGCGTGAACATTCTTGTCCACCATTAACCACTCAAGAGATCCATCGTATCGAAGCTCTCCTGAATCAGAGTGAGGAAACAGAACGAATAACCGTTTATTCGTCAGACATTTTCAAGCAAAAAGTCAGGATCGAATTGACGACGTATTATTACCTGTGAAGAAGAAGAAAAACACAAATCAATGGATACCTGGGAACTTTATTACCTTTTGAACCACAGTTCGTATACGGCTTCTTGGAATCCTGTCGTCTGTGCTAAAGATGAACTCCCTCATCGCAAACCTAAAGACCATCAAGCTTACGTGATCAACACGGACGACAGTCATCTCCCAGGAACCCACTGGGTAGCCGTTTACTTTCCTCAAGAAGGCTGTGTGGAATATTTCGATTCGTATGGATTGCCGCCTTTGGAAGACGATATCATTGACTTTATGAGAAGAAATGCTCAAACCACCCGATTCAATAATGTGAAATTACAAGGCACAGATTCCTTGGTGTGTGGACAGTACTGTGTGTATTTTCTGCATCATCGCAGCCTGGGCTATTCCTTAGAACATTTAGTGACTCATTTCGATCCTCGTTCTTCTGCTAGAAACGATGTGAAAGTAGATCGATGGTTTTGTGACCATTATGCTTATCTTTTGTCTCAAGCTAGGAAACGTAGTGTCCATCAATGGCCTAATGATTTCCAACAGTGGAAATCACAATTTCATTCACAACGTTGTCAGCCCTGTTCAAAGTAGTTAGTAATTGAGAAAAAATTGTTTGATGTTATAGTGTTGGATTATTGTTTAAAAATGTTAGAGTTGTTGTTTAGTGTTAAGTGATTTTTGAATAAAAAATGTTGTGTTTAGAAAAAAATGACTTTGTGGTTTGTTTAGCTATAAGAATGTTGGATTGATGCTCTTTCATTTCTTACTATCCCTCTCATGAACGTTGCGACTCGAAAACCGTGTGGGGGATGTTTTCCTTCACGTCCGCGCTTTCACTTTAAGAACCGGGTTGTTCCCAGTCTAGCCATCCATTGTCGACTCATCCTCCTAAGAAGATGTGCTCCAAACTAGCTAAGCTCAACGAAGCCTACGTGAATCTGCATAGGGTCAGACACAGTCTGATACCGAAACCAGAAGAAATAGAGAATGTGAGAATGTTAAAAATCACTGAAGACCTGATAGAAGAGCTCTTCAGAGAAGAAATGAACAAGGAGAAAGAAGAATGGACAGAGAAGTACAGACTTCAGAGACAGCAGCAACAGCAGCAACAACAGCAGCAGCAGCAACAACCTGAAGCTGACAGAGGCTTTGTCGATTGTCGTATCGACACCAAAGAATTCTTCTTCTCTTTCCGAAGAAGCAGACCTATTGCCAGAAAGTCTATCCTCAGAGGACATCGCATTCTTAGAAACTAAAAAAGAATGCCATAGCAAAACAAAAAAACAGCCCTTTTCAGGGCTACCCAATACTCTAGAAAAGAAATAACGATCGATTTGCCAATGTGTGTAGGTAGAGTAGTGTGAAAATAAACACTAACTCTTTTTCAAAAAAAATGTGAGGGTATGTGATTGTGTGATTGTGTTTGTAAGTGATAAAGTAGGTTGGTGTGGATAGTAGATTAAAATGATGTTTGTTTGTTTTTTTGGGCTGATTGAGGTGTAGATTTTGGGTTAGATTGGATTGCTTTGCGTATGTGGATAGTCTATTGAAGTGATGGGTAGCATAAAAAAAGTGAGTGAGTGTTTCTTTTAGGTCCGCGCGTTGTTGATGTTTTTTGGTCATGATCTAGGTAAGATGAATTTTATGTTTTTAGGGGGATGTTTTCCTTCACGTCCGCGCTTTCAGTATAAATTGAAACTCGTTCGGCAGTCCAGCTACCCTTGTTGATTGATCAACACAGCCAGAAGAATGAATAGCAGAATAGTGAAACTGTTAGAACTCCAGATGCACCTGGAATATGCCAGGCGCATAGTAAACGAACTATCAGCGGAGGCTATCGTAGAAGAAGCAAGAATACAGAAGGAAGAAGAGGAGAGAAGACAGAGGGAAGAGGAGGAAAAGAAAAGAGAAGAGATGATGTCGTTTAATATTCCTGAAACAGAGGATTGGGGTGCTGAAGCGAATCATCCTCCCTCTGCGCTCCCCAGAAGAAAGGTGAAAGAAGACTGGGGAAGAAGATGCGTGTGTGGCGCCAGGCCAGGAAGGTGCAACCATTAGATAGGTGCATCAGGAGTTCAAAAAAAAACAGCCCTTTTCAGGGCTACCCAATACTCTAAAAAAGAAATAACTATTAATTTGCCAATGTGTGTAGGTAGAGTAGTGTGAAAATAAACACTAACTCTTTATTAATAGTGGAAGTGTATGTGTTTGTGTGTTTGTAAGAGCACAGGTATGTTTGTGTGAATAGTAGATTATGGGTTTCTTAGCAAATGTGGAGAGTATAGTTAGGGTTATATTATATGAAATGAGAAAGTAGGGGGATGTTTTCCTTCACGTCCGCGCGATGTTTGGTCATCATCTAGGTAAGATCCATTTTATGTTTTAGGGGGATGTTTTCCTTCACGTACGCGCTTTTCGTATAAGAACCCACAATATTCGTCGTTCAAACCATTCTGCAAAGAATAAAAAGAAGATGGCGTCAAACCAAATGGACAAATTACAAACCTTGCAAGACGTTTTAGACAACTTAGGAATAATGGAACAGATGCTAATAAGACTCGTTGAAGACCATTATTCCTATAGTCCCCATCGTGTAAAGATGGAAATTAACAATTTAAGGAAAGCAAAGGACAAGATTAGTGGTGTCATGAAAGAGATCAAGGAGGAGAAGGAGGATGAAGAGGAAAAGATAAGAATAAGAACATGGAACGAAAAAATTGAAAAAGAAGAGGAAAATGAGAAGAGGAAGAAAGAAGAGGAGGAAGAGAAGAAAGAAGAGAAGGAGAAAAAAAAGAAGAGAAAGAGTGTTGGAGATAAAATAAGAAGTTGGTGGAGGAAAAGAAGAAATTAGAAGAAGAAAACCCAAAGGCCCTTTTCAGGGCCAGCCATATTCGTCGAAAAGAGATAGCCTTTCCATTGCCTACCCCTTTTTTAAAAAAATTTTTTTTAAAAAAAAAATCCCATGTTAAATTCCCCTTGTCCGTAGAGTGGCCCACGATTTATTGCCATGTTAAATTCCCCTTGTCCGTAAAGTGGCCCACGATTTTTCTCCATGTTAATTTTCCATTGTCCGTAAAGTGGCCCAGGGGTGTTTTTAATGCTAATTCCCATTGTCCGTAAAGTGGCCCCCTTTACTACTAGGGTTCCAGAAGACCTAACACATACATTCAACACCTGCCATAAACTATAAAAAAAGAACTAAACTAAAAATAGAGCTAAATAAGACTGGATCCCCCGAAACAAATCCAGGATTTCTAATGAAGAATAACCCTAACCTCAATCTCATATATATAAATATAGTTAACTTTATACATGAATCTGGGTTACAAAAGAAAATATAAAACCAAAATTACATTAATTCAATTATTATCAACTAGGAGACTGCCTAACAAATACTAATACCTCTGAGAACACTCTAGCCGAAGGTGACAGTAATATCTATACCACGAGAAATTCTAGGCCCCCAAAATTAGAGCATATAAGATGGTCCAACACCCAAGACCATCAGGGCCCGCTGCACAAAGTAGTGAAACTATAAACAACTTAGGAAAGAAGGACCCCAAATTAGCATCTTTAAGGTGGTCTAAACACCAACGACCATCAAGCCCAGCAGCACAAGGCTGCAAATAAAACAACAATAATTTAGACAAGTAAGATCCTAAAACTTACTCCAACATATAAGGTGGTCTCAAAAGTCCAAGACCATCAGGACCAGCCACACAAAGTGGCAAACTTTACTAAAAACTGTCACCTAAAATACCTATCCTAAGCTAAATTCTAAACTCAAAACAGCAATTTAGACCCGATACCCTGAAGTCTAGGAGCACAGACCTGTGATCTTGGAGCCACCTTTCCACCGTTTCCTCCTTTGCTACGGTCAGACACCAAAACATTGCATGCAGTGCACGCCCTTAATACTAGGGAAAATTCAGTACCAACATATGAGTGTGTATTAAGGGCGTGCACTGCACGCAATTTTTTGGTGTCTGACCGTGGCAAGGGAGGAAACGGTGGAAAGGTGCTCATACATACCTAAATGCAACTAAGTAGTAGCGACTGAATAGGTCGAGTGTGTGTTGGGTCTATTCACACTCGCCGTCAAGCCCTCCATTCAGATAGTTAGGGACTAATCTTAGTCCCAGTGCCTGACGGCTTCAATCAAACAGTGCCCCTTGAGCACATTAAAGCCTGGAGGAAGTGGCTCGAATTCCTTCCCCTATGAGTAATTAAACAGCCTACCGTGTAGGCATAAAACAGTGGCACAAGCACGCCTCTGCGAAAACCACTTCAATCTAAATTGACTAACTAACTTAAGCGCCATTCAGTATTGAATCAGCCACGGCAAGCAATATCATGGATAAAATAGACAAGTTGCAGGATGTCGTGGACAATTTGGGGATAATAGAAGAGATGCTAGTCAAACTGGATGATGATTACTACTATTGTCCCCATCGAGTTAAGATGGAAATTAACAATTTAAGAAAGTCAAATGAAATATAAAGGGAGCTAATGAAACAATAAAAGGAGAATAAGGAGGAAATAGAAGACAATCAGAGGATGAGAGCCTGGAATGAAAAAAATTGAAAAAGAAGAAGAGAATGAGAAGAGGAAGAAAGAGGAGGAGGAAGAGGTGAGAGGAGAAATATGAGAAGAAAAAGAAGAAGAAGACAAAGGCAATAACAAAACTGAGAAGATGGTTGAAAAGTAGAAGGGAGGAGAGAAAATAAAAGAAGTTACTCAAAAGCCCGTTTCAGGGCCACTCATATGTCTCGACAAGATTTGCTCTCTTGCCTAAAGTTTTTAGTCGATTTTATACTTTAAGTGTGATAGATTTATGTACATAAATATATGCATGTGTCCTATGTCTATGTCTATTTTCCGCCAGTCTCATCCGCCAAGCGTTCTATCCAGTTATGTTCTTTGTCCCGCCCCGCCAAGCGTTATTATTATTATTATTATTATTATTATTATTATTATTATTATTATAGTTTCACCGATGGACTAGATGAACTTAACGACTTGGCGGGGCGGGACATAACGTTATTTTTCCCCACTGTCGCTGTTTGCTGTTTGGTCCTAATTGATGTCAGCCCCTTGCAACATTGTTGCCAATGTCCAGTACCATGACGTCACCCACGTGTTCCATTTCCCTTGTCGCTACACCAGCCCAATACGTTTTGTTGCTATACCTACCCAATATTCCATATTATTAAATTCCCCTTGTCGCTATAGTGGCCCAGTTGTTTTTTCCACTGGATTTCCATTATCGCTATAAATTTTGTCGCTATAGTGACCCACGATCTTTTTGACTGGGATTTCCACTGTCGCTATAATGGCCCACTTCACTACTTCTTTGGTTTGACTCGGCCGAGGTTCGAACATGCGACCTCCCGCATCCGTGTCGTGATTTGATTGACTGCTTGGATTTACGTCGCGTGCGCCCAAAGGGGCATGTGCGACTGATTTATTCCCGCACAGCGGGATGCTAAATTTTCCTGGGGGAAGGAATTAGTACCACATCCCTCAGGCGTTTATGTGTTCAAAGAGCACTGCTAATTTAGCCGTGAGATCGTAGGACTATATGTCTCTAACGACCTAAATGAAAGGCTTTAATGAGCGGGAATGGGCTCAGCACACACTCATGTTAACAATGAGTTGATTTCAGTCCGTATTTTCTGTACTATGTGTCGAATTAAGCAGTATGTAACGCCTGTTGCGATTGGTCGCAACTATGACGTCACATCGGGACACCTAGCTTTAGGCGGGTGGAAAACGTTCCACAACTCCGCCCGTGTCGGACGCTCTAATCACTTAGGCCACCGGAGCTGTTACATGGAAATGCAAGTATGTGCGTATGTGAACGAGGTTTATTCCGTACAAGTAAAACTATTGTATTAATCGCAATAATATTAATGCTGATATTACTTGTGTTAATTTCGTGTCATAACATTCTTGTCATAAGAACATTTGATGTTAAAGCATGATTGAAATCTGAAAACAAACGCAAAAGAAGAGTAATTTAATTGATGTAATCCTTTCAGCAAGGAAAGATTCTCGACGTTTATGCTACTCGACGATGTTTTTGCCGTGTACGTAAGCTTACACGAGAACTGGGATCAAAACACCACTTAACGTCTCTGTCGTGTATATAGCTTTACACGAGAACTAGGATTTAAACATTTTGAGAGTTTCCTATATTGGGCATAGCTTACATGGGAACTAGGATCAAGACACCATGGGTCGTTCCTGAGATGGATGCAGATTAGATGAGGACAAGGATCGAGACACAATGAATCATTCCTGTAGTACATATGGCTTACATAAGAACTAGAACCGAAGTTTTATAGTGCGTCCCTATAATGGATATAGCTTACACGAAAACCAGGATCGAAACATAATGAGTCGTTCCGGTAATGTATATTGTCTCCACGAGAACTACGATCGATGCGTATTGGTCTCAACTTATTTATCTGGTTGTCAACGATCAATAACATGATTGTTTAGAATTCGATTGGATGATTGTTTTGTATTTGATTGGATGATTTTTTTAATTCGATGACGTAAATTATAGTAATGACAAGTTTACGAGAAAAATTTCTGAAAAAGGTCGAATAGCAGGAGTATAGATTCAAAGCGTAAGGATATCTTGTCATTTTTCGGTTTACAACGGATATACATGTATAGTGTTTGCAGTTTAATAGTTTTGATATTTTAACACAATATGAAAAAAGTTTTGATATTTTAACACATTACGAAATAGTTTTGATATGTTAGCACATTATGAAATAATTTTGATATGTTAACACATTATGAAATAGTTTTGATATTTTAACACATTATCAAATAGTTTTTATATGTTAACACATTATGAAATAGTTTTGATATGTTAACAATTATGAAATAGTTTTATATGTTAACACATTATGTTATTATATTAATTTGTATTGTGTGCTTGACATTTAGAGTTTTTGTTCCTTACCAGCTTTTTATTATGATTGTAAGTTATAAATAGGCTGTTTACTGATGTTTGAGTTAAGTTCTAAATAGGTTGTTTACTGATGTTTGAGTTAAGTTATAAATACGCTGTTTACTGATGTTTGAGTTAAGTTATAAATACGCTGTTTACTGATATTTGATTTAAGTTATAAATACGCTGTTTACTGATGTTTGAGTTAAGTTATAAATAGGCTGTTTACTGATGCTTGAGTTAAGTTATAAATAGGATGTTTACTGATGTTTGAGTTAAGTTATAAATACGCTGTTTACTGATGTTTGAGTAAAGATATAGGTTCTGGAAGCGAACATTTGACCCACATTCTGGTCATTGTATTTGCGTCTTAGATTTGTATATAAGGTTCTGATAAACGAAATACTAATTTCTTCTTTAAGGTCAGTCTCTCTAATTATTTACTGTTGTGTTCAGATATAATATGAGAGGAATCTTTTATTGGAATTACAAAGTACTCATTGATATTTTGGACAAAAACTCTACTTTGAGATTATTTTGAATTTTTTCAAAGACATTCTGGGTTAAATCCTTGTGAGGTATCAAGACTGTTCACACATCAAGTCATTCAAGATTATTGGTACATCAACACATTCAATATTGGAATTCATTCGGAACTCTATACTCTTAGACTTGTCATAGAACTTTCAGGATAATTTGGGAATTAATTCATAATACTCTAAGTTCCTCTTAAATTTTCACTTTGTAACAAAGAAAAATAAATCTGTTGATTTTAATAAACTTGTTGGTTCCGCTTCTTTCTGTTACTTAGTTTAAGACCATAGAGTCGTAGCATTTAGCTCCCATTTCCTCCGCGTGATATAGCCAGCAATGTGTTGCTAACGTTGTGAAAAATAGCAAAAACAAAATAAAACCCCATGCTCAAATGATTAATCTCTACCACAAAGTTTGCCACCCCCAACCCTCTTTCCCCGCAATACAATATGCTACAATATGACGCTTTAAAATTAATTTCATGAATACAACATGTTCACTGAGTAGTTTATTTCAAAATGGCAGCAGATGTCCACATAATACGCAAAAGGGCAAATAACTTGTGACAACAGCTCAGAACGAGTTACATCCCTTGCTATGCAATAACAATGATGGCTTCTCAATTTTTAAACAAGGATTCTAAATAATTCCGTTACGTGAATTTGCTAGAAGTTACAAGCCTTAACTGCTCTAAAGGCTTTGGGAATTAATCACCTCCAAGACAATTTTTTTTGGGGGGGGATGTGGAGCTTTGAAAAAAAATATAACCGATATTTCCACGAACAAAACGTTCTGGAAGATTACTTGCATTAGTGAAGCAGTAACAACAATCGCTTCGTCCTTTGTAGTACTGAGTTAGTTCCCTTCCCAGGGTTAAAAGTCATAGGCGTGGATCTATGCTTTGTTATGTTACTATGGTAATAATCAAGAGAAATCTACTCTATGACACCATGTGTGGTACATAAACATTTTTCTAATAGTTATCATGCCTGATCATAAAATAAAGAAGAATTGGCAATAGTTTGCATGCACAATACAAGATAATCCTCCTTCGCCAGCCAACTGGAACACTAGCAAGCATTGTAATCAATTTCAGTCATCAGCCAACTGGAACACTAGCAAGCATTGTAATCAATTTCAGTTTTGAATAAGGTGCTACATTATAAAATTGCGACAGAAAAATATTTTATTCAATAATGTAGATTTATAACTCTAATACAACACACAGAAGTAAGCCGGTTTTTAATTTTTTTTAAAAATAACTTGTCTCCACCTCGAATTAGCCTATCAATGTTAATGCTATAGATAATATTGCAGAGGTTGTCGTTGTGCTTTCATATCGATCGATCTATCTATCTATCCATATATATTTGAGCTAGTTCTATATAAAATACCTTTGTTAAGTTTTGCCATTTACAGCCCTAGTATTTTCGCACGAAAAGAACGTTGACACAGATACCTAGCTCAGTCACTGCTCAATTTGGCTTTTCTTCTCACTCTGATACACTGAACTACACCATGATCCACCGTATGTCAGTGTTACAAGATCGAAGTGTGAAGTGAAATTGCCACCTACTGCCCTGTATCTACTAGTGTACAGTATAATTTTGATGGGTGCACTATTGTAATGTCACCTTTATTAGCATGACACGTGAAATATGAAGCTTGCAATAAAAATATGAACGTATTGTGACAATCAAATACCAACACAACTGTTTTTCCATTTAAAACTACTGACGACCAATCGTTTGAAGCTTTTTGAATTTCCCCATGAAACAAGAGTTTAGTTTCTGGATGTAAACAAGCGCACCCACCCCCCCCCCCCCCCACACACACACGCGTACACACACACGTCTACACACACACTCATGCTAGTACTCAATAGTTGATGTGCAATCAAGGATTAATGGTTGCTATTTAAGATCAAAGTGTTGGTCCCATTTAAAATTTTAAATGTTAATTCCACATTCAGTTTTTAAATTTAAAATGTGACTAAGTTATTTCTTTCCAAGTAACATTATGAATTTGGATCTTGTGGAATTACTTTCTGAGCAACACGATATTCGTTAAAGAATAAAAGCAATTGATTATTACGAGTAGCTTACTTTAATTAGGACAACAGATATTCGTTAAAGAATAAAAGCAATTGATTATTACGAGTAGCTTACTTTAATTAGGACAACGCGATATTCGTTAAAGAATAAAAGCAATTGATTATTACGAGTAGCTTACTTTAATTAGGACAACGCGATATTCGTTAAAGAATAAAAGCAATTGATTATTACGAGTAGCTTACTTTAATTAGGACAACAGATATTCGTTAAAGAATAAAAGCAATTGATTATTACGAGTAGCTTACTTTAATTAGGACAACGCGATATTCGCTAAAGAATAAAAGCAATTGATTATTACGTGTAGCTTACTTTAATTAGGACAACGCGATATTCGTTAAAGAATAAAAGCAATTGATTATTACGAGTAGCTTACTTTAATTAGGACAAAAATTATTGACTTCCTCATACCTATGGTTCAAACTGTAAATTTTCGACAAATATTCATTGCCATATTTAACCCAATTAAGAGCGGAATATAGACTACCAACAAGTATTTTTTTATACTGATTTTGTTGTAATGAAGTTTTTCTTCTAATTTAATTTTTAGTTATAATTTTAAATAATTCACACATAAGTAACAATATTTCCATTAAAACAAATATAATTGAAACTTACAACCATAACATTAAAATTAAAATTGTGCAAAGATCTAACTATTAAGTTTCATTCATCAATAAAGAAAAACTGTCATTCCTTTCGGAGGAAATTTTCCTAACTTGCAAATAAACCGAAATGCATTAGATCAAAGCAGTTGAGGACTAATGATGAAAATTTGCATAAGTTTTGGTGCAAAGTATGAAACGTGAAGCTAAAATAATTGCCATGACAACCACAAAACTATTAAACGTGAACAAGTTTCAAGATACAAAATGTAAAATCATGCTCTATGAACCAGTGTTTGTCTCTGAGATTATTATTATTATTATTATTATTAGTAGTAGTAGTAGTAGTAGTAGTAGTAGTAGTAGTAGTAGTAGTAGTATTGACATAACAATTTAAGTGTTCATTTTCGGCTATAAATAGAATACAAACTTACTCAACTGACGTCATGTAAATTAGTTGGCAAATTCGATAATTCAGTCTAGTCTACATGGAATCGAAAGTAAGCCTTCAAACGTTGTGTTTCGAGAGACGAGGCCTTTCAACTTTGTATGTCCAGAGACGAGGCCTCCCAGCTTGTTATGTCCAGAGATGAGGCATTCCAACTTTGTATGTTCAGAGACGAGACCTTCCAACTTTGTATGTCAGAGACTAGACCATCCAACTTTGTGTGTCCAAAGATGAGGCCTCCCAACTTTGTACGTCCAGAATCGAAATCTTCCAACTTTGTCCAGAGATGTGACCTTTCAACTTATGTTCAGAGACAAGACCTTCCAACTTTGTGTGTCCAGAGACGAAACATTTCAAATGTTTATGTCCAGAATCGAAATCTTCCAACTTTATATCTCCAGAGACGAGACATTCCAACTTCGAACTTTGTATGTCCAGAGACGAGGCCTTCGAGAAAAGACCTTACAACTTTGTATATCCAGAGACGAAACATTCCAACTTTGTGTGTCTAGACACGAGACCTTTCAAATGCGCATGTCCAGAATCGAAATCTTGCAACTTTGTATATCCAGAAACAAGACCTTGCAACTTTGTGTGTCCAGAGCCTTTCAAATGTGTATATCCAGAATCGAAATCTTCCAATACTGTCCAGAGACGAGACCTTTCAATGTTGTTTTTCGAGAATCGAAATCTTCCAACCTTTTGTGTCCAGAGTCGAATGTCAAATAGGAACTTGAATCATGCTTTATTAGTGATAAACACTTGAACATTCAGTACACAGAGCATGAACACTCGGTACACAGAGCATGAACCCTCGGTACACATATAATGAACACTCAGTACACAGAGCATGAACACTCGGTACACAAAGCATGAACACTCAGTACACAGAGCATGAACATTCGGTACACAGAGCATGAACACTCAGTACACAGAGCATGAACACTCGGTACACAGAGCATGAGTACTCAGTAAACAGAGCATGAACACTCAGTACACAGAACATGAACATTCGGTACACAGAGCAAGAACATTCAGTACACAGAGCATGAACACTCATTACACACATCATGAACACTCGGTACACAGAGCATGAACGCTCAGTACACAGAGTATGAACGCTCAGTACACAGAGCATGAACACTCAGTACACAGAGCATGAACACTCAGTACACAGCATGAACACTCAGTACACAGAGCATGAACGCTCAGTACACAAAGCATGAACACTCAGTACACAGAGCATGAACACTCAGTACACAGAGCATGAACACTCAGTACACAGAGCATGAACACTCACTACAAAGAGCATGCAAAATCAACATTATATATGTGGTTATCACAAACATATCAGTGCACAGAAATATTTGACTGGGTATTTTTTTCCATTATGACCAAAAGAAAATATATATTTATTTTTGCAACATATTTAATGGTGCTTAAAGCCAATCAAATCAGCAGTACAAAATAGGTACATGCCTACTTTACTTCCAAAATAATTTTCAGTTGTAGTGTTTCTTGTAACTGTTTCACGCGCCCTGAAAATATTATGAAAAATGAGACAGTATACGAATACAGAGTAACAATTGCTGGGCAAACTAACAGACTGCATATGTACACGGGGATAAAAGTTAGAGATAATGGTGCAGAATAAGGTCCGGTAGTAATGCTGATGTATATTGTGTACCTTTGTTACCCATTTCTATATAGAGGGGGAGGGCATAGTGCTTCCATTATCATCGTGTTTGAAGGCGGGATTCAGGTGTGTGATGGAATCATAGGCTGGGGGAGGGGGCATACTCTTGGGTACCAAATACACATGTGGAGGCTCGAACGAGTACGAAGGGGGCAGAGGAGTCGTGGGAGAAACAAACGGCTGGCTTGTGGGATAGGCTGGGTCTACGGCCCCTCCATACAGTTGATGCTGTCCTGGGAGTAGTCTGGGCGGTAGGGGTATATACCCCGGTGGCATAGGACCATATCCCTGGGGAGATCCGTAGTGACGTCCGTTACCTCGAAAATGATGCAATCCTGAAAAGTACATCTATATTTAGTCTGTATATTTTAAAATGAGCGGTTCTTTTTCAGGGGATGCTTGTCAACATTTTCAAGAGGGAGCCAACTACATAGAAACCCATAATCTGGTTCCCTGACTTAGTGCATAGAAACGCAAAAATCGCTGATTAACCTTGTAAATCAAGAAATTATAAATAATAAATATATAAGTTATAAATAATAAATAAAAGTTGTATTGACCGTCATGATGCCATTTTCTGCAGTTACTGGAATTCTGTATCCCATATAATTTTTACTTATAAATCAAAATTGGTTTTTAAAAAAATCTTGTAATGCTGAAAATGATAATCTACTGTAGCAGATACAACAATCTGGGTATCTGTGTTTGTTTTCCGTTCTCTTTGATTAAACACACACACACACACACACACACCTTTGAAACACCGCAGAATTAAAAGGGTTTGATTTTCTGCATTCAGTCAGCTTAAAATTATATTATTTTCATGGTTCATATAAGACATTTATGTTTCGTGAACTGTCCCAGTCCTTACATCTCCAGTTCCCGGTTGATATCGGCCGAGTCGAGTATTATGATTCCAATATATGTCGTGCAGTGAAACAAATTTTGTCATCTTTACAGCCGGAAAACGGGTTAACCCAAAGTTATGTTGAGATTCAACCATGCATGTTAAAGTATTCCGCGTGACGAATATTATTTGTTCTACGTATTATAAAAGATGACAGATCTCGAGATTTGCCAGGATTGGCCTTGTTTCGTTGGCTCCTTATACTAAATACAAACTCACCTGGCGGCCTGGTGTTATTAACTGTGGCAACGGTTGTAGTATTGGGATTCGGGCTAATGCCAAACCTCACCAGAAGGGACCGGAACGTAGAGCCACCATGTTGGGACTTCTTCTTGCAGCAGTAGTACGTCACGCTGATAACAACGGCGAGAAAGATAACGAGACCGATGACAGTGCCAATGATTTGAAGCGTGAAGTTACAGCATTGCTGCTTGTACTGTTCTCCACAGCAACCGTATTCACACTGAAACTGACTCTCTGCCTGCATACGGTTGTAACATTCCTTTGCCAAAGTAACTGTTGGGTGAAACGAATCAATAGTTTAGTAACTTACTTGAATGCTATTTGGAAGTAAAATAGTTATTATTTAAATCGTAAGTCGCATGAAGTCCTCTTTGTACACGATGATTTCAACGTTGACGTGGAGATTAAAAACTGTAGTTTTAATATCTTGTCAACAAAAAAAAAAGAAAACAAAAGAAATCGAATCTTGATAATAGTATCCGATTAGGTTGAATTTTGTAACCATTACTCCAATTGTACAGTTGTATCGATCTCTACAAAGCACTGAGTACTACAGCTATTATGAGTGGGGTAGTGTTGCTGGAAAATGATGTAGCATTTTGGGCGCTTCACGTTTAGGCGCTTTAGATGACTAACTTCCAGATGAGGTCCATTTATTGAAAATTAATGCCTGCACGTCAGTTAAGCATCGATGTGCTGACGTAGACAATAATATACGTGTACTTCTCTGTTTTAAACTATTGAATTATGGCCAAACATTGCCTTTCTGAGGGTTGTCTTAACTTCAGGACTGTTTCCTCATGTAGTGTTTGTGCAGCTAGTAGACTATACTTTGAAATGTGGACGATACCCGGTGTTACATCAGGATCTATATTAATGAAAACAGTCTGAAAAATTGTTTATAAAGTTTAATTTACATGGGCTTCGATTATTTCATATCGTTCTTTTCTTCGTTCACGCGTAAATTATGTCACCGAATCGGCCACCAAAGTTCTGAGGTCTTTGAATGTAAAATAACGGCCACTACGAAGAGTGGCATGACCCTAGTGCCAAGTGGGGTAGTCGTTTCCGAACAATCATTTGTTACGCACCTTACATACATCGTATTTTTCTAATTATTACAATTTTTTTAATAAAAGAAAAACTTTTCGAAAACCAAATGTTTAAAACTAATTGCTGGCCTAGTAAAGTAGAGGAAACAGCAGGAAATGAGGGCTGCTCACTCCTGCAAATAGTTTGAGCTTCCTCTAACCCTTGCCATCCCATTTTTGATATCTGGATATTTATGTTGGGGTGTAGGGTCAGAGTCCAGTTGGAATTCGCCGACACCATTTGGTTTCGGCATGGGGTAGCCGCTTACCAGCCGGCCCAGCAAACTTGAACGACCTTTCATTGAGATATACCTGTATGAAATCGATAGGAATATAATTTATTTTCTCAGAACTTGCGATCACAGCAAAATACGCAAATAATCAAGAAAGTCATTCTGAAAGTATGTTTATATCTTTCATGGCAGAGAACACAAATTCAAAAATATGTGTTTATTTGCATTATTTATACTCGATAAGTTATAAACTACAGTGCCAAAAGAGCAACGATTTTTTTTATTGTTTGTGCGAATGAGGAATTGTAATTTATTGATTTGTCGATTACCGCTTTCATGCAGCTATTGTTCAAATGTTATTATGGTTGTGAGATATGAGGTATGGAGATATTACGATAACAGAAAGAATGCATACTGAGTTTACGAGATACACGTCAATGCTGAAAAAATCTCCCCCACCCCGACCTTATTCGTCCCGATTATATGTTTAGAATGTACTACGAGAACTCTTGAAATTTCAGTGTAAATTCCAATTATATTTTTAGAAACGACATCGTGTTCCTATCGTGAGATATTGTTCGAGATCTACACATATTGATCTGTCTACACAAAACTCCTGGAAATTCCTACTCTATTTTTAAAATGATAGAGTTCGAAACTTTGAGGTTAATCCTACAGATCATACATCGAATGTCTGCCGATAGCTGACATTCAGACCACCTCGGCAATATTCGAAGCAACTATTGATTGAGCAGATGCAAATAATGTAACTATTGTTTCATTCGCAACTTCTCGGTCAATCCTATTGTCATTCAAATATCAGATATAGCCGAAGCAGTCCAACGAAATTGCAGTTTCCTTTCATTTGCAAAGATATTTCCGGAGAACAAACTGTGTGAACTTTATGTAAATTACTGTTCCGACATCCAAGGCATATTTTTGTCTCACATAAATAGCCAATATGGTCCGAATGATTGATAGGCTGACGACTCTCAATTGCATTAAATGAGCATGCTGTATCTTCATATCATTGATGGGCGCTTTCATTCCACGTGATTCAGAAGCTCAAGTTGCGTTATCCTTCTGTCCTCTTTCATTTCACATTACTAGAACCAGGCAGAATTGATGGATTCACGGAGAAAATTATCAGATTATGTTGGATATGTCAGTAGAAAATCAGTGGTCCCAATCGATGTAATAATGGACGGTCAAATAGTGTACACGTAAGATGATAAAACATGTATAAGGTACCTGACCAGTCTGGGCTTCGCGTGCCTTGATAAATCCAATTGACCATTTTGGTATATAGGTATTTAAAACATGCTTAGTAGTGGACGTTAGTTAGTTTTTCTTCTTCCATTTTTGGCGCAGAAATTTTGACAGGTAAATAATAATAATAATAATATGTGTCAACACATATGTAAGCATCTATTTATGGATCCTATGTAATATAATTCTCTTAACAGACTCAAGGTGCGTAAGCTAAACTAACTTAAGATATTATGTATAATTTACAACCTTGAATAAAAATGATAAAAATTGGATAAAATCATATACCATGAGTCACAAAAAAATATAGATATACCTAACAACTAAATAAAAAAGTACAGGTTGCGAATAAAGTACAAGAGAAAACATTGCAACTTTTAAAGCAACACACACACACACACACACACACACACACATTTGCAGGCTTATAAAGATGGAGGAGGCCCAATGCGCCATCTTGTATGTTATATGAAGTGAATCATGGAGGCAGGAGCCGCGGTTGCTCATTGGTTAGAATGCTGGTCGTGTGACCGAAAATCTGTTGGGTTGGAATCGGATTAGCTTCTGTTGGCCAGCATGGGGGGGGCTTGAGCAAAGCATTCTTTCCTCCATTTGCTTCGACTCTAAACAACCTATTTTTGTTGTTGTGCAGTACAACACGTAATCAAAACCTAAAATAATGCAACAGTCACTTCCTAATATTTATTTTGCTTTTCAAATACACTGTTCGAATTATAATAGATTAAAGTGGAATTTTTATCCAGGAAAAGAGAAGATACAGAAAAGAAAGTTTGTTTTTCATTACAGGATTATATGTGTTTTAAATGTACCCATACGCATCAAAATGGCAAGGCTTGTTTAAAGCATTTATCACATGAGTACTGAATTAGCATTTATCACATGAGTACTGAAATAGCATTTATCACATGAGTACTGAAATAGCGACAAAAGTGAATATAGATGAGATGTTTTCTTATTTGCGTCTTATGTATATAAGTACACACTTAATATAAGTACACATTTAAAATGTGCATATCTTCCAGACGTAGAAGGCCTTATGTTATAAGTACACACTTAAAATGTGCATATCTTCCAGACGTAGAAGGTCTTATATATATAAGTACACACTTAAAATGTGCATATCTTCCAGATGTAGAAAGCCTTATTATTATATAACTACACACTTAAAATATGCATATCTTCCAGACGTAGAAGGTCTTATGTATATAAGTACACGCTTAAAATGTGCATATCTTCCATAAGTACACGTTTAAAATGTGCATATCTTCCATAAGTACACGCTTAAAATGTACATATCTTCCAGACGTAGAAGGTCTTATGTATATAAGTACACATTTAAAATGTGCATATCTTCCAGACGTAGAAGGCCTTATGTATGTAAGTACACACTTAAAATATGCATATCTTCCAGACGTAGAAGGTCTTATGTATATAAGTACACACTTAATATAAGTACACATTTAAAATGTGCATATCTTCCAGACGTAGAAGGCCTTATGTATATAAGTACACACTTAAAATATGCATATCTTCCAGACGTAGAAGGTCTTATGTATATAAGTACACACTTAAAATGTGCATATCTTCCAGATGTAGAAGGCCTTATTATTATATAAATATTATTATATAACTACACACTTAAAATATGCATATCTTCCAGACGTAGAAGGTCTTATGTATATAAGTACACACTTAAAATGTGCATATCTTCCAGACGTAGAAGGCCTTATGTATATAAGTACACACTTAAAATGTGCATATCTTCCAGACGTAGAAGGCCTTATGTATATAAGTACACACTTAAAATGTGCATATCTTCCAGACGTAGAAGGCCTTATGTATATAAGTACACACTTAAAATATGCATATCTTCCAGACGTAGAAGGTCTTATGTATATAAGTACACACTTAAAATGTGCATATCTTCCAGATGTAGAAGGCCTTATTATTATATAAATATTATTATATAACTACACACTTAAAATATGCATATCTTCCAGACGTAGAAGGTCTTATGTATATAAGTACACACTTAAAATGTGCATATCTTCCAGACGTAGAAGGCCTTATGTATATAAGTACACACTTAAAATGTGCATATCTTCCAGACGTAGAAGGCCTTATGTATATAAGTACACACTTAAAATATGCATATCTTCCAGACGTAGAAGGTCTTATGTATATAAGTACACACTTAAAATGTGCATATCTTCCAGATGTAGAAGGCCTTATTATTATATAAATATTATTATATAACTACACACTTAAAATATGCATATCTTCCAGACGTAGGTCTTATGTATATAAGTACACACTTAAAATGTGCATATCTTCCAGACGCAGAAGGCCTTATGTATATAAGTACACACTTAAAATGTGCATATCTTCCAGACGTAGAAGGCCTTATGTATATAAGTACACACTTAAAATGTGCATATCTTCCAGATGTAGAAGGCCTTATTATTATATAACTACACACTTAAAATATGCATATCTTCCAGACGTAGAAGGTCTTATGTATATAAGTACACACTTAAAATGTGCATATCTTCCACACGTAGAAGGCCTTATGCATATAAGTACACGCTTAAAATGTCCATATCTTCCAGATGTAGAAGGCCTTATTATTATATAACTACACACTTAAAATATGCATATCTTCCAGACGTAGAAGGTCTTATGTATATAAGTACACACTTAAAATGTGCATATCTTCCAGATGTAGAAGGCCTTATGTATATAAGTACACACTTAAAATATGTATATCTTCCAGACGTAGAAGGTCTTATGTATATAAGTACACACTTAAAATGTGCATATCTTCCAGACGTAGAAGGCCTTATGTATATAAGTACACACTTAAAATAAGCACACACTTAAAATGTGCATATCTTCCAGACGTAGGTCTTATGTATATAAGTACACTTAAAATGTGTATATCTTCCAGACGTAGAAGGCTCCTTAACAATAATTTGTGACCAAAACAAGTGTCAGTAATGTCTGACTTCAGTTTTCCTTTAAAATACTGCAACAAAATTGGACCAATCCCACATGTGAGAAATCTTAATTAATAACGTCAGACGCTCTCAAATGTATCCTGTCGAACAGTTATAAATCACAATCAGAGACAAAATTTCCGAAATCGACTCATTTAGCAAGTAACATCAAAGGCAGAAATTAAAATAACCGCATTTTTAGCAATGAAATGAAACAGATTTTCGAAATTGCTTCTCAGAATAAAATTAAATGATGGATATTGAAAATTAGTCGCATTTTTGTGTTATCTTAGAATGAAAGGAAATAATGGATATTGAAAATAGAATAAATAAAATGACGGACATAAAATACAATAAAGTAAAATAAAATGACATAGAAAATTGACTGTATTTATAGTCATTATGTAAATGAACAATGAAAGAAAGCATCTGCGAAAAGACAAAAATAATAAACATGAGGAAAATAAATAAAGAAAAAGAAAATACCAACATATTTTGACAATTGTCCTCAATTTAATTCAGAAATATAAAACTATGCCATATAATTGCCGTCCGTATGTTCAGTTTGATATATTTTGGCAATATTTTGCGGTAATAAATTTCGCACAACTCATTCTTAACCACAGTATAAATTATGTTCCAGGAAATAAAACAATATATTTTTTCCAGGTTATTTAAGGTTGGACTGGTATAACGGTTTGCACTTTCAAGTCAGTTTTAATAATGGCAGTTTCCCATTAGCAGCGGAAAATTATCAAGGAGTCAGATTTGCAGAGCCAGCATCCCTCAGATGTTTCTTCATTACGACGTGCAATTCCATTTAAGAATATCCTTAGGTACTGATAACGTATTCACTTAAGGCCCTACCTTCTGAAAGATATAAAACGTGTGACAAAACTATATAGCCTTGATCCTTATCGTTGTTCCTATGTATCAATACATAATTTTGGAGAAACACGAGTAGTAACACGTGATCAATCGAAAATGACTGGCTATTACATTCATCCTAATAGATGGTGCCAAATTCGAAGATAAAAAAGATGTATGAATGCAATGAAAGAAGTCCAATCGGAAAACATATGTGACCCGATTTACAAGAAAAAGAAAATAAAAGTTGAAAATATAAAAATCGGTGGGAGGGGGTGGTCATAAAATAAATCAGCTGGACGATATATTAAAACTTATTATTATTTTATCATCTGATGTATACAGTGTTTGACAGGTCATGTATACAGTGTTTGACAGGTCATGCATACAGTGTTTGACATGTTATGTATACAGTGTTTGACAGGTTATATATATATAGTGTTTGACAGGTTATGTATACATGTGATTAAGAGGCTTTGGCTTTCCAACAGACTCACTATTCATAAGCAAATCTATGAGGCCGCTAAGAGTGTCACATAGTCCATGCAGCGAAATCAGCCCACTACAGTACTAAGATCATGGAAAGTTACAGCTGCAAAGAACTCTTCGATATTGCTAACAAGCTAATGTCAAGGAACAAATGTACACAAGTTCCAACTTCCTTCTCTCCAGTCAACCTTCCGGACCTGTTTGCAAATTTCTTCCGTGACAAAGTCCAAACCATTAGAAATAAGGTTGAAAACACAAATTCAATTGACTCTTCCTCACCAAACAGTTGGGATACAGAATTTCAGCGGCAATCATTAGCAGCATTTAAACTTGTCTCTATGGATTTAGTACGTACAATCGTGATGAAGAGTGCACCAAAGTCATGTGAACTTGATCAAATTCCAACATCACTGTCGCCTGAGTGCTTAGATCCAGTATTGTCTTCACTAACTGATGTTATTAATACCTCTCTCTCATCCGGGGAATTCCCATCATTTTTCAAAACTGCCATTGTAAAGCCTCTGCTGAAGAAACCAACACTAGACCATAACGAGTTAAGGAACTACCGTCCAGTTTATAATCTCCCATTCATATAAAAAATTCTTAGAAAAGGTTGTTCTATCCCAGCTTGTATCTCATCTGAATTCAAACAGTCTTTTTAGCAATGTACAATCTGCATATCGCCCTCGCCACAGTACTGAAACTACTCTTCTAAAAGTAGTTAATGACATTCTCTCTGCTTTGGACAGCGGAAAGATTACAGACCTCACCCTCCTTGATTTGTCTGCAGTATTTAATACAATAGACCATGATATAATACTTCACCGTCTCCAGCATGTATTTGGCATTCATGATACAGACTGTGGTTCAAGTCCTACTTGGTCAAGAGAACAACAATTTTGTCTGCAGATGGAATACACTCCAGCCCAGTTAATCTATATTGTGGTGTTCCATAGGGGTCTGTTCTTGGACCTGTTCTGTTCATTCTATACATTCAGCCGCTCTCAAGTGTCATAGATCATCATCCAGTGTCTCACCAATTGTAGGCTGATGACACGCAAATATACAAATCTAGCCACCCAGATGAAGTTGATGCTACCTTCCAAGGTGTAGAAAGGTGCATTTCTGATGTGAAATCATGGATGACATGTAACAAGCTGCAGATGAATGATGATAAAACTGAGGCCATTCTGATCACAACACAAAGACTTTCTCATTCACATCCTTTACCTCAAACTTAGAGTACCACAATCAGAGCACATCTACCCTTTGCTCTGTCCCCTACACTGGCTATCCATTCGATCCAGAATCAAACACAAAATTTGTTCTCTGTGCTACGTTTCACTGACGGACTGCAGTCCAACATACCTATCCGACTTCACCCATGTGTAACTACCAGCAAGATACTTAAGCTCCTCTTCTGACAATCGTATACTCATTATTCCCACTATGAAAACGAAGTCATATGGACAACGTTCTTTTGCATACCAGGGCCCAGCAACGTGGAATGAATTGCCCACTGAACTTAGACACGAAGACAGTGATCCCACTCAAGAGTGCTCTTAAAACTCACTTATTTCGACTGCAAGAACAAACATAAAGACCTAATAATATTTCCTACCGTAAATATTTTCAGCATGTTTTTTAATTTCATGGTGTTTGTTTTTTTTGTAATCATATCATTATATATGTTTCTTATGTTATAGGGGTTGTCTAATGTTGTAAAGCGCTTAGAGCTTCTAAAGATTAGGCGCTATACAAAGTCCTCCTTATTATTATTATGTCCCTACCCCTTCTCATTGTACGTGTCATAGTCTATATGAAAAATAGCATGCCCTTACCCATTCTCATTGTGTCATTGTCTATATGAAAAATAGCATGTCCCTACCCATTCTCATTGTACCTGTCATTATCTGTGTGAAATATAGCATGTCCCTACCCCTTCTCATTATATATGTCATCGTCTGTATGAAAATTATTTTATGTCCCTACCCCTTTTCTTTGTACGTGTCATTATCTATATGAAATAAAACATGTCCCTACCCCTTCTCATTGTGTGTGTCATCGTCTATATGAAAGCTAGCATGTCCCTACCCCTTCTCAATTTATGTATCATTGTCTATATGAAAAATAGCATGTCCCTATCCCTTCTCATTGTACGTGTCATAGTATATATGAAAATTGTCATGTCCTTACCCCTTCTCATTGTGTGTGTCATTGTCTCTATGAAAACTAGCATGTCCCTGCCCCTTCTCATTGTGCGTGTCATAGTATATATGAAAAATAGCATGTCCCTACCCCTTATCTTTGCATGTGGCCTCGTCTATATGAAAAATATGATGTCCCTACCCCTTCTCATTGTACATGTCATTATCTATATGAAATAAAGCATGTCCCTAACCCATTCTCATTGTATGTGTCATTATCTAAGTGAAATATAGCATGTCTCTACCCTTCTCATTGTACGTGTCATCGTCTATATAAAAAATAGCATGTACATATCCCATCTCATTGTATCTGTCATCGTCTGTATGAAAAATATTATGTCCCTAACCCCTTCTTATTGCATGTGTCATCGTCTATATAAAAACAGCATGTCCCTAACCCCTTCTCATTGTATGTGTCATCGTCTATATAAAAACAGCATGTCCCTACCCCTTCTCATTGTAAGTGTCATCATCTATATAAAAAATAGCATGTCCCTACCCCTTCTCATTGTATGTGTCATCATCTATATAAAAAATAGCATGTCCCTACCCCTTCTCATTGTACGTGTCATTATCTATATGAAATAAAACATGTCCCTACCCTTCTTATTGTATGTGTCATTGTCTATATGAAATATAGCATGTCCCTACCCTTCTTATTGTATGTGTCATTGTCTATATGAAATATAGCATGTCCTTACCCTTCTCATTGTATGTGTAATTGTCTATATGAAATATAGCATGTCCCTACCCTTCTCATTGTATGTGTAATTGTCTATATGAAATATAGCATGTCCCTACCCTTCTCATTGTATGTGTAATTGTCTATATGAAATATAGCATGTCCCTACCCTTCTCATTGTATGTGTAATTGTCTATATGAAAAATAGCATGTCCCTACCCTTCTTACTGTATGTGTCATCGTCTATATAAAAACAGCATGTCCATATCCTTGTTATTGTATGTGTCATCGTCTATATGAAAACAGCATATTATGTCCCTACCCCTTCTTAAAATATGTGGCATTGTCTATATGAAAAATAGCATGTCTCTACCCCTTCTCATTGTATATGTCATTGACTATATGAAAAATATAATGTCCCTATCCCTTCTCATTGTACATGTCATAGTATATATGAAAATTGTCATGTCCTTACCCCTTCTCATTGTGTGTGTCATCGTCTATATGAAAACTAGCATGTCTCTGCCCCTTCTCATTGTATGTGGCCTCGTCTATATGAACAATATGATGTCCCTGCCCCTTCTCATTGTATGTGTCATTATCTAAGTGAAATATAGCATGTCTCTACCCTTCTCATTGTGCGTGTCATAGTATATATGAAAAATAGCATGTCCCTACCCCTTCTCATTGTATGTGTCATTATCTAAGTGAAATATAGCATGTCTCTACCCTTCTCATTGTGCGTGTCATAGTATATATGAAAACTAGCATGTCCCTGCCCCTTCTCATTGTATGTGTCATTATCTAAGTGAAATATAGCATGTCTCTACCCTTCTCATTGTGCATGTCATAGTATATATGAAAAATAGCATGTCCCTACCCCTTCTCATTGTATGTGTCATTATCTATGTGAAATATAGCATGTCTCTACCCTTCTCATTGTGCGTGTCATAGTATATATGAAAACTAGCATGTCCCTGCCCCTTCTCATTGTATGTGTCATTATCTAAGTGAAATATAGCATGTCTCTACCCTTCTCATTGTACGTGTCATAGTATATATGAAAAATAGCATGTACATATCCCATCTCATTGTATCTGTCATCGTCTGTATGAAAAATATTATGTCCCTACCCCTTCTCATTGTATGTGTCATCGTCTATATAAAAACAGCATGTCCATATCCATTACCATTGTATGTGTCATCGTCTATATAAAATATAGCATGTTCCTACCCTTCTTATTGTATGTGTCATCGTCTATATAAAAACAGCATGTCCATATCCATTATCATTGTATGTGTCATTGTCTATATAAAAACAGCATGTCCCTACCCCTTCTCATTGTAAGTGTCATTATCTGTATGAAATAAAGCATGTCCCTAATCCCTTCTCATTATATGTGTAATTGTCTATATGAAATATAGCATGTCCCTACCCTTCTCATTATATGTGTCATTGTCTATATGAAATATAGCATGTCTCTACCCTTCTCATTATATGTGTTATTGTCTGTATGAAATATAGCATGTCTCTACCCTTCTCATTGTATGTGTAATTGTCTGTATGAAATATAGCATGTCTCTACCCTTCTCATTATATGTGTCATTGTCTATATGAAATATAGCATGTCCCTACCCCTTCTCATTATATGTGTCATTGTCTATATGAAATATAGCATGTCCCTACCCTTCTCATTATATGTGTAATTGTCTATATGAAATATAGCATGTCCCTACCCCTTCTCATTATATGTGTCATTGTCTATATGAAATATAGCATGTCCCTACCCTTCTCATTATATGTGTCATTGTCTGTATGAAATATAGCATGTCCCTACCCTTCTCATTGTATGTGTCATTGTCTATATGAAATATAGCATGTCTCATGTCCCTACCCTTCTCATTGTATGTGTCATTGTCTATATGAAATATAGCATGTCCCTACCCTTCTCATTATATGTGTCATTGTCTATATGAAATATAGCATGTCCCTACCCTTCTCATTATATGTGTCATTGTCTGTATGAAATATAGCATGTCCCTACCCTTCTCATTGTATGTGTCATTGTCTATATGAAATATAGCATGTCTCTACCCTTCTCATTGTATGTGTAATTGTCTGTATGAAATATAGCATGTCCCTACCCTTCTCATTATATGGGTAATTGTCTGTATGAAATATAGCATGTCCCTACCCTTCTCATTGTATGGGTAATTGTCTGTATGAAATATAGCATGTCCCTACCCTTCTCATTATATGTGTCATTGTCTATATGAAATATAGCATGTCCCTACCCTTCTCATTATATGTGTCATTGTCTGTATGAAATATAGCATGTCCCTACCCTTCTCATTATGTGTGTAATTGTCTATATGAAATATAGCATGTCCCTACCCTTCTCATTATATGTGTCATTGTCTGTATGAAATATAGCATGTCCCTACCCTTCTCATTGTATGTGTCATTGTCTGTATGAAATATAGCATGTCTCTACCCTTCTCATTGTATGTGTAATTGTCTATATGAAATATAGCATGTCCCTACCCTTCTCATTATATGTGTCATTGTCTATATGAAATATAGCATGTCCCTACCCTTCTCATTGTACGTGTCATTGTCTGTATGAAATATAGCATGTCCCTACCCTTCTCATTATATGTGTCATTGTCTGTATGAAATATAGCATGTCCCTACCCTTCTCATTGTACGTGTCATTGTCTGTATGAAATATAGCATGTCCCTACCCTTCTCATTGTACGTGTCATTGTCTGTATGAAATATAGCATGTCCCTACCCTTCTCATTGTACGTGTCATTGTCTGTATGAAATATAGCATGTCCCTACCCTTCTCATTGTACGTGTCATTGTCTATATGAAATATAGCATGTCTCTACCCTTCTCATTGTATGTGTAATTGTCTGTATGAAATATAGCATGTCCCTACCCTTCTCATTATATGGGTAATTGTCTGTATGAAATATAGCATGTCCCTACCCTTCTCATTGTATGGGTAATTGTCTGTATGAAATATAGCATGTCCCTACCCTTCTCATTATATGTGTCATTGTCTATATGAAATATAGCATGTCCCTACCCTTCTCATTATATGTGTAATTGTCTGTATGAAATATAGCATGTCCCTACCCTTCTCATTATATGTGTAATTGTCTATATGAAATATAGCATGTCCCTACCCTTCTCATTATATGTGTAATTGTCTATATGAAATATAGCATGTCCCTACCCTTCTCATTATATGTGTCATTGTCTGTATGAAATATAGCATGTCCCTACCCTTCTCATTGTATGTGTCATTGTCTGTATGAAATATAGCATGTCTCTACCCTTCTCATTGTATGTGTCATTGTCTGTATGAAATATAGCATGTCTCTACCCTTCTCATTGTATGTGTAATTGTCTATATGAAATATAGCATGTCCCTACCCTTCTCATTATATGTGTCATTGTCTGTATGAAATATAGCATGTCCCTACCCTTCTCATTGTACGTGTCATTGTCTATATGAAATATAGCATGTCCCTACCCTTCTCATTGTACGTGTCATTGTCTATATGAAATATAGCATGTCCCTACCCTTCTCATTGTACGTGTCATTGTCTGTATGAAATATAGCATGTCCCTACCCTTCTCATTGTACGTGTCATTGTCTGTATGAAATATAGCATGTCCCTACCCTTCTCATTATATGTGTCATTGTCTGTATGAAATATAGCATGTCCCTACCCTTCTCATTATATGTGTCATTGTCTGTATGAAATATAGCATGTCCCTACCCTTCTCATTGTATGTGTCATTGTCTATATGAAATATAGCATGTCTCTACCCTTCTCATTATATGTGTAATTGTCTGTATGAAATATAGCATGTCCCTACCCTTCTCATTGTATGTGTCATTGTCTATATGAAATATAGCATGTCCCTACCCTTCTCATTGTATGTGTCATTGTCTATATGAAATATAGCATGTCTCTACCCTTCTCATTGTATGTGTAATTGTCTGTATGAAATATAGCATGTCCCTACCCTTCTCATTGTATGTGTCATTGTCTATATGAAATATAGCATGTCCCTACCCTTCTCATTGTATGTGTCATTGTCTATATGAAATATAGCATGTCTCTACCCTTCTCATTGTATGTGTAATTGTCTGTATGAAATATAGCATGTCCCTACCCTTCTCATTATATGTGTCATTGTCTATATGAAATATAGCATGTCCCTACCCTTCTCATTATATGTGTAATTGTCTGTATGAAATATAGCATGTCTCTACCCTTCTCATTATATGTGTAATTGTCTGTATGAAATATAGCATGTCCCTATCCTTCTCATTATATGTGTAATTGTCTGTATGAAATATAGCATGTCTCTACCCTTCTCATTGTATGTGTAATTGTCTGTATGAAATATAGCATGTCCCTACCCTTCTCATTATATGTGTACTTGTCTGTATGAAATATAGCATGTCCCTACCCTTCTCATTATATGTGTAATTGTCTGTATGAAATATAGCATGTCCCTACCCTTCTCATTATATGTGTCATTGTCTATATGAAATATAGCATGTCCCTACCCTTCTCATTGTATGTGTCATTGTCTATATGAAATATAGCATGTCCCTACCCTTCTCATTGTATGTGTCATTGTCTATATGAAATATAGCATGTCTCTACCCTTCTCATTGTATGTGTAATTGTCTGTATGAAATATAGCATGTCCCTACCCTTCTCATTATATGTGTCATTGTCTATATGAAATATAGCATGTCCCTACCCTTCTCATTATATGTGTAATTGTCTGTATGAAATATAGCATGTCTCTACCCTTCTCATTATATGTGTAATTGTCTGTATGAAATATAGCATGTCCCTATCCTTCTCATTATATGTGTAATTGTCTGTATGAAATATAGCATGTCTCTACCCTTCTCATTGTATGTGTAATTGTCTGTATGAAATATAGCATGTCCCTACCCTTCTCATTATATGTGTACTTGTCTGTATGAAATATAGCATGTCCCTACCCTTCTCATTATATGTGTAATTGTCTGTATGAAATATAGCATGTCCCTACCCTTCTCATTATATGTGTAATTGTCTGTATGAAATATAGCATGTCCCTACCCTTCTCATTATATGTGTAATTGTCTATATGAAATATAGCATGTCCCTATCCTTCTCATTATATGTGTCATTGTCTATATGAAATATAGCATGTCCCTACCCTTCTCATTGTATGTGTCATTGTCTGTATGAAATATAGCATGTCCCTACCCTTCTCATTGTATGTGTCATTGTCTATATGACTAATATCATGTCCGCTCTTCTTCTCAGTATATGGATTATGAATATATATTTTAACAACATGTTAATGTTTGTGTGTGTTCGCGTCTGTGTACATATACTCCTTCCTTGATATGTTTAATGGTGTGTTTGTATGGAACACAATACATACCCAACCCTCTTCCATTTAATGTGATGTTAAGTTTGGATGGAACAAAATACAGACCCAATCCTCTTCCATTTGATATGTGATGTTGAGTTTTGCTACTCCAAAATCAATACAGTCCCATTGCATTCCATTGCCTAAATCCTCAGTATGTGGGACAGGTACAACTAGATCAATTGCATGATTAACATGGCTATCTCTATCCACATACTCCTTTAACACATTCATAATGCAAAGATGTTTCTGTTCCCGCCTCCCAGGAGTATTGATCATATAATTTAAATCATTTACTTTCTTTTCAACTGTGTAAGGACCATAATACTTAGCCTGAGGGGGATTTTGAGGTATTGGCAAGATAGCCAGAACTCTTTCACCAGGCTGAAACTCCTTTCCTTTGTATTTCTATCATACCTTAATTTCATGTTTGACTACGTAGAGTGCAAATATCTTCTTGCAACCTCACAAGCCTTTGACAACCCATACTTAAAACTGGAAACATAATCAAGAAGATTAATTTCGGTATCTTCATTAGAACGAAGTTTATCTTTTATCAACTTCAATAGTCCACGCATATGTCCAAAAACTCGTTCAAAGAAGCTGAATCCTAAAGATTCTAGAACTGACTCCCTAACAGCAAACAATAGTATAAATGAATGCCTTCATCCCAATCTTTACCCATATCAAAACAATACCACCGAATCATATTTTTGAAAGTTTGATGAAATCTTTCTAAAGTCCATTGGCTCGCAGGGTGATATGCTGACGACTTGAATTGAGGGATGCCTAATTTGTACATAACTTGCTGGAAAATGCCAGACATAGCAGCAGAGGGGCTGGCCAGACCAAGTGAATTAGAGGAATGTGCAATCACCAAAAAAAAAAAACCACACAAAAACATCACCTAGCAGGCAAATTTAATGCTTTACAAACAAATATTTTAGACCCCCCCCCCCCGTTAGAGAAATCAAAGATTTTAGAAGAATATCGTGGTGAATTATGCCCCCCAAAGTAAGGTGCAGTTGATTTTTTCTCATAAATTGCGAGTAATTGGTCACGGCCCCTCTGCTGCTGTACAGAAGTTAAAATATTTGGTCAGTAGTTAAAGTAATTATTAAAGTAAAATATTTCATATATCATGGTTGGAGAGCCACATTCAGCAATAATAGCAAGAGAACAATTAGCAGCATTAAGAAAGTTAATTCCTGTTAGAGAAAGAGTCAAGAAAAAAATACAAACGTATCAAGATGAAAAACTTGGATTTAGGGATTTTACAACAGAATTATTCGAGCCTGTAACTAAAACTACTGAGCGAGTTGTATTTGGAGATATTAAAGATCCTGAAGTGAGAAAAACGGGAATTATGCCTATATTGAAGAAGATTGAAGAACAAACTGCACCAATGCCAGCACTTGCGCCTGTACTTGAAAGAGTCACTGAACCGGGTCGAAACTATGATAAAGAATTTAGTGATCTAGGATTAGCTGTTTTAGATCTAAATCCTATTATTAATCAGCAAGATTTTGAAAAATTTGGTTTTTATACTTTTCATGCTTTTTCAGATAGAAATAGATTATTAAAACCGGATGTTGATGTTAAATCTCGTGAAAAATTTGCCGAGTGGGTATATAAAGCGAGGTTGGGTGTTGATAGAATAAGAGATAAAAATAAACCTGGTGGAAATTTTAATATGTTCATGAGGGGATTTAATAGTGCAAGAATGAAACAATCAGAAGAACAAGAAGAAGAAGAGGAAGAAATATTAATTTTAGCTCCAAAAAAAGAAAATCTGAACAAATATCTATCTCTTCAGAAAAACAAGAATCTAAATATGATATACCACCAGATGATTCATCATCATCATCTTTATTTCCTTCCATGGAAGATTACATGATATAAGAATAAATCATCTGAATACAATCAATAAAT
Source organism: Sinohyriopsis cumingii (assembly GCA_028554795.2). NCBI lineage: Eukaryota > Metazoa > Mollusca > Bivalvia > Unionida > Unionidae > Sinohyriopsis > Sinohyriopsis cumingii. Next base: position 153,968,717 of record CM068826.1, read on the forward strand.
ATAAAAAAAAAAAAAAAAAAAAAAAAAAAAATTCTATATTGGAATACAAATTCTTACACAGTATCAATCAACAAAGTGTTCGTCAACTCATAAGTTGCAAGTTTCAGTACCTTATTTACAGAAGATAGCTGCACACTGCATGACAAAGTATGCTGCATACAGGATGAATAGCTTGGAGTTTTCTTTGTCGATTACTCCTGATGGTAACCTTTTACCTAAAAGATATTGTAGTTGCAGCTCATCTTCTGCATTAAATAACGTAATGTGCAGGCTCAGGGGAAATTTATCAGTAAGGAAATCCCAGAAAGAATTTCGAAAGTTCGACATATAAGGACAACTAACACAACAATGAAGTATCAAGTCTGTATAAACATTCCCACATCTAATACACATATCAAGCTGTGTTTGTGGAACAGCAGCCCATAGTTTAGCTACATATGTAAATACCTTAGTGTGTTGTCTAGTTTTAGCCGACTGCCACACTGAGGCAGGTCGTAAGTATTCGTGTATCGAAGAGAATCTATCAAAATCTGCTTGATTAGACATACGAACTCTCCAGAGGCTATTTTCAAGACCAACAATTTTTGACCTTACAATTTCTTTCCAATTATGTTTATCTGGAATTTCAGAATAATGTAAATAATCAGTTAGATACCCGAGCAAGTCAAACTTCTTTGAGGTATAATATAAATTTGAAATTAACCCGCAGCTTGACATGCATCCGCTCAGAATGAAGTGAAATAACGCAACGTTAAACACACGTTTTGTATGTACATTGTTAGGCATCAAACACAATCTGTGTAAAAACATCAATTTTCTTCTATCAATTTCGGACTGCGCTGATGTCCATCCTAGCATTCCCAGGGCAATGTCTGATCTTGTATGTATTGGAAAACCTTGTAAATGTTTGGCAAAATACCTCAGAGTTTTATCCAATAAAGCGAGGTCACTTTTTGAAATGTTACACCATAATTCACTTCCATAAAACATTGAAGGGAAAATTACCTTTTTAATTACATTTGCAGCAACCAAAGGATTTAAACCATTCGGTTTAATGCCAATACCAAACAGACCGTGAAAAGATTTTTTCCCTTTCTTGCATGCATCGAGTATTGCGTCATGCGACGTCAGCTTTGAGTTAATCCGGTGACCCAGGTGTGTTGCCGAATCGGTGACCGGCAAACATGACGGGCCAAGATACCATTTCATATTGATAAAATTCTTGTATTGGGGTCCGAAAATGATAATGTATGACTTTGTAACACTAAGCTCGAATCGCCACTTATCACTGTAGTCGTATGCTATATCTAACAGCTTTTGTAGATTGCTAGGATATATAGCCAAAAGTGAAATATCATCAGCTAGGGTTGGATTTCCCACAGCTAAGGATCCAATCTTTGCTCCAAATCCACTATTTTCTAACTGTAGCAGCAAGTCATTTATAAATATTGTGTACATCAAGGTTGACAAAACACCCCCTTGTCTCACTCCATGGCCAATTGAGAACCAATCTGAAAATTGCCCATTTACAAGAACTTTACTCTGTAAATTTGTATACATGTTAAAAAATATCAAAAGGGATTTACCCGTAATTCCCAACGTGAATAATTTAAAAAGCAGTCCTTCGTGCCACACGGTATCAAATGCCTTTTGTGTATCAAGAAAAGCAGCAAAAACCCGTGAACCCATGTTTACATTATATTGTACTGATTGCAACAGCACAAAACTCGCTGTTGTGCAGCCTAAACCTTTTTGGTAACCATGTTGTTGTGAACTGGGTATACTAGAATTAGTATCTTTGAGCCAAGTTACCAAACGTTCATGAATAATTTTCTCAAAGGTTTTGTAGATAACAGGCAGTAAAGTAACAGGCCTGTAACTTTCGAGGGAGTTCTTTGATTTTCTGTTACCTTTGTACAGTGGTATTACTAACCCTTTTTTGCAATCTACAGGTATGTAAGATTGATCAATCATCCGAGTAAATAAAATTGTCATACACTCGATGAGGTAGTCGCTGCCATAGATCAAATGTTCATTGCAAATTTGATCATGGCCCGATGCTTTTGATTTCTTTAGACCTTTAATGATTTCTCTTACTTCATTTAAACTGATACTGGTCTGTAAGGCCTCGATATGGCTTACTTCGTCCTGTAGACCCCGATTTAATTCTCTCTCTATAAATTCATAAAAGTTTCCGTCAAAACTATGGTTTAAATTCGGCGTGTGAATGTCCTCATAGTATCTAGCAAAGCCATTTGCGATGGAATCATCATCACGGACACAAACTCCATCAGTTGATAGTTCCTGACAAAAATTTGTATTGTTCCCTCTCTTAATGTTGATCATTTTCCAAAAGTGTCTTACATCGCATTCATGTGCTTTTTCAATTTCTTCATACACCTCCCCCATATATTTTTCCACAGCCAGTTTTTGAACGTTTCTAAAGTCTCTCTTCTTATCTTTATATTCTCTGTAAGAATTAAATTGACTACCCCTCGGTCTTCCCTCATTTATCCAAGTATACCTAGCATGTCTTTGAAGTTTATGTGCTTCTTTGAGTTCATTTGACCAATATGGTTTGGCATGATAATTGAATTTAGACTTTGGAAGCGCGATGTCGCTTGACTGCTGTATTGCATTAACAATGTGCTGGTAAAAGCTATCAACATTGTCCGAAATAGTATCTATATCTAAAGTTTTCAGGCGAAGGTCCAGCTCAGATTGATAGTTTTTCAAGATATCAGCGTTTAATTTATTCCAGGCTATGTTGTTTCTCTTCATAGACTGTCTGAAGTCTCTCCCACAGGTCACTGTACGAAGGGAAGTAAGGATAGGGAGGTGGTCAGATATCGCGTGCTCTTCGTGATCTGAAACAATGTGCACACTTCGTAATCTACCTATGCATTGATCCGACAGTACAAAATGATCAATCATCGTTCTTGCTGGGGTGAACGTATAGCGGGAACCAGTGCATATTATTAAATGTCCAGCACTCACTAGATTATTATATCGCAAGAACTCATGAAATACTCTATCTTTGTAATCTCTGAAAGTGGCTGGTTCAGCTACTGCATTGAAATCACCAGTAAAATACACGTCCCCCAGCTGTGAGTACTGATCATAGAGATTTTGAATCAACTCAATTTGCGCTTTGTAACAATCTATGCCATATAATAGGGTCGGCATATATACACAAAAAATATATACATTTTGCATATCAGGAAATTTGAATTCTATGCCAACAACTCTGTCACTATTAACTTCATCTATAAAGTTAGCATATCTCATGAGAGAAGTTTTGCAGAAGATTGCAACTCCTCCTTTACCACATTTTATTAACATACAATTAGAGGAAATATCCTCTGCCTTAGCAGTGCATTTATAATCAGAACGAATAGTATCGCAAAATGGAAGTATGTGCTGTAATAGTTTATGTTCAGTTACGCAAGCTACGTCAACATTATATTTATCCAGCATTGCACTAAAGCTAAGAGCAGAGGACATAATTCCTCTAACATTCCAGGTCAGTATATTAAGATTCATATTAACTTGCAATATAGGCATATTAATACTTATGCATCGTGAAAGCAGGACTAAAATGACAAAGATGACAAAACACATTAACTTACGACAGAACATAATGGCAAATTTATGAACAATTAACTGTCACCCTAGTCACAGAATATCGCATCCTGCACCTTCATTTGCCTCCTGATCGCGATTGCTAAACCTGTCTCGCCAAGATTGATTCCCATACCACCTTCTTACATAAACACCTTTTGGCCATGTTACATCATTTTCAACAGTGTCGCAGTCTGAATTATATACAGTCAGCTTGGCCGATAGACAATTACGTCTACTGTGGATAAACTTTATGGATAACGGATCTATATCGTATTCTTTCAAGAATTTACCGAGGCCTTCAGCAGTAGATTTGACGCCAATGCCACCCACATAAAAGCGCCTTGTTCTACGTCTAACTATACCTTCAAATACAACATTCTCATTTTTGTCATCAACATCCTCATGTCCAACAATACTCTCTGAACCTATTTCTAAACCTGATTTACCAAATGATCTAGGTCTTTCTACCTGACCCCCAATAACGGTAGGTATCTTGCTAGGAGGGGTTTTAAACCGGATGTTGATGTTAAATCTCGTGAAAAATTTGCCGAGTGGGTATATAAAGCGAGGTTGGGTGTTGATAGAATAAGAGATAAAAATAAACCTGGTGGAAATTTTAATATGTTCATGAGGGGATTTAATAGTGCAAGAATGAAACAATCAGAAGAACAAGAAGAAGAAGAGGAAGAAATATTAATTTTAGCTCCAAAAAAAGAAAATCTGAACAAATATCTATCTCTTCAGAAAAACAAGAATCTAAATATGATATACCACCAGATGATTCAACAATGCATGGTATAAGAAAACCCGAAAAAATTTTTAAATCAACAGTGATAGAAGAAATTAGAAGTAGTTATAATGATATGAAAAAAATTGCCGTAAATTTTAATGATCGCGAAAAATATCTCAAAAAAGATTATTTAAAAAATATTAGTGAAGATGATTGGATATCTGCATTATATTTTACAAATAAAAATACCCAAGTTGACCTTAATGACCCAAATTATAAAAATTTTAGAAGAAATATATATCAAAGAATTCAACCTGAAGAATTTATTTCACAAGAACAATCTTATAAGGAACAACTTGAAGTTCCACCAGATTTGTCTACACGACATGATTCATTAAATTCTGACAAAATTTTTATTAAATCAATTAAAAAAAATATTGCAAATTATGATTTAAATCAAATAAGAAGTTTAGCCGCAGATTACGAAAATCGTAAACAATATCTCCTTAAAATTTATTACGATATAAACAAAGATGATTGGATTTCATCATTATATTTTGCACATAAAAAACCCGAATTAATATTAATGATCCAGAATATATAAATTTCAGAAAAGAAATATACCAAATGAAAAGTCAACCTGAATTGGAGGAATTTGAAACACCACGAAGTTCACCTACCCCTGGCGCTACCGGTAGCGGTTATAACACAATCTGTCCTAACAATGTTGTCAACGATGTGTCTCGACTGGAAGTACTTATTGGAGGGAAACGAGCGGGAAATAACTCACGTGAAATAACTAACGAGGCAGCAGATATTTGCAAAAGATTATTCAGCGGTAAAATTATAGATATTCACACTTACATAAATTTAATCGATGAAATTATCGACGGGTATAGCGATTAATTGTTAGATAAACAACATTAAAATAACAATGATAATACATAAACACAACCGAAGGCCAGCACAAGTTCGTGTTGTTAATTCCAGATTGCCCGTATACAAACTCGTTCATGGCAACGGAATTACAGATTTAGTTACAAGAATCGCACCTAAAGTCGGACCGATTGCTAAACAATTAGCGATGAAAGCAATTGGTTTTATTCGTAATAAAGCTACTAGCGCTATTGGTGATTTAGCCGGTAAGGCACTTGGTAAACTTAAAGATAAAATTACAAATTTAGTGAAAAAAAAAAAAAATTGCCTAGCACCGCCGTGATGCCTAGCGATATCAGTAAAATTATTAATGGCGCGGCGAATCAGAAATTAACTGAATTGACGATTAAAAATGATGAATCAAGAAATTACTCAATTAGCAGATTCTCAACTGGCAAATTCTCAATTGGTAAATTCTCAACCGGTGAATACCAGCTTCATATCAGGTAGCGGTCTTCGTTTTAGAAGATAACTATTATAATAAAATGTTTGCAAGAGTATCAAACGAAGCGTTTGACATGAATGAGCCAGTCAGTAAGGACACGTCGTTGCGTGATCATCAATATTGCTCATATGACGCGGTAACGCCAGATAGTCAGAATCGTGTTGAAATTCAAATTAATGACATGACAAGATATTTTCTTCCATCTGAGGCATTTATCGAAGTTGTTGGTGAAATTGTTAGAGCAGACAACAACGATCGTTTTGGCGCGGATATTAAAGTTGGTTTTGTCAATAACGGAATTATGGTCTTATTCAAGAGCGCCACATATATGATTGATGGAAGAGAGATTGAGTCAATTACAAATGATGTTGATTTAGCTACAACAATTATAGGCTTGGCAAGATATTCAGATGATTTTACTAGATCGGCTGGCCCCAGCATGATGTTCGCCAAGGATAATTCTGATCATGCTGATGATGCGCAATTCATTAAATTACTAACACCACAAAATACTGCTTCTGATCCACAACCTGTCGATGGTGAACACGAGGTCAGACCGGGCGCTGCTTTTGATGTCATAAAAAATATTAATCCTAATTTTAACTTAGGTTTCGCTACACGAAAAGCAATGTTGATAGGAGAAAGAAGAAATTTTTCATGCGCAATTCCTCTGTCGCATATCTTTGGATTTTGCAGAAATTTTAGAAAAGTAATTTTTGGAGCTAAACACACTTTAACTCTCATTCGCAACGGCAGCAGTAATGCCATTTGGAGGACTGGTGGCGTCGGCGGTAAAGTTAATATAACTAGATTTACCTTATGGATGCCAGCGCTAGTTCCATTGGTAATTGAGGAAGAAAAACTATTGTCATTCATGGAGACCGGTGGTAGATCGATAATGTCGTGGTTGACAACATCAACCGATACAATACTAACAGCTATCGATGGCGATTACACATGGCGAATCGCAGCTCAGCAAGGCATTTCGGCACCACGACACATTTTCATAGCTTTTCAAAACAACAACAGATACGATCAAACTCACAGTCATATGATATTTGATAACGTTGCAGCTACCAATGTTTCGTTGCGAATCAACGGTCAGCAAGAACCAACTGAAGAAATATCAGTAAATTTTGTAACTTATTCAACAGCTCGTGCGTATCATCGAATATTAAGTTACATGGGGCGAGATCAAAATATTGATACGGGATTACAAATATCGCAGTTGGATTTTAACACGCGCTACCCAATCTACTATTTTTCACTGGAGCATCTCGATTTAGTAAAACAATCTGTTGTAGATATACATTTCAAGGCAAGAATTACTACGGGAAATGCTCAGCATAAAGTTATTGCTGTAATTCTCAGCGATAAAACCATGATGCTGGAAGGAATTAGCGGCAGAATGAGAGTTGTCGATGCACCTGTGGAAAATATGTAATTACTAATTTAAATTCCTGTAATAAGTATAAAAATGTCATACGATCATGTTAGTGTAACTCTGACTCCCAATCAGATAAAAAAACTTCAATCAAAAAAAGCGGCTTCGATAAAATTAACGCTAAAAAATTCACAAATTCATGGTGGACCAAACAAATGATCGTTAACTAAAACTCAACACAAGCGTTTTAGTAAAGCTAAATCAGCAAATACCGGAGTTAGCGTTAATCTCAGTCCAAGAGCTATCAAAGATATGGTTAAAGTTGGTGGATTTTTACCGCTACTGGGGTTAATTCCTGGATTACTAGCTACTGTTGTTCCGGCCATAGCAAAGGCTGTTGGATTAGGCGCCGCTGGTTTCATGGGTAGCAAATTAGCGGAAAAAGTAACGGGAGGGAAATATGGTAAAAAAAGGTCGCGGCCTGGTGCTGCCAGGAACTTACAAGAAAAAAGGTCGCGGCCTGAGGCTACCAGGAACTTATCTAAAAAGCGGTTGCGGCCTAAGGTTGCCAGGAACGTACCAGTAACGATGTCAAATTTAGATTTATCTAACGAAGTGAAAAAGAAGAAGATTAAGTTTTTCAGAGGGATATTCATGCGGGATCAACTACCAGCTAAACCAAATTCTACCGAAACAGGAATTATAAATCTCGATGATAGTATTGGGCCAGGCACACACTGGGTCGCCTACGCAATAAATCCACGTGAAATTATATACTTCGACTCATACGGGTTAGCTCCACCTGATGAATTTATCAGTTATGCAAAGAAGGCAAAAGCAACAATCTGGTATTCAACACTACCAACACAAACTTTAACCGATCCACCAATCTGCGGTAGTGAAGTTATTAATGTTCTTGACGCAATATCGAAGTCTTCGCTGCCATATCACAAAGTCGTGTTTAAATACACATCTGATAAATTGAATCAATCACAAATTAATAATGGTTGATATTTTTGGAAGGCCGCTAACAAGAGAGAGAAAAATTGTAGATCTATCGGGATACGTAAAAAAAGATGAATTTGATAATTTATTACCGATATCAGAATTAAATCCCGACGAGATTGTTATTTTTCAAGATCGTGGGAAATTGAAAACAAGCAAAATTAAAATTACCGATGTAGTTCATCGACAGGAACATCTTGCACATATGACCGAATTCAATGATTTACAAGCAATTGTTAGTGAAACTGACAAAAAAATTACACAAGTTCAAGGTGATTTTACCAACCACATGACTGAATTTGCTGAAGTTGATAAAAATATTGCAGCAGTTCAAAATGAACTTAAAATTTTGTGGAAGAACATAAAAGACAATTTTGCCGATGTTCAAAAATTTTTTAACACAAATGACAATAATCATGATAGTCTACTTGAGCGAATTACTAATAATCACAAAATAATTAATGTTATTGAAGAGAAAATTACGAGCGTTCGGGGTGATTTTACTAACTGCGTAACTAAATTTGATAATTTACAAACAACTATTGATGAAACAGAGAAAAAATTTACCAGTCATGTAACTAAATTTAATGATGCAAGAGCAACTATTAATGAAGTTGATACAAAATTTGCTAGTCATGTGACTGAATTTGATAATTTGCGAGTAACTGTTAGTGAAGCTGGCAAAAAAATTCTATCAGTTCAAGATGATCTTAAAAATCATTGTAGAACCATAAATGAAAATATTGCAACACATGAGAGATATTTTACTGAAGTAAATACAAGAACCAAAGCGATTCGAGATGAATTTATCAGCCATGTAACTGACTTTGCTAATTTGCGAACAACTGTAACTGAAGCTGATAAAAAAATTGGTAAAATTCAAACCGATTTTACTGGCCATATAACCGAATTTACCAGCTTAAAAAAAATCTTGAAGATATCAAAGGAGGAATTGAAAAATCTCAAAGCGATATTTACCGGCCATGTATCTGATTTCACTATTTTACAGGGAATCGTCAATGAAGCTAATAAAAGAATCACACGAGCTAATGAAGAAATTGAGCAAGCAAAAAAAGAGATTGAAAAATCGAAAGGTGATTTTGCTGGCTTGCAGGAGATTGTTAGAAAAGCGGATTTAGAAATTATTGAAGCTAATAAAAGAATTAAAAAATCCCAAGATGATTTTAACAAAAAGGTTGAAGAAATTGAGCAATCTCGTGGTGGTGATTTTACTGAGTTGCAAAAAGCTGTTAATGAAGCTAATGCAGAAATTAGCAAAATCAGTGAAGATATTAAAGAATCTCAGGTTAAATTTGTTAATGAAATAAATGCGGCGATCACAAAATCTAAAGGTGACTTTGCTAACTTGCAGAATGCTGTTAGATTAGCTAATGCAAAAATTACAAAAGCCTACGAGGATATAAAAAAATCTCAAGATGACTTTACCAAAAAAGTTGACGAAAAATCACTGCAGCTAATCTAGCAATTACAATATCTCAAGGTGATTTTACTGGCTTGCAAGCGACCGTCACAAAAACTTTAGAAGATATTGAGCGAGAAAATGAGGAAATTAAGAAATCTCAAACTCAACTTGAAAAAGATACCAAATCAATTATTGAAAATGTCGACAAAGTAATCAACGAAAAATTTGAAGAAATTAAGCGAGCTCAAGCTGATTCTATCACAAAAAATGAGGAAAAGATTACACAAGCTAACGCAGAAATTAAAAAAGCCAACGAAAAAATTACAAAATTTGAAAGTGATTTTACTAATCATATAATCGATTTTAATATTTTACGAAGAAGTTTAACAAGAATCTCTAACGATCTTGCAAAAGTTCAAGGTGATTTTACCACTCATGTAACTGAATTTACTAATTTACGAACAACTACTAGCGGTAATGGTGAAAAAATTAGTAAAATTCAAGGTGATTTTACCAAACATTTAACTGAATTTATTAATTTACAAACAGAAGTTGATAAAAAAATTACAGAAACTCAAAGTAAATTTACCAGTCATGTAACTGATTTTACTAGCCATATGACTGAATTTGCTAAATTACAAACAATTGCCGTTGCCGCTGATGAAAAAATTATCAGTCATGTAACTGTTTTTACCAAACATGTGACTGAATTTATTAATTTACGAACAATCGTTAGTGGTAATGGTGAAAAATTAGTAAAAATTCAAGGTGATTTTACCAAACATATAATTGATTTTAATACCTTGCGAGGAACTGTTACTGCTACTCAGGAAAAAATTACGGTGGTTCAAAGCGACTTTACCAGATACGTGGCTGATTTTGCTATTTTTCGAGATGAAGCTGGTAAAAAAATTACGGTAGTTCAAAGTGACTTCGCCAGATACGTGGCTGATTTTGCTATTTTTCGAGATGAAGCTGGTAAATTTTTTACCAGCCATGTAACTGAGTTCAATAATTTACGAACTGAAGTTGATAAAAAATTTCTGACAACTCAAGATGAATTTAAAAAAATTTGGTCAAATGTAAATACGGGTATCGGTACATTGGATCGTAATTATGCAGTACACTCGAGATATTTTAATGAGGTAAATGAGAGACACAATATAATTCGAAGTGATTTTACCAGGCACGTAGCTGAATTTACCACTTCACGAACTGAAGCTGACAAAAAATTTACCAGCCATGTAACTGATTTTACTAATTTACGAACTGAAACTAATAATAAAATAACTCAGGCAGAGTTAGCAATAAAACGATCTAATGATGCTATCGCTGAAATAAATACAAAAATATCAGAATTTAACACAAAAATCAATGAAGTTTGGTTAAAACCACTTGTTGATTTAGCTCCAAAAATTATTGCAAAAAATGAACTTATTAAATTTCCACCTGGAGTAGAACAAAATCATATTAAAAATTTAACTTTTGTCGTAGCGTCTGGAAGAGGTTATTGGAAGCCAATCGATAATAAATTCACTTATTCGTCGCAAATAGATGGCTTATTCAGAATAACTGTCGTGTCCTCACCACAATTTAAGATAGTTCTTGATGAAGAAACTTTTTCAAATCCCTCTACATGTGTGATGAATAAAAACGTTGAATTAAATTTTACGCTAGAACCACCAGATCGAACAAGAACAGATCCAGTTATATATATCTGGATTGTAGAATTTATCACTGAAATTCCTCCTGATGAACCAATGCCAGAAGAAAGACCAGATGAAACTCCTGGTGATTATTTTCAAAGATTAACAGAATATTACAAAAAATATCCGCATAAAATGGGTACTCAACGAAGTCAGGGTCAAATTCCAGAAGAAACGAGAAGACAGGTGATTGAAACACTCAAAAAAACTAAATTTCCTCCTCGAGACACCTGAAAGATCGCATCATTGACTATTGAAGACAATTTGCAGTGATTATAAAGTTAGAATAATAACTAAACAGTCGTAAAATTTAATAATGGCCGAATATAGATACAACCAAGCTAAATCATGGCAGGACTCGCTAAAACTCACCATAGATCTTTACCAGAAAAAGATCAAAAAATACCAGCGAAGATTGGTCGTCATTGATGTGGTTGTTTACTCGGTTAGTGCTGCAGTTGCTGGCGCTGGAGTAATATTATCAGCGATACTTGTAAAAGTTATCGCGATTTACGTAATTACAGCAGTTGCTGGTGTTGCAAATATTATTGCGAAAAAAATATCTTCGTGCGCAAATGCAAAATTAACCGCCTATATTAATAAACTTAACCTAGCAACAATCGCATATGCAAAATTATCTTCGCTATTATCCGAATTTTTAAACGATGGAGTAATTTCCGATGACGAATTTTCTGCTATTATAGTGATGATTAATAATAATGTCGCTGGAACAGATCGTAACGAACACAAACCCGGCAAGAACAATAATGATAACTGCGAGCTCAACAAAATCTGAATTTAGTATAATTTTCCCGACACCGATATATGTTGATGAAATTGCGCTAACACAAATGCGTGTTTATCATAGTTGGCTTAATATCAGATCAAAATCGTATGGCAATTTATTATCCAATAATTCATTTGTTTTCGCTGATAAAGACAAACCAGATGGTACGCCTGATTGGACCGTTATTGGACTACCAACAGGTAGTTATCAGATTGAACAAATTAATGATGAAATTGTGCATCAAATTAAGAAATTAACTGGTAAAGATCCTGGCATAAAGATATCAGCGCATGATCCAATGTTAACTTCCATCATTGAACTAAAATCTCCATACGTCGTTGATATTTATCAATCTTCGATCAGAACTGTCCTAGGTTGGCCTGAAACAGAACCAGAAACGCAACCAAAATCAACAGAACCGTCTAAAGATGATTTTACCACTAGTCGGCAAGATTATCATGAAATTGTACCATCATACAAAAACGTATTGGATGAAATTAAAAAATCTCACAAAATAACTGAATTTATTTTTGAAAAAGGCGATTTGGTTTGGAATTTTAGGTCTGACGAATCAAGCTATGATTTAACTTCGGTCTTTTTAAGTAACATTAATGTGTATTTTGCAGAGATTAAACAATTACATCAAAAACAAATGCAGATGATGCGACGATATTTCCACGAGTGCATAAATAACGTATCAGGGTCATGTGGCGAAGTTATCAAGCATATCGAAGTATTGAATCTGCTCGCACATGATATGGAAAATTTTAATGAAATATTGGTTCAATCGATCATTAACGATAAATCTTCAAGTAAACAAATATTTATGGACGAAAATAAATTAACTGAAGAAACATTGCAAGATTACAAATTACCCGGCTATAACGCGCCTGAATTAAGGAAGACAGTTAATGATAATATCGATGAGCTTTTTTCTCAATTACATGCAGCATGGAGAAGAAGAGTAGTACCACACGAAAAATTTATACTAAAATACAACAATGATCCAGATGGTGGTGGTAGACATACATCGCCAGGTATTGTCAATATTTCTGATGTTATCGCGGTATATTTATACGCAGATGTTGTTGATGGTAGTTATGGCGCAGACGCTTCAATATCAAATATGGCTCAACAAGAATCAATATTATATTCGTTTTCACCGGTATCACATCCTGGATCGTTAATCGTGAAAGAGCCAATAAATCCTGTTTATCTTCGCTGTCAAAATCATTTATTGCCGAGGATAAATTTTAGGTTGACAAATCAGGACGGAAATTTACCTGATATGCGCGGTGAAACATTAAATATTAATTTGCTAGTGAAATATTGAAATTTCTTCCTGTAAAACAATTTTAAAATTTCTCTCCGTGTAAAAAAAAATGACAAAAAAATGAGATAAAATTCGGTAAAATTTATATTTTTTCCAATACTTTTAAAATTATCAATTTTTTTCCAATACTTTTAAAATTATCAATTTTTTTCCAATACTTTTAAAATTATCAATTTTTTTTTATTCATCTGAAATTAGCGGAACATATGAAAATACGATCCAAACGTTAAATTCATATGAATAAGCAGAGTTAGTTTTTTTTATCTGCAACAAATTTCACCGAGCGTGAATCGATACCAAAATATTTAGCAGCAGCGCTCATTGATGTAAACACAATTTCTTTATTCGTCTCGGTATTTATTGATTTAACTGCTTTGGCGCATTTGGGATGTTTACCTGAGTTACCACGTTTTGAATTTTCACTTGGGGTAACAACTTCAAGATTTTCAAAGGAATTATTAAGCTTGTCACCATCTATATGGTCAATTACAAGACCATTTGGGATTAAACCATTGTGACATTCATATACAAATCTATGGGTATAATAAGTTTTGCTATAATTTTTATTTTCGTCATGTACCTTAAATGCAAGATAACCGGAATTTTTAATGTTACCAACAATATTTTTCGTTCTGATGTGCCGGACAATTCCATCTCGGCTAGCTTCGTATCTATCGATCATTGGATGCCTCGTAAATGTTGCTTCCATATAGGATTTATCATTTGTTTAAATTGTTGTTTGTTTTGAATCTGTTAATATAATCTTCCTCGCATTTAATTAATCTCTCGTCGGTATTAATTTTCTTATCATAATGTCGTTTTAACTCACGATACTTCTTGCCACCACAATTTAGGCACAACCGAGTTTTACCTCGCAATCCAATATTACAAATCATGCAACGTTACGGTCCATAATTTTCTTTTCGCACAAATATCATGTGGTTGCAGCAATATTCATTTTTGCACGATTTATCGCAGCAATTTAATGATCCAACCAATATCCATTTGCATTTGTTGCTCATTTATAACTCAAACATTTGTTTAAAATAAAGTTGATCACGTAAAATTAACTAACTATTTAGACTTTATTCATAATTTAAACATTTGTTTGAGTAAAGTATAATGAAATTATTCGACATTGATGATATTGAGTACGTAATTGATGAAACGAGTCAAGCGAAGAAAGAATTTCACGATGATGGTGCGGTTCATAGTTGGTCAACATGGAGAACAAATTCGATTGACAACACGATGACGGATGAGCGAGCCAGCAAGATAATCGACTATATCAAGAAAAATCATGGAGATGAACAATTTATCTTCTCAATAAAATTTATCGTGCAGACGAATGAAGATATATGGATAATTCGTGATAAACGAGACCCAATTGTCAAGGAAAAGAAAAATCTGATTTTATCTGCACAAAGCAAACCCGGCTTATTGACGGGCATCGATAAACCGTATTACGCTAGATCGTATCCTGTAAGTGCAGTTGTTTATGGAATTTATAAGTTAAATGACAAACCAGATGTTAGTAAACTTAACTTGATGAAAATTTCTTCAGTGATAAATTGTGTGGCCGAGCGAGTGATCGAACACTTGAAAAATTCAAAACGCGGATCAGGGTTAACTTCATTAAGGTTAGCAAAAATTAATAGTTTGGGCTGAATCAGTCGTTGATGGCGCGTCAATAACTGATGTTGCTGCATTATCGTGCAAATTAAAATTTCCTATAACGGTTAAAACAATTACCGGTGAGATTTTATACGATTCAGCGTATAAATCACGAGGAACATCTATAGAAATTATCGACCATAATTCACACGCCTGGACTAACGCGGTGACAATATTTCCTCGACGCCGTGTTGTTAAATTTTATCGCGCGGATGATCATACGCTAGATGATTCGTTAAATATGTTTAAATTTATTCATGAGATAAGTAAAGCAGATCCTGTATCTGTTTGGCGATTCAGCAGCGAAGTTAAATACGATCAGTTTGTAACGCCTAATGGAGAAATCTACAGATTAAAATCTCTTAATGACTCGATGGTAAAACTAATTGATAAATATTCAGCAGATTCAGAATTATTGACCAATTGTTTCACATGCTCGTCTGTTGCAGCTCATGCCGCTAGAGAGAAAAACTTGTGTAAGCCAACCAGAAATGAATTTCTTAATGATGTGCAATTGAGCTGCGTTGAATACGGCCATGGCGGATTATGGAACACCAAATATGATCACACAAATATGATATCGGTTGATATGACCGCATGTTATCCAGGAAGTTTTCTAGGACTAGGAGATTGCGCTAAATATTTTGCTAAATTTGGTCATCCAACAAGCGAAATGACTCGTGTTGCGATTAACGGACCGTTGCCTGATTTTCCTTTGACGGGATTCGCCCGTGTTGTCTCATTCAAATTTGCATCAAATTTACATAAAATCTGTTATATTTGGTTTGGCAAACACATGTTGCAGCAACGCTGGGTTAGCATAACTCTGCTGCGATATATGTTAGATTCAGCCATGCTGACGCTGTTGACGGTCAGCGAGGCAATTAATTCGTATAAAAAACAAACAAATGTTTGGCTACCTGATGAAAAAGATTTAGGCAGAATAATTATAGGAAAATATACTCAAGGTGGCGCGTATGATCACAAGCGACATCACACTAGACTGATTATGGATGACGCTGAACTGGATTTTGTAATTGCCGATACAGTAGCGAAAGGAACGTTTTGCAATCGGGAAGCAATTTATGTTGACAATACGAAGATTGGTACCGTGGTTAATTACATTGGTGGAGAGTCACCGCAGTATACGCATTTAAGATCCTCGATGCTGACATATGTTAGTATAAACTTACTTTCGATGATAAATAAATTTCCTAAAGACGCAGTTAGGGTAGCAACAGATTCGTTTTATATTGATAAAAAACACGCGCCATTGTTAGAAACTAATGGTAGCTGGGGCACTTGGATAATTAAAAACGAAGATATTTTAATCTATAGTGAATCTGCAGATGTTGCAGATGCTGATGAATTTCATATGAATATAGATATGGATATTTCTACAGCGCCATCTGTTTATGATCCTATTTCTCGATATAAATTTGTATATATAAACGGGCCGGGTGGTAGCGGAAAAACGACACGAGCCATCGCATTATTGAAAAATACCGATTTAGTTGTTTTGACGCCAACTCACAGATTAGCGAGAGAAATGAGGCAACGTGGTGTAGTTTCTTGCACATTTCACAGCTATTTAAAGTATAGCGGCGGTGATTGCAATTGTTCTCGCATGGGAGAGAAATATATAAACAAAAATATTATTATTGATGAAATTTGCACGGTAAATTTACCCGTGTTGAAATTGTTTCTGGAGTTTTTATCGACGAAAAATACCTCTGTGGTAATGTGCGGAGATCACGGTCAACCAAATCCCATAGACGGAATTTCGCCTCATGGATGGCTGAAGATTTTTGTTGATTATTACGAAGAAGTTACAACAGACTTTAGGTCGCTAGACGAGTCACTAACTAACTTTAAACAAACAATTCGACTACAATCAGATAAAATTCAGTGCGACGTGATGAGAAAAACTATCTATGAAACATCAATGACGGATATTCTAAATTTATGGCAGCCCGATCATTTAGTTGTTGCTAGCAGAAAAATTGTTCGCGATGAACTTCAACAGAGGCTTTTGCAGCATCATAGAGAGAAATTTCCAACGCTACCTGTGCCGTTATTTTATCGACCAATAGATACGCGGCGGCAGAATACAGATGTGGTTTTACCAGACGGAAAAATAAAAAATTTGGTCCTGAATGATATTATCGCTGTTGATATCAATCTTGTCGATGGCGCGTTAAATATTGAAAAATCTCCGTGGAAATTAGGATACGCGATGACAATACATTCATCGCAAGGACTAACTATAGATAATGTTGTTTGGATTATCGATGATAGAATTATGTGGTCAAATTTAGTTTATTTAGCTGTTTCGCGAGTTAGAAAATTATCTCAGTTGAGACGAATTGTTCTAGATGCAGCGGTAGTTAATGAACAAATATGCGAAATTATCGTGAAAAATAAAATATTTAGTTATAATCGTTATGACAAGAAAAATAATTATGAATCTGACCTTGATGTAGAATTTATATTGACGCTGCGACGAGAGCAAAAAAATCATTGCGTGATTTGTAATTGCTTGATGGCCTGTCAGTATCAGAAAAATGATCCACGGCAATTTACCGTCAATAGGAAGAATAATAATATCGGCCATGTGAAAAGTAACGTTAATTTAGCTTGTCTTGAATACAATAGAAAAGTTATTATTTGAGTGATTCTGGTGGTAATTGAGTATCTGCAGGAATTACTTGAAGTTCTTCACGAACAAATCCACGTTGAGGTGCTAGTGAATCTAGAATATAAATTGCTGGTCTTCCTGATGATCTTGTTACGGCAGATATTTTGTGTATTGTTGTGCTCCAGTTTGGATCAGTCGCTCTTTTACTTCCTCCTTCAGCCTCCCCCTGTTTGTATAAATATCTGACGATGATGCTACCCAATACAGGATCTTTTGAAAAATCTTGCCTCAAGATTGGAATTTTTAATTTTTTAATCGCTATCGCTGGCTTCATTTTTATTGTTCTAGTTTTTTCGTTATTAGTCGCGTCAATAACTTCAGGCAATCTTGATACCCAGTCGCTTGATCGTTTGTCTGATATAAATTCTTTCGCATATTGATATCCTAGTAATCGCTCAGCTAGTGTTTTGTTGAATCTTTCAACGATGGCCTGATTTTTGTGAATTCCAACTTTACCGCGTCGTATGTTTGTGTTGTTTTTTTTCATTAATGATAAAACAGAGCCAAAAAATTCTCTACCAGGATCAACCTGAAGTAAATTTGGCCAGGTTAATGGTCCTCGCTGATAAATTTTGTTAAACGCATCCGATACTTCAGCAGCTGTTTTAGTCGATAGCGGCATTGCTTCTTTATATCTGCTAGCGATATCAACAACAGTCAGCACATATTTGTAGGTTTTCCCATCAACAATATCGTGTGGCAGGAACATTATATCGGCCTGATGAACTTCATTAGGTACAGTAACATCAAAATGTGCGTAGTTAATTTAGATAAATTTGCCAGATTGCTTGTTTGGATAGCCAATCTGCGGCGGTTTTGTATTTTACTTTAGCAGCTTTAGCGAGTTTGGCAATTGCTGCTTTCCCTCGCCAGTAACCACGAGGAGAATAATATATCAAATCCATTATTAATTACCAGCGCCGAATACTAATTTACCTTTCATCGCTGTTTTTATTAACCACGAAGCAAGTTTTTCCTTAAAAGTTTTATCAGGTATTGCATTTAACGCGTGTATTAAATTTACGTCAGCGATATGTCGTTGCGATAAATTTCCGCTACGATGAGCTAAATCATGC
Organism: Sinohyriopsis cumingii; assembly: GCA_028554795.2. Lineage (NCBI taxonomy): Eukaryota > Metazoa > Mollusca > Bivalvia > Unionida > Unionidae > Sinohyriopsis > Sinohyriopsis cumingii. Next base: position 153,987,538 of record CM068826.1, read on the forward strand.
GTGTAACAAGCGCTATCAATTGCATTTACTGGAATTTCGCCAACCTTTGGTTTATCATTGCTGTCCAATCTGATATCGAGACGAGTACCAGGACCACAATAATTATAACCTGGTATGTGTTTTTCTCCAGGATATTTTGCCCAAGGTAATCCTGGAAGCGATGTTAATCCTGCGGCAATATCACCACCTCTTTTTTTGCGATGAATTTAAACTTCTTTGTATTACAAACTTCGCATCTGCCTGTGACGGCGGGTCTATTATTCTTCGTAACAACCTCGTTTAGCTCCACTGTCGGAGTTTTAGCGCGACATTTAACACAATATAAATCCATGAAATATTAGTATAACATGAATGTAATTGATTTTTCAGCTACAAAGAAACGCGAGCAAATCAAGCATAACGCGGCGCTACCAAATTCAATCAGGTTGATAATAATTGGCCCATCAGGGTCTGGTAAAACTCAATTATTGCTAAATTTGATAATGAGGTGGTTAAAGTGGGACAAACTATATTTAGTTGCCCCGTCTGTTGATGATCAACGTTGCTATCAAGTGTTAAAGGATTTTAGCGATAATGCATCTGAGCTTGGTAATAATATCGTTGAATTTATTACAGATATCGATGAAGCGCCATCAGTTGATGATCTTGATGGAGAAATTAATAATTTAGTAGTGTATGACGATATAATGTTGGACAAACAAGCAAATCCATCTAGGATATTTTCTCGTGGTGGACACAAAAACACAGATGTTATTTATGTAACGCAACGATACACGCAGATACCAAAAGTTATTAGAGACAATTGTAATATTTTAGCTGTATTTAACGGAGTTGACACGCATGCACTACGAAATATTTACCAAACTTGGTGTAACGGCGATATGGATTTTGTAAAATTCAGGAATTTGTTCAGTCGTGCTCAATCGACACCACATGGTTTTATAACAATTAATTTGCATGATCCTAGATCTAGATACAGAATCGGACTGGACCAAATATTTTAACTTCTGTACAGCAGCAGAGGGGCCGTGACCAATTACTCGCAATTTATGAGAAAAAATCAACTGCACCTTACTTTGGGGGGCATAATTCACCACGATATTCTTCTAAAATCTTTGTTTTCTCTAACGGGGGGGTCTAAAATATTTGTTTGTAAAGCATTAAATTTGCCTGCGAGGTGATGTTTTTGTGTGTTTTTTTGTGGTGATTGCACATTCCTCTAATTCACTTGGTCTGGCCAGCCCCTCTGCTGCTCAGACATAAAAATTGACCCTTGATCAGATTGGAAAGATATGGGAAGGTCAAATTGAGCACATGCAAAAAACTTTATCTAAGCTTTTACTATTGTTTTAGTTTTAATATTCCTCAAAGGAATTGACTCTGGGAGTCCTGTCAACGCACACATTATGGTCAACAAGGATTGGTTACCTGACTTGGTCTTAGGTAAGGAACCGGCACAATCTATTATTATTCTGCGATTTGGTTCGCCAAATGCAGGAATCGGTTGCAGATGAGCCTTAAGTATCTTCTGATTGGGTTTTCCTACCACTTGACAAGATCTGCAGTATTTATTTACGAACATCACTTTTACTTTATGGCCAGTAGAAGTGATTCAAGATCTTGTGTTAAGTCTTATTAATGGGTCAGATTATGAAGTTCCTGTCTGTACGATTTTGGAACTACAATTTGATAGTTTACTGACCACTCGTCACCAGCAGATACCTAAGGTGGTCTCCATTTTCTCATAAAAATCCCATTGTTTGCAAAATAACAAAAAGGTACGTCTGTAGCTTCAGTTTCACTGATGGCCCTTTGAAACAAATAAGAGATCTTGGGATCTTTTTCCTGTTCGACGACAAATGATTGTCGATTGTCACCATGATAATAAATTAAGAGAATGAGTAGTTAAAAGAGGATCACTGTGATCAATACCCTTTGATTGATCCGAACGAGGAGTGAAAGTGACCTCATCAAAAGCCTGACAAATACATGTGTCAGCTAAAGGAATACTTTCATGATCAAAATCATTTTCAAGAGCTTACTTTGCCATAGCTCTAGTAACTGCGCAAGCTGGGTATAAATCAGAGATTTATTTTTCAGTAGGATCGACTTTCTGATCCAAACATGGCTTGTCAGTTACAAGTGGATTAATCCAACTTTATCTCCAGCTAGGTCATGGCCTAGTGATAAATGAATGCCATGAACGGGTAAAGCATACACTGTTCCGACTGTCACGGGTCCTGAGACTAAACGTCTGATAACAAAATTACACAATGGAGAGGACCATTAACAAAGCTACAATCTACTCCCTGAATAAGAACACTTTCATTACAAGAAGACTTCTCAGAAAAGGCAAATTACCTGAAAATAAAAGACTCTGCGAAGCTCCTGTGCCCCTTAAAATGATAATAAGGATATGAAAGGCCGAATCACCCATGAGTAATATAGAACCCTTCGATATGAACGGTTCATAACTATCCATAATAAAATCAGACTTGGATTTATTAGACCTAACAACTGTATTGCTTTCATTACATGAGCGCGATCTTGACCTCATAGAAATAAGAGCATTTGGCATGGGTCTGTCTTCATTCTGTTGCTTATTTTTCAATTAGTAGCAATCAGAAATAACGTGCCCTTTCTTCTTGCAATAGATAAGGACTTTTTATCAATCTTATCAAAAATTTGATTTCTAAAGGTTGTGCCAGATTGAGATTTGGAAGGAATAGAAATAAGCTGAAATACTTTTTTAAAAGAAGAGTGCTGAGTGGAAGACTTACTAACAAAAGAAACTTTATGAGCTAAGGAATACTCCTCAGAGTACGAGCAGCAATTTCTAAGGTTTCGACCTCAAGATAAGTCTTAACGTCACTATGGACGCAATTCTTGAACTCATCCATTAATACGAATTGTCTTAGAGTTTCGTAATCTTGATCAACTTTCTTGGCTAAGCACCACGTATCAAATAACTTCCTTTTTTTCTCTTTCAAATTAGACACGAGTTTGTCCAGTTTTTTTCTGAATTTTCGCCGATAAGCCTCTGGAACTAACTCGTAAACCATTTAAGATGCATTCCTTAACCAGATCATAGTCAGCACTTTGCTGTACTGACAAGGAAGCATACGTGTCTTTGGCTTTGCCAAATTGCTTTGTAATAACGGAGTCCAGTGCTGTCTTGGCCATTTCGAATTTTCAGCAACTTTTTTCAAAATGAAGACAATATGTCTCTACTTCTTTTTCTTTAAAGGGGGCACTAACCTAATATTCTTAGTAATATCAAAACTTGAATTTGTATGTAAAGTTGTGCATTGCTTTTCACTTGCCAGCTCGAATTCTTTTAATCTAATTTGATATTTCTCTTTCTTCCTTTTCTCATTCTCTCTGCATTTGCATTTGTTTCTCTCTTTCCTCTTTCCCCAATTGCATTTGCATTTGTTTTTCTTCCTTCTGTAATTGCATTTGTCTCTTTCTCATCTTTTTTCAATAGCATTATAGCTTCTTCCTGTAACTGCATTTGTCTCTCTCTCCTCTTTCTCCAATATCATTTTCCTCTCTCTTTCTTCGTTATCTAATTGCATTTGTTTCTCTTCTTTCTCTACAGACTTACTAATCAAATCCAAAGCACTCTTATCCAAAACACTCTTTCCACCAAATACTGGACCAAAATATTTTTTCTTACTTCGTTAAAGAAGCTTTTGCCCCAGAAAGTTTATATTTTCTGGCAATCTGAAGCAATTCATCTTATTTCAAGAAGTCTAACTGCTCCTGGGTAGGTTTTGAAATAAGGATCTCCACTTTAGATTACATTGTAAAAAGCGTGTTGATTTCACTAAAGATTTCTAAAATGTGAAATAATAAATGGGATTTAGAAAATTCCAAAACATGGTGAATCGAAATTTCAAAAACAAAGTTTTTTTTAAATGTTTTAGTGAAATTCGTATCCCGGACAATCCCCCAATTTTCTGTTACTTGTCTATGCTCTTAAAATAAGTAACAGAAAAAAGGGAAAGCCTTGTAAAATGTTAACAAATATATGCATTTCCGTAGAATACAAAGTATGAAATGAGAAAAAAACAACTTACGGTATTGCGAATTAAATCCCAAAATAATCCAAGAATTACAGACACAAGTCCTAGTAATTTAAAGTCTTGAACAAATAACAGTAAAAGTCCAGAAAAAAAATCCCCAAACTGAAGTCTGTGGTTGCTTTTGTTGAATCATAGAAATATAATTTCAGGTTTGAATATACTATAATTCCAGTGAATGTCTCTATCCAAGAATTTTATCATAGCACTTTTGTATTTCCAGAGAAAATAATCACTTGTATTCAATAATTTGAACAAAAGGATTCCAGCCCGAAATAAATGAAACTGCTGGTCACAACATATAATACAACTTGAAAGTACTAGATGTTAAAGCACGAATGACCAAGTCCTCACAGAAACAAGATTATATAGTTCTCTACTTGACCTCAGGTCACAATTAACATTTTCAAAAAATCAAAAACATTACCTAATGGAAAATAACCATCTAGAATGATCCTGATGTTAACAAAATCAAAAACATAACCTGTAACATTCATTTAGGAAAGTCCAAAACTCTGACCCAAAGAAACATATTTACTTCTTCTATTAATAATAATTCTGATATTTAGCTCATAAAACATAAAATTAAATTTAAAAAAAAATTAGTCAATCAGGTCAAGCAGAAATTAACTTAATTTTAGACAAAGTCAAGTACAGCATACAATGTTACATTGCAATAATATGCAATGAAATAAAAACAATTTAAATAACAAACAAACAATTAAATTAAATTTACATAACATACCAAAGACATAAAAATAGTACTAACAGCTGCCTGGCTTGGCGCTCAGCATTGAGAGGTTATCGTTAGGACTGGTCGGCCTGGTGTCAGGATAATGTTTCTGGTTGGGACAACATGCTACATGTCTGCGGCATGATGTCCCACTGCAAGACATACTATAAACTACCACAGTGCAGACATCGTAGCGATATGACTGACAAATTGTTAAAGGTACGTTAAAAACTCGAATCACACAGACACACAACATGCACACACACATACACACTGTTGTCTGAATTAAATCAAAATTTTGTCGACGATGTCAAGTTGAACATGACTCAAACAACGCGATTATTTGTGTGCATTGTACGAACACATCGTCTAAAGCTTCATTCCGTTGGCTCCATGTTAATGTACCCTTTTCGTCTAGTTTGAAAGATAACCAAAATTCAGCAGGGGAAATCCAGACATAACATGGGGGGGGGGGGGGGAGGGATTGGGGATGGGGGGGGGACGAAAGCAAAAAGACGAGTGGTCTTTTTGAAAGCACTCCTAAAGGGACCCCTGGGGCTAAGGCCCTGGTATCGCGTGCATTTTAAGTGTTTCCATGGCTTACTTTTAACCATCTAACTGTAAACGAAGCTTACTCTAGGAAATGTTCCCGTTGTTTCGTGCTCATTAATATTTTTAAAAAATTGGGGGGAGGGTGGTCCGCACGTGGGTGGGATCCCCTCCCATATCCCAACGCTCTGAAGAATAGTAATTGAAAGAATTGGCGACCGTGAGAGTTTTGTTTAATACTTACATAATAATTATTACTATGGCGATCGTAAACGTTTTGTATAATACTTACGCAATGATTATTACAATGGCTATCTTGAAAGTGGATGGAGCGAAATGTCAAGAAACGTTTTGTGGTGCGCTACTGGAAACCAAGTTAGATGTTAAGATTACAACTTCTGCCATCCAACGGCATCTGTTCCAATGACCTCCCTCCCATACCTTGTCCCAAATAAACCTAAAGAAATGGCAAATTCCACCAACGCGTAAGAGTCGGCCATCCTCGAAACATATTTGTCGACAGATCTGTCTTCTAAAACATTAGTTTTCTCAAATTTTTACTTCAGTATTTGATGTGTTTTGTGTTTAACGTATCTTTTTGAAACGTTACAAATATTCAAATTTGCATCATCTGGAATGAATATGTCCCAAGTAGTGGATTGATACTATTGTAATAATCTTCACTAAACTCCATAGTTTGACATATTCTGTTCACTTTATACTTCATTCTCCCTCCAACACAAGTAGAAACATCGAAGACTGGTTTGCCATTTTATGGTATTTAAAAATTTTGACGCTTACCTTCCAGAAGTAATGCAGTAAAAGCTAGTCCACCACAACCTATGTGTGAAGTCATGACTTCACAATCTCAGGGTTAAAATGTATCTTCCAGTACCTCCATAATTCAAGTTGTTTCATAGCCGATAATTGTCAAACAGACAAGCTGGTTCCCACATTATAATATTCAAAAATCGATTGGAAGCTGACTACCCATAATAACTTTCAGCTATGATTAATTCATGACGGCCCAGATAACCGTGTCAACAAGTCCAGATAATCAGAGGTAGGTCCCGCCGCCGCTCGCTACCAACGTTATGATGGTGGTCGAGAAAACGTCCAACTTCTGACTGAAGCAAGCTGGCTCATGAGAATTGGCTACTTCAATGCGGACTTCTGTCGTCTAACTGAATTAGGATGACAATCTGATGTTTCTGAAAGGCAGTCCTAAATACTCATTGTTCATCATGCCAATTTGGTCATTACAACATGCATTTTAGCCATATGAGTCCAAATTAGCACAGCAAAAATGATCCAGTTTGTTGCATTCTAACTGCCTAGATTACGTTATATCAGTTACAAATACGTATTTTAAAAAATCATAAACTCCAACCAGAGGAAACAGTCTGATTTTTTAATTTCCATAACTTCCCCCCAAAATTGACCAAACATTCTCTAGCACTATTAGAACTGACCCCTTCAAATTAAGTTGTAATGATGCGCATACGCATGCCCATCAATAAGATATGTGACCGCTACACGCCATATCATAATACCTTAACACTATAGTGTAAAGCATACATGTGTAAAACTGTATGTACTGACTCTCCTGTGCATTTCCTACCGGTGTCTCAAAAATAAATTTTATATGTTTCGAATTTTGTCGATGTTTTCGACAAATTCCATATTTTCAATTGGAAGACTCTTTAACCCCACCCCCCCACTCCTATATAACGGTCTAAATGTGGGGATGGGAAGTTCATATCCAATCAGAGCAAAGGCTTGTGGGGGGTGGGGTGTCCGTATATCTTACGATGGGGCTTATAAATCTATAAACATACCCTGAAAGCAGTCCTTAAATTGTCCTTTATGTGAGTGTAATTATTTTATCTATTTTAGGCTAAGTATTACACAGCCTAGACTAATATATAGTCTATTTAAAGATGTTTCATGTTATCCACGGCAACCAGGGGACTCCCATGGAGGACCGCCACCCCCACCCCAATCTGACCCTTTATGAGATTCAGATTAGGTCATGTAATATTCATACTGCTTGAAACTTAAGTCACCAAAGATGAAAATATGATGGCGTTCTTTTGGCAACGCATAATATGAAAAATATGATGGCGTTCTTGTGGCAACGCATAATATACGAGGAAAGACTGTAATACTGTACTTATTCCCCTCCATTTTTTTCCGAAGATTACTGACCCTTAACAAAAATTGTCAATTTCATAACATGTTGTTCTCATTAAAAACTAAACATCAATAACATTATGGGATATAGTCACGTGTTTTTAAAACAAGGTCATGGTTATATTGATTATTCAGAGAGCTTTCTTCGAAAACAAAATTTTAGTTCCAAATGGTATACGAATGCATGTATATGCACCAGTTTTAGCACGGTATACGATTTGCATGTATATTTACCATTTTTGTTGCTAAGGGTATAACAAGGGATTAATATTTTATCAGTTATATTGCCAACGATGTAATGAAGGATGTACATTTAGCAGTTTTGTTGCTAAGGCTATAAGAAGGGACGTACAGTTACCATTTATGCTACAAAGGGTATACAAAGGGACGTACAGTTACCATTTATGCCACAAAGGGTATACGAAGGGACGTACAGTTACCATTTATGCCACAAAGGGTATACGAAGGCACGTACAGTTACCATTTATGCTACAAAGGGTATACGAAGGGACGTACAGTTACCATTCATGCTACAAAGGGTATACGAAGGGACGTACAGTTATCATTTATGCTACAAAGGGTATACGAAGGAACGTACAGTTACCATTTATGATACAAAGGGTATACGAAGGGACGTACAGTTACCATTTATGCTACAAAGGGTATACGAAGGGACGTACAGTTACCATTCATGCTACAAAGGGTATACGAAGGGACGTACAGTTACCATTCATGCTACAAAGGTTATAAGAAGGGATGTAATTTACCATTTATGCTACAAAGGGTATACGAAGGGACGTACAGTTACCATTTATGCTACAAAGGGTATACGAAGGGACGTACAGTTACCATTCATGCTACAAAGGGTATACGAAGGGACGTACAGTTACCATTCATGCTACAAAGGGTATAAGAAGGGATGTAATTTACCATTTATGCTACAAAGGGTATACGAAGGGACGTACAGTTACCATTTATGCTACAAAGGGTATACGAAGGGACGTACAGTTACCATTTATGCTACAAAGGGTATACGAAGGGACGTACAGTTACCATTTATGCTACAAAGGGTATACGAAGGGACGTACAGTTACCATTTATGGTACAAAGGGTATTCGAAGGACGTACAGTTACCATTTATGCTACAAAGGGTATACGAAGGACGTACAGCTACCATTCATGCTACAAATGGTATACGAAGTGATATAATTTACCATTTATGCTACAAAGGGTATACGAAGGGACGTACAGTTACCATTTATGCTACAAAGGGTATACAAAGGGACGTACAGTTACCATTTATGCTACAAAGGGTATACGAAGGGATGTATATTTACCATGGGGTTTCTTTACCAAGGAAAAAGGATGTATATGTACTATGTTTGTTGCCAAGGAGAAAGGAAGTATATTTACAATATTTGTTACCAAGGATAAAGGATGTGTATTGCCATGTTGTTGCCAAAAATAAAGGATGTATATTTACCATGGTTTTTGCCAAGGACAAATAATGTACATTTACCACTTATGTGGCTAAGGGTATAAGAAGTGATATCTATTTACCATTAAAGCCGCTAAGGGTATAAGAAAGGGTGTATATTTACCATGTTCGTTGCCAAGGACAAAGGATGTATATTTACCATGTTCGTTGCCAAGGACAAAGGATGTATATTTACCATGTTCTTTGCCAAGGACAAAGAATGTATATTTACTATATCTGTTGCTAAGGGTATACGCAGGGATGTACATTTACCACGGTTTTTTCCCAATGGTACAAGAAGTAATGTAGACTGACATATATGGATGTATATGTACCATTTTTGGTCCCTAACAACAAATTATCAGCTCTCCCAAATATTTTTTACTAAAATAAAAGTAACAATTTCTATTTAAGTTGCATAAATGTATTGTTTATTTTTTCTTCAACTTTTCTATTGTGTTTTCAGTGACATCTCCACGGATAATATATAATAATAGTTCTTTGTTATATCTCAGGGGTAACAAGAAAACCAAAATACAATTTGAATTAATTTTAATCAGTCCACATTTTGGCATCTAGTTGTGGTAATGTTTGAGATATATATATAGTTAAGTAATTTACATTATAGTCATTTTAATTACCTTTTTAATTTCTGTTTGCCAAACAATTTTCGCTTTTTCTTAAATAGCCACACTGATAAAATTTCTGATTTTGTTGTTTAACACATACTATTAACAGCATTCCGAAAGGAACCTTGCCCTGTGCCATAGACCGTACGTATTGATGTGATCCTGACTGCCGAGAAACCATAATGCATGGCAGAATGGTCACGGTTGTTGGACACGATGCTATACCAGTGGGTCGAGAATAGTTGATTGAAAAATTGATCAGCAAAAAGCGCGCTTCATTTATTTATATTGTTTGTTCCCTTAATGTATAGATCTTTCGGCTGAGTGTCACACTTTCGTGACAAGATCATATTTTGAAAGAGAATTTCTAGTTCTATTGAATCCCGCTGGACAGACGATGTAAATCAATGAAGCATTATGTGAAATCAATTCAGCACAAGTTTAGGTAGTCCTGTTTTATCGTGTCTCAAGGCAGTATTAATATGTAAACATCATTACGTGTGACTGACGCAAAATAATGTTTTTCTTTCTTCTTTTGACATCAGGACTGAGGCGCAACAGTGCATAAAACCTAATTATAGAGCGCTTAAGTCATAACCGGGTGTATGGTAAGTTTGACAGAGGTAGAAAACAATGATTTGATACAGCGAATTCTTGGTAGCCGTATTTGAAACTTGGAGCTTTCTCAGAAAATGAATATATTTATGCGGGTAGTCTAGCATGTCTACGTGGCAAATAACAGGACGACACATGAATAAACACAGACTGGTCTGAACTTAAAAGAATATCTGAATTCACTTGAGAATAAGACCAGATTGTAATTGTGTTGGTTCGTATCCTATGGTGTGAGCACACCACTATATTCCCTGCAATTGCATGGTGACCAGACGGGGCCATGGCCCCCATCAGCGCGGAAGACGCTGCATGACGCCGAAAGCTGCGGGGGAGCCATAATTGCAGTTGTATGTGTTTTCAGTGACATCTCCACGGATAATATATAATAATAGTTCTTTACGTGGAACCATCAATTTCATACTTGCCACAATGGTACTGATTCCATTGTATTAGTTGTCGAAAAGAACTGACTATTAAAACAACTTGACCATTGACTGCGTAAATAATACTAGTATTAAATACAAATACAGCTGAATAATAGTGATATTAATAGGCGTGGCCTTTGTGGGTTACTTGACATTTAAAGGCACTTCAGCGTACATTATTAGCTGTGTCATGCCAAGAGAATTGGTGTTAAATGCCTTCCCAAAGTCATACTGTGGAAAAGAACCCGGATACCCTTGGTTTACGAGTCGGATTTTACAGCAACTGAGCTGCCGAATCATTCCGACACTATGTACTGTAATCCATCAAAGCAGACCGATTTATGAGTGACGTACGCTTATACTAGGATACATTGTGTATATTATTAATCTCAAATACTGTGCAGACATTGATAACCGTATATGCCTTATGAAAGGAACCACGTTCTACTGATGTGCCTTATAAACCTAGGTATGTGCTATTAGTATTTACGTGTCTACTTATATGTGTTAGTTCTAGTGATTTTTTTATTATGTGAATTCGATGTTGGGAAGATATTTCTCAACCAGATTAATAAGAGAATTTCTTGACGTCGTAATGTTCAGCAATCACAAGACTTTATGACAGCTAGCAATAGCATCGTAAAATGGACCCTCCCTAATTTCGTAACAGAGGTCTTATATACTTTTAAGTGTACGTGCTTGGTAGCTTTAGGTAGGATTGATTCTTCGTATTGAGTGTTTAGGTCGTGTTTTGTATAGCATGTTCTGAAGTATTAATATTCGGCTTGGAAAGGCTTACTGAGTAATTATACAAATTTGAAGGGGAAAAACCCCAACATGTAAGTGTTAAATTAGAGTTTAGCGATGTGTGATCATTAGGTGTTTAGACGAAAAAATAATGTAGTATTTGCGCTTTTAAAAACCTTTCAGTTGACAACGACTGTTATCTTGAGGTCCGTGGAAATAAGGAAAAAAAAACTCGAGCTCAAGCCAGACTCGCACATGTGTTTGATTCGCAAGGCAGAGAGAGACCCCTTGCGTGTAACAGTGTATAAAATTGTAAATTTTCAACACTGTGTGACTAAAATTATGTTAACTGCTCAGAACTTCCAAAAAGAGATAAAAAATAATTTGATGTAAATTTAAAATAACTGAAACTGGACTGACCATTGTTAAAATAAAACGAAAAATGATATTGATATAGTACGGTGACGAGCATGGATAAAAACATGAAATACAATTACGTGTTAAACAAATATGAAATGGATAAGTTAAAAAATTTTCTCCATAAAATGTGAAGTAAACAAACTGATTATGGAGTAGTAACAGTCTCTGGCATATAACAAAGTACCAGGTTGAGAATCAATAAGTACTTGAAGTGAGAAGAAAAAAGTGACCCTGGTGTAGTGCTAGTCTCTGGCAGATAAGAAATTTTCTGGTCGAGGTTCAAGTAACACGATAAGTAAACAATCTGCTCATGGTGAAGTACTAGACTCTGGCTTATAAAAGAATTCCAGGCTGAGGGTCAAGGATTCACCATGGATTATACAAAAGCAAAATTACTCGTACGAAATAATGGAATCTATTGAGGATTACTTGAAACGACCCTCTGGCTTAACTGAAATGACCTTGTTCTCTTATAAAAGTTGCATAGTTGTACGAGTTTATCTCCCTTGTACGAAGAGATGACACACTTCGTACTATATAGATCTTTCTTCTTCATTTTGACATTTCACATTCAGTCGAGTTTCACAAGGATGAGAACAAAATGTAGTTAAAGCAATACATTGAACCATTTTAAAATACAGGAAATATGTGCGTTCAGTGAACCGATTATTTCAGGAATGGGTTTAATTTTTGAGAATTTGATTACGCACGCCTTTAAATGGCGATTATTCGGTTTATTTCTTTCTTCGCCAATCAAGATTTCTTGGAAGATCATAATGCAAATGCGCCAGGAAATACATAACACAAAATCAATTTAAAATTCCAGGACCGTTCCTGGTCGACGTCGAGCAAGAGGTATGTTCCAGTATAAACCGGATTGAACGTAGCGTTGTGAATCACAATGAAAGCGTCGCGTGTTGGAAAAAATTTGCACTACCCATCACGGGTAATGGTTAAATCCGACAGCCTCTGTTTTGACTCATTTAAGTAGTTGGTTGCCATAATAAACAGTCCATAGCAAGCAATAATTTTCGTACGGAAGTTTTGTGATGGTGAAGAGAGTTCGACAATCAGGAATGAAGATATTTTGGTCAAAGTGAATTAGTATTAATTTTTAACAGAACAATTAAACTAAAGATTCGTAAAGGCACCAACATGACAACTTTGACAAACACTGTATAATTGGATACGTTCCCGATAGTCATTGTATCCCTCGAGTTTGGTTCATTTATAAGCCAGCAATAAACAGAGCTTGAATAAACTGAATTTGATCTCAGTTATAAATTTCTTAGTCACCAATATATGGTTTATGACGTGTCCAGGCATTTATTTCTGTTTTCCAATAAATAATAAGTTCAGACCGATATTTACGTTGCTCAAGTTTTTACAAAGCATTTCGACGACGAGCTGTAAGAAAATAAGTGAACAAGACCTTGAGTAGATGGTGTTTGAATTTTAATAATTTTCTTTTAAAGTAATTTCATTGCAGTTTTATATAAGTATATTAAAGAACTTCAGGTACAAAATACAAGACCATTGTAATAAAATATATAAGCAAACTGGACATAAAAGTAATAATAAACATGTATCTGTAAATATATCTTCAAAAAATGTATTGCAGGTGGTGACAACGATAAGATTTTGCGACCTGAAGACACTAAATGTACACAGCAGTGTGACCATTGCCGTATTTCGTAGCTCGCCTTCATACAGTATAAAACCGATGATAGCACACGGTGTTTGCACATTTATGAACCAGCCTCAGGAATACAGGCCTCCATGAACCAACCTCAGGAATATAGGCCTTCACGAACCAGCCTCAGGGCTATAGGCCTTCATGAACCTGCCTTGGGGTTATAGACCTCCACGAAGCAGCCTCGGGAATACAGGTTTCCATGAACTAGCCTCAGGGTTATAGGCCTCCATGAACCAGTTTCGGGAATATTGGCTTTCATGAACCAGCATCAGGGCTAAAAGCCTGCAAGAACCAGCCTCTGGATCATAGGCCTCCATGAACCAGCGTCGGGACTATACGCCTTCATGAACCAGCCTCGGGGCTACAGGCCTCCATGAACCAGCCTCGGGGCCACAGGCCTCCATGAACCAGCCTCGGGGCTACAGGCCTCCATGAACCAGCCTTGGGAATATAGGCTTCCACGAACCAGCCTCGGGACTACAGGCCTCCATGAACCAGCCTTGGGGCTACAGGCTCCACGAACCAACCTCGGGGCTACAGGCCTACACGAATCAGCCTTGGGACTAAAGAGGATTCAATGCAGCATGAAATGCTTCAACGGAATGAAATGAAGGAGTGCAGCAGTCAGATATGTAAAGACGTAATGTTAATGACAATATGGTTTTGATAGTTTCGTGATAAAAAGAGATCGTCTGAGTGCATATAAATGGACCAGTAGAAAGAGATCATCTGAACGCACATTAAATGTGTCAGTTGAAATTGATCGTCTGAACGCACATGAATGGATAAATAGATGAAGACATTTCATACGGAAAAAGAAAAAAAAAGGTAACTTTGCACTGAAGAAGTCGTTCAGAATAGTTCATTGATTATAAATAACGATTTTCTTTGAGAGTGGACGCCTACTTATGATTTGCTATAACCAAAGTCAACATTTTGAGAAGTATAGCCCATATTATGACTGATATCATTGTCCATAGACTGATGACTCCATCCTTGCCTCTGTCCCTAGCGGTATGCTTGACCCTTTGTTGACATCGACAACACTCTCGCCTGTCTACATCAGATCATGGTACGGTTTATGCACCCATCTTATTCAGTACACATTTTGGTCGCATGTCACCAAACGAACAATGCAGAAACTGTGCATTGTAATTAATTCTAACTGGTAGCAGTATCAAGAACCAGGTGTCTAAGGGGGGAAGTTTAAAAAATGAACATGAGTAGTACCCTACACTACTAAAAATGGGAATACTAGCGATTTAGTTATTCCTATCAGTTAGAATTACATATAATGTATACTTGATATTGTACTCATTGAAGGTCACATGGCGAAATAGTGCAATAATTAAAATGGGTACATAAGCCTTGTTACTGCTGGCAATTCCATCGCGAGGTGGGTCTCTGACTGACTAGAATTGCTGTTTCCTTTTGCTCTGATCATTTCACCACAGAGACGCCAACAGGTTTGCATGTGTCCTCGTAGTTTGGTGGATCATCATAGGGAGGCGGGGAGTCGTAGTTTGACGACTGATTCACGATGCCATCTGTTATTACATAGTCGTACACTGGGGGTGCACCATATGCTTCGTACGTAAACTGACCTGAAATTCAAAGAAATCATTAAGCAACGAGGACAAACACAACTAACAAAGCTCGGCGTATACTCTGACGTATCACCAAACACGATGTTAAGAAAGCATATACAATGCCAATAATACGCTTTTAATTTACAGTCCTAAGTTTGCATGTTGTATTGATTTTCAATTTGTATGTCTTATTTTAGTACAAATATAATTTACTTGACGTAAAAGTTCTACATTCCTTGTCTATGCGTCCCAGATTCTACACCTAACAATCAGAGGAAAGAGAACCATTGTTTTGCACCTTATAACTGAGTCATCTTGCTTTT
Organism: Sinohyriopsis cumingii; assembly: GCA_028554795.2. Classification (NCBI taxonomy): domain Eukaryota; kingdom Metazoa; phylum Mollusca; class Bivalvia; order Unionida; family Unionidae; genus Sinohyriopsis; species Sinohyriopsis cumingii. The sequence continues at coordinate 154,003,019 of CM068826.1, forward strand.
CTGCTGACCTTAATCTTCCTATCTCAGTCGTCTCAGTGAGGTCGTCTCGACCATGGTGTCCACGCGCTAGGAACTACTTTATCAACGGACGCAACAATTATTGTCTCCCGCTTGACTCGATGGAGTTGTTTTCTAATCCAAGAAAAGCCGACACATTCGAAAATTTACTAAAATAGTTTTGGGAGGAGAGAAACAAATAACTTTTAACAAGAATATTTTACAGGCACCAGTTTAGACAAGAAAGCTTAACAGACTAATTTTAAAAAATGACTGAAAGCAACCTTGCCTTGGCTTCTAAACGCATTAAAAACTCAAGCGTGACAAAATATAGATGTATAATTGGACATAATGTCCAGACACACAGGCTATACACATCACTTGATACAAAAGTCATAAACTCTCAACAACTGCCGACAACTTAGTAACAACAGAAACGTATTATTTCAAACCTGTTTTCTTCAAACTTTTAAACATCGTCATTGTGCCCGAGCTGAATCAAAGATGTACATACAATCAGAAAAGAAAAAATCATGCACTTATCAATCAGAAAGAATCATTTATCCATCCAGACCTTATTCCGTAAGTAGATTTCCCTGTAGCAAGTCTTTACACTACTAATAGCAACACTTGCCATATTTCCAAGACAGAAAATATAAATTTTCCAAGAAACCATGAACTTGTTGTTGTTATAGGGTTGAACGCCATTTTTCAACACAAGACAGGCTATACATGGCGGTCAGTATTAACGGTGGAGGAAGAACATGGGAAAACCCGGAAAGAACCACCGACCCACGAGAAGCTAACGGCTTTCTCACATACCCACATTCGAACTCATGCAGACAGAGGTCAGATGGCAGTGATCCGTAATGGTGAGCGCTTTAGACCATTCGGCCACTGGGTGCCCCCTTACACGGGCGTAATTGTACAATAAATATCAATAACAACACCGCTATGTTACAGTTTCAACTCCTCCAAAGAAAAGGAGAGTTATATATGATAGTGACACAGATTTCTAATTACCCATGAATAATCCAACGCAAGGTCACTCGTGCTATATTTTATCTTCCTTTATGGTACTTGACCCGTGTATCCAGTAGCGTTTCATTATTTAGCGTAGCATTCTTCTAAATTAGAACTGATATAAACGAAACATTTTCCTTGTAATAAATGTTAATTATTTATTGTTAATTTCACGTAACATACATCATTAAATGTGATAATACCTCAATACTATCAAACGTTTTATGTTATTTTCTCGCGCATGAAAATTGTACACTTCGGATGGACAGGTCACGACACAGCCGTCATCAACATATCTGTATTATTGCGCCGTATGTAAGAAGAAAAAATCATTTGCAAGCAGCTTTAGATCGCTTCGCGCAGTACTTAAATAAGTAACAATTATAACTGGTGTAGCTTTTCGTGGGTGAAGGTGTACAAGCGGTATGTATAGATAGATTCTACTGAGAAGATTATTCTGATTTTTTTAAACATTATAAGACCGAATGACCTGCAGTTAAATGTGAAGAAATAATAGTGAGTGATGAATAATGTATGTGTTGGATGTGCTAACTAATTGCAATATTTAAGAGTTCTCTTTTACTTTAAAGGAAACTATTGGGTTAGAAAAATAATCTACATTGGGGTTTGCACCGAAACAAGGAAATCCCAGTCTCGGGGTTATATTATTTGTCTCATCACTCGGCAAAGCCTCGTGGGGAAAGACACGCAACCCCTTGAGTGGGATTTCATTGTCTTGGTGCAAACCCCACATATTATATATTTATCCCAGCGACTGTGACATAACATAAATCCGGTCAGTCTCTCGCAATTAAAATACCAATACCCAGTTTCTTTAAAAGAAATTAACAATCACACCCTCCAATCGCTCATATCTCATTCTGTGTAGACCAGCCCTCATATCTCATTTTGTGTAGACCGAAGAGTCTCCTAATGCTGTATTCATTCAGCTACATCCAAACTATATCATCAATCTGATTAAAATCAGCTCTAACAGTCTTACACGAAGATATGATAGCGACAGCTTAGGGGTCATGTTCTGGTGAATTTTGAAATGCTGCTCTCCTAAATCTGAAAGTGAGTCAAATGGTTCGGCACGCATTGATGTTCTTCAGCCATACTGCTCAGTCTTCCAAACACGACGGTATAGGATTACATCTGATTGGCTGATAAAATTAGCGATTATGGTAATAACGTAGGCCACCAGAATATGACCTCTAAGCGGCAAACTTTTTTTTAATTTTTTTTTTACAAACTCGAACACTTCTATTTAGACATTTTCGGACAGCGGACATCAATCAAGATTTACTTAATTCCGTAATTGAAGAGATTGACAACGTGCAAAACTATGCACCTCCGAAGATGAAGATTTGACAACGGAAGTGCTCAAATAAGCATCGGCAATTTTAAGCTTTGCAAAAACACATAATAACACACTTTTTTGAAATAATTATGTTTAGTTTAATTACTTACAAGTGATATATTAGATCGCCTTCATTAGGTCATGAAAATTAACAGAGACACGTGAATGAAACCAATTTGTTGCTTTTAACATACAGACGTGACGTCAGAGTTGTTCAGCGTAGGGATAACATCAAAAGCTGGATAGTAAATCGCCAGAAAGCAGAGTCGCTTATTTCGCGGCTATGGTGCAGAGTGATTGCGTTTGAAGTTATCGAAAGAGACAATGATCATCTGATGGGGTCTTCAAATTCAATCTGCTATTTCTGCGAGTCAAAAATATATGCATCAGATGGTTGTAGGCGCAATAATTTAAATCGCACAATTTGTTCGCTGAAAATTTCTCCAAAAGAAAAAAAGAGTCTATTTCGACTACCTAGACTATTAATATATTGCATGTATCATTGACCGAAATGGTCTGAAGGAAGAAACATAGCTCGTTATTCCCTAACTTATTGATCATTGTTTCACAAATGATTTCAGGTTACAGTTATTACTTCCGGTACAGTACTAGTTTAGTTTTAGAATTTTTAATTTCTTTCACATTTTGGTGGTGATACAAGAGTTAGATATATGCATTCTTAGTAATGCTTTAAAGGCAATTTATTGTTCTTTAGAATTTGAGCATTATGGTGTGGAAGACTGTATATTTCGGCGACAATGCACTGTGAGTAATGAGACATTGATGCTGATCCGGAAGTGAAATATATAATCTACTGCACGATGCCTTGTTTGCAACCCAGCCTCTTAAAAACAAAATATGCCGGATAACCTAAGACAAGTACTTCACTGTGAATTCATCTTTAAATACAGTTTAAATTTAGATATGAATTATTGTGATTTGGACACAGTGGAACGTTCGGTAATGAGAAATAGATGTAAAGACTACATAGCAAAAATAATTTTGACCTAGCAGAAGTATAGCATTTGCATTCCCTCCCGTTTGTTTATACCGCCTACCAATTTTAAAACGAAAAGCATCAATGCATAAACGATGTGCAAAACGTATTCATTTCATTCACTGATTTGTAATTTCTAACCTGATTGTCGCCAAAGGTCCTTAAAACTGTCGAGTTACTGTCGTTTCAAAGCAAACGGAAGCTCCCTATGTAAAGACTGCTTGCTGCCTTGTTCTAGTTTCTAAAAAAGTCCATTTCAGTGTGTCGTCTGCATCCACTATTTGCAATGATTAGTTATACTATTTCTAAAACAAATTAGACCGATCCGGTGGCATAATTGGTTAGAGTATCCGCATCGGATGCGGAAGGTTGCAAGTACGAACCCCAGCCGAGTCATACCAAAGACTTTTATAGTAAATGGTACTAGCATCTGTTATTGTTAGTACTGGTCGGCCTGGTGTCATGATAATGTGACTGCGTGGGACATGATGCTACATATCTGCGACATGATGCCCCAGTGCTAGATATCACTATAAACTGCCACACTGCAGACTTCGTAGAGATATGACACAAATTGCTAAAGCTACGTTAAAAATAAACAATAAAAATAAAACACAACACACTAAGACAAATTTAACAAATAAATAGGATTAACTCTTTCATGCTTGTTTTCAAAGAGATATAACTCCAAATTTAATAAATTATTGAGATTATTAAAGACGGCAAACTACATCATATCCTTTGTTTGAAAACATAGACTGGCTCATGCAAATATGGGGATCGTCTTGCTAAAGAAGCTCACGTTTCATTCGAAATGAGAAGAAACTGACAGTGTCTCGGATCCATGGTGACAATCATTTTAGAACTTATAGATTAATGAATGAAATAACTACGCTTTTTATATTCTTGAAGTCTTCTGTTTTTAAAATCGGTACGGGGGTGGGTACAAACAAACGGGTTGTTGTGAGAATACTAAAGTTTATTGAGCAGCTATTGACATTTTCGATATTAGGACACCTACACCCCAACATAAATGTCCAAGATCAAAAATGGGTTGAAAATAGTCAGAGGAAAAGCGGACAAACAGTCGCGGTATGATGTATACCAGAGTGGTCCAACTACAGTCCCGCAAGCCAAATGTGGCCCGTCGGTCCTTTTGTGAGTGTGTGTGTGTGTGGTGAGTGTCTGCACTCATACAAAAGACAGTTATAATAATTATTGTATAATTTATTTTAATATATATCATGTATGTTTAGGAACTTTACCTATTTAGTAAATGTGGCCCGCGGTGTTGAAGATCTTGGACCACCCTGATGCCTACGATTGACCTCTAAGTTGCTTCGCGGCAAAGAGATCTTATTTTCATAGGGATTTTGGAATAATGGCTTGACCCGGTCATTGATATGATTGTACTAGATTTGGGTAAAGCCCGTAATTACAGTGTCACTCTGCAACATGACCACTAAGCGCATCTGCTATCTGGCGATTTCTATACAATCTGTATATTTTCCATACGCCAACCATGTCTGTATGTTAAGAGTAACAAAATAGTCCCAAACACTTGGTCTCATTATTTGTTTATTTCATGACTTGTGAAGGTCAGTATAATATTGTCCTTGATTATGTTTTAAACTAAATAGAATTCGTCGTAAAAACAACTTAACCAGTGTTTTTTACAAAACGTAAAATAATTCAACATGCTTACATGAGTTCATTCGTTGTCAACATTGTTCATTTTCGATGTGCGTATTTTTTTTAAAACTCTTCCAGAGAATCGTGCCAAACTTCGCAAGTTCCTGTTTTCTCAAAACTTTTCACTTCTATCTTTGCATTTTGAGACTGCAGTCTGCATGAAAGATTTGTCAGGCTCCGAAATTGAAGAGCTTGACAACATGTCAGTCTATGCACCTCCAAAACTGAAGATTTGACAACGTACGTAATCCATAAAGCACAAGCAATATTATGTTTTGCAAAAGCACGTATAAACACATTTTTACGAAGAATTTTATTTAGTTTAAATTATTATCAAAGCATATATTTAGAACAACCTTAGCAACTCACGTAAACAAACAAAGTAGTGGGACCAAGTGTTTGGAACTATTTTGTTACTTTTAACACACATAGGTGTCCCGGGAGCTGGTCAGCGTAACAATAATATCCAAAATTGGGTTGTAAATCGCCAGATAGCAGATTCGCTTATTTAGCAATATTGGTGCAGACTGTCCTAAGCGGTCGTTGTCAGATCTTTACGCAGGGCAATGTAGATCTGATTTTAATCAGATTGGTTCATTCATATTACTTACTATCTCTTCTTTAATCTGATTAAAATAAGAACTCCACTGTCATGCGTAGACAGTGATCTGATTTTAATCAGACAGATGTCTTCTTCTGGCAAGAAATTTAATCCAGTCACGAATATCATCCCTAAGACTATGCTAAATGCTAACACGTGTATTTCAGTGAGACTGGTGAAATAATGGGAGCTGACCACTGAGGTTATCACTTCCACCATCACAATGGAGGGACGGCCCATCAATTGATGCAATGTTTAGTATTTTCATATTGTATTAATAATTCGTACAATTATGACTTAGACTGTATTTGCATTATATGTATTCATATGATCCATAACAGCAGTAACCTTGTCACTTACAAAACACTTGGATTTAGGATGAGAGTTAGGTCACTTACTGAAGACTTGGATTTGGAATGAGAGTTATGTCATTTACTAAACACTTGGATTTGGGATGAGAGTTAGGTCACTTACTAAACACTTGGATTTAGGATGAGAGTTAGGTCATTTACTAAACACTTGGATTTGGGAAGAGAGTTGGGTCATTTACCCTTAGATTTGGGATGAGAGTTGTGTCATTTACTAAACACTTGGATTTGGGATGAGAGTTAGGTCACTTACTAAACACTTGGGTTTAGGATGAGAGTTAGGTCATTTACTAAACACTTGGATTTGGGATCAGAGTTAGGTCGCTTACTAAACACTTGGATTTAGGATGAGAGTTAGGTCATTTACTAAACACTTGGATTTGGGATGAGAGTTAGGTCACTTACTAAACACTTGGATTTGGGATGAGAGTTGGGTCATTTACCCCTAGATCTGGGATGAGAGTTAGGTCACTTCCTAAACACTTGGATTTGGGATGAGAGTTAGGTCATTTACCCCTAGATTTGGGATGAGAGTTGTGTCACTTACTAAACACTTGAATTTGGGATGAGAGTTAGGTCATTTACTAAACACATGGATTTGGGATGAGAGTTGGGTCATTTACCCTTAGATTTGGGATGAGAGTTGTGTCATTTACTAAACACTTGGATTTGGGATGAGAGTTAGGTCACTTACTAAACACTTGGATTTGGGATGAGAGTTGGGTCATTTACCCTTAGATTTGGGATGAGAGTTGTGTCATTTACTAAACACTTGGATTTGGGATGAGAGTTAGGTCACTTACTAAACACTTGGATTTGGGATGAGAGTTGGGTCATTTACCCCTAGATTTGGGATGAGAGTTGTGTCATTTACTAAACACTTGAATTTGGGATGAGAGTTAGGTCACTTACTAAACACTTGGATTTGGGATGAGAGTTAGGTCACTTACTAAACACTTGGATTTAGGATGAGAGTTAGGTCATTTACTAAACACTTGAATTTGGGATGAGAGTTGGGTCATTTACTAAACACTTGAATTTGGGATGAGAGCTGGGTCATTTACCCTTAGATTTGGGATGAGAGTTGGGTCATTTACTAAACACTTGAATTTGGGATGAGAGTTAGGTCATTTACCCTTAGATTTGGGATGAGAGTTGGGTCATTTACTAAACACTTGGATTTGGGATGAGAGTTAGGTCATTTACCCTTAGATTTGGGATGAGAGTTGTGTCATTTACTAAACACTTGAATTTGGGATGAGAGTTGGGTCATTTATTGAAGACTTGGGTATGGGATGAGAGTTGGGTCATTTACTGAAGACTTGGATTTGGGATAAGAATTATGTCAATTACTCAAGATTTGGATTTGGGATGAGAATTATGTCATTTACTGAAGACTTGGATTTGGGATAAGAATTATGTCATTTACTGAAGACTTGGATTTGGGATAAGAATTATGTCATTTACTGAAGACTTGGATTTGGGATAAGAATTATGTCATTTACTTAAGACTTTGATTTGGGATAAGAATTATGTCATTTACTCAAGACTTGGATTTGGGATGAGAGTTATGGCATTTACAGAAGACTTGGATTTGGGATGAGAGTTGGGTCACTTACTAAACACTTGGATTTGGGATGAGAGTTGGGTCATTTACTAAACACTTGGATTTGGGATGAGAGTTAGATCACTTACTAAACACTTGGATTTGGGATGAGAGTTAGGTCATTTACTAAACACTTGGATTTGGGATGTGAGTTAGATCACTTACTAAACACTTGGATTTGGAATGTGTGTTAGGTCATTTACTAAACACTTGGATTTGGGATGAGAGTTAGATCACTTACTGAACACTTGGATTTGGGATGAGAGTTGGGTTATTTACCCCTGGATTTGGGATGAGAGTTGGGTCATTTACCCCTGGATTTGGGATGAGAGTTGGGTCATTTACTGACACTCGGACTTTCAGAGAGAACTATGGTATTACATAAATAATCTATCACTACCAGGGCCGGATCAGGTCAAGTGATGCGAGGTAGTGGCGTCTAAAATTTCAAACGAGCCCTGACTTTCCTCGAAAGATCATCAAAGCAAAAGTTGGAACTTGTAGTTTGGGATGTTATCACACGTACTGCATTTACTGGTAGTGTGGGATGTTAATAAAATAGGGAGCTATCACACGTACTGCATTTATTGTAGTTTGGGATGTTAATAAAATAGGGAGCTATATCACACGTACTGCATTTGCTGTTAGTTTGGGATGTTATCGCACGTACTGCATTTATTGGTAGTTTGGGATGTTAATAAAATAGGGAGCTATCACACGTACTACATTTGTTGGTAGTTTGGGATGTTAATAAAATAGGGAGCTATCACACGTACTACATTTGTTGGTAGTTTGGGATGTTAATAAAATAGGGAGCTATCACACGTACTACATTTATTGGTAGTTTTGGGATGTTAATAAAATAGGGAGCTATCACACGCACTACATTTGCTGCACATTCACACAGGGATGAGGTAAAATGCAAACATGAAGAAAATTTTAAAAAAGACACAAGTCTACATTATTCATATAAGAAGAAAAAAATGTCGACAAGAATAGACTTTACCAATGGGGTAATCCTTTCTGTATTTGGGGGTGTTTACAGTCTGATTTTGTGAATAAGGTCCATTTTTCTTGTGATAGTTTACGACCATGTTTCGGAAACGAATCGGCTTGTATTTTGTTTAGTGTTAAACACTCTCACTACGTAACAATCAGCACTAATTTAAAGTTGAGTGATAACCTAGAGTGCGTAATACGCACTATGTATTTATATATCTTACCAGCAGGATAGATAGGCAAGGTAGTGGTGGTTGGGACTTAGTCTGTAGTGTCGTGACAGGTCACGGTCGTAAACAAATATCCACCCAGATGTTAAATCTAGCGTAACCACTGGTCCTTTTGTCAAAGGCAAAGACTCACGAAACACACAAATACAAAACACAAAAAACAGCAGAAAAAAAATCATACACTATGGTGCTGGTTTGTTATTTAACAAACAAATATATATATATATATATCTTTGATGAGTGGTTTCGACAAATGAACTTGTATATCTCGAAAGTGTACATTGACAGTGTTGTCGGTTTGCTTCAAAAATGTCACCACTATGACAAACATAATCTGCAGATATTACGTGCATCTACAAATATCTTGTTTGTCTGAATGTATATCTACTATTTATCACGTTGTTTATTTTGTTGGTGCTACTTATCATTTAGCGAATAAGCGTAATATTTATATACACTTAAAACTTGATCTGTATATCATGTAACGTGCAAATACAAGGACAGATTTATGCAGTCAACATCTTACAAGAAATATAACACTTTACGCCGACGTACTGGCGGAGAAAAGAAACTTTATTCCCATACGTGAGTGTCACGAAATCTAGTGCAAAATGATAAGGTGTTTGTTTATTCACTGTACATTCAAGCAGCTTTGCCTCCTCTTTGCATTGTTGTTGTTGTTGTAGTGTTTAAGGCCATTTTTCAGCACACGATAGGCTATACATGGCGGCCAGTATTAATGGTGGAGGAAGAACCCTGAAAAACCCAGGGAAGAACCACCGACCCACGAGAACCTCTTTGCATTGTGACAGTTTGATATGAAAAGTAGAACTACACACGGCACGGACTACAGTGTAATGTTTGTTCTTTTGTTATTGAAGAACAACTGCAGAAGGCGTTTTGTACTATTTATTAAATACAAGACATCAATACTGTAATGTTATTTGTTATTGAACAATAACTGCAGAAGGCGTTCTACACTATTTATTAAATACAAGACATCAATACAGCTAGGAAGGGGAGTAAAGACTGCCCTGAGAGTATATTTTCCATGGAACATAAACCCTTTTGAATGTATAACATAAACCAGCTTTTGGTGTGTATCAGTTCTAGTCCAGTGTGGACTGTCTGATTACTTTTACTGTCAAGTGATATTAAAAAGCTAATTAAATTAAGGTTTACGCTACATTCAGTGTGACATGAAAAGTAAAACTACACACGGACTACAGTGTTCACATGAAAAGTAGAACTACACACGGACTAAAGTGTTGACATGAAAAGTAGAACTACACACGTACTACAGTGTTGACATGGTCTGAACTAGACGCACTTAATCTAGAAATTGATTGCATTCCAAGTCCAATTAATGAACATGCACTGAACCTATAGCAGATATTAAAATCAAAATCAAAGCCCGTGTTTCAAGAGATCCAGGAAACTATTCATATTTGTGGCATGTAAACTCTTTTGAATAGTATACAATAATCATCTTATTTTTACACTTTTCGGAGGCGTATTTAGATACCATGCATAACAAATACAAAACGTAAACAAAATTTGTTTTCTTCTTGGCAAACTGGAATATCTGAGTGTTATTTGTCAAACTGAAATAGTTGCATGTCACTATGGAAACATTCTGAAGTAAACAGTAGTCTTATTTTATCTGGATATGTTAGCAATAAGTTATAATGTGTGTGTGTGTGTGTGTGTGTGTGTGTGTGTGTGTGATTTGGATTTTTAACGTAGCGTAAAACAATTGTTCAGTCATGTCGCTACGATGTCAGCAGTGTGGAAGTTTATAGTGATGTCAAGCACTGGGGGCATCGTGCTGCAGACATGGAGCATGATGTCCCACCCAGTGACATCATCCTGACGGTAGGCCGACCAGTCCTAACACAAACCTCATAACGCTGAAGCGCCTATCGAGGCAGCTTTAGTACCATTTTTATAAGTCATTGGTATGACTCGGCCGGATTATTATTATAGTAGAACTTTGATTATCGGTTAGGGTGCGGGACGGAGACCATGACAGATATGAAAAAAGACGGGTAATATAATATCTACATTAGAAGTATTAAACAATAGACCGGGTCATCAAATTATTATAATATCTAATTATGCACATGTACTTGTTTTTAATATTTTGACGTACAATGCCCTGACGGTTAGCGGAGACTGGCGGTTAATCGGGTGCCGGATAATCGAAGTTGTACTGTATCATTATTACATACATTTTATTAAATTTTAACGTATGCACTTTAGAGTTTAGTGGAAGAGAATTTGTAGAACGCTTCTGTGAATGGAGGATAGGGCACTACAGGCCTGATCCTAAAATATAACATCAATATTGCATCACACGATGATTTTTATAATACCTTTATTCAATTTAGGATTTTATCAATCTAAACGTTTTGCATTCTTCATGAAGCAATTGTTTACATTACAAAATTGAAATAAATTTTGCAAAGCCCCGAAATTGTCATTTTGTTTGAGAGTTATTATCATAATCCCTCCCCTCTTTACTCGAGAACTAGACAGACTGGGACTTGTGTGAAAAATCACTGACATTTCTCGGGTTCTGGGTTGGATGCGTTTCAGTGTCTAACAAGAAACAGCATACGTGTTCCCAGGTGTAAAACTAGCGACGTTCAAATTGTAACCTCTTAATGACTATGGCATATAAATATCCACACCAAGAGCTGTGTCACAAATATCACAATGGTGTTGATCCACGTGCAATTTAATTTGCTTTTGTATGGTCTACGCTTTTCTTAATCATGGCGGTCTTTGCTGAATGTGCATTAATACTGAACCTGGTGAAAAATTATTTACCAGGTATTCCATATTTTTACTTCTTGATTCATTTGAGAATACGTGAATACTTTCCCACTACATGTACGATAATACGATATGCTGTAAGAGCATAAAATTCATTGAACCGTATACAATGACAGATTTCATGGTGTATCGCTGTACACCGCAGTCTCGTTGAGAAAAGACAACTGCCCACTCCCAAGTCCCTCACGGAAGCCCGACGTGAAGATAAAGACCAAAACTGGCTGTTTAACAGTCACGAATCAGAGGAAAGGAAATCGTACTTGAAAGTTACAAGCAGACTCGCAAATAATAAAGATATTTACTTTAATCTAAGGGGCCCCGAGTGGCCTCGTGGTCTAAAGCACTCCGTTACGGATCACTGCCATCTCACCTCTGTCTGCGTGGGTTCGAGTCTCGGAATCGGCCAATGTGGTTATGTGAGAAAGCTTGCCAGTAGCTTCTCGAGGGTCGGTGGTTCTTTCCGGGGATTTCCCGGGTTCTTCCTCCACCATTAATACTGGCGCTATGTATAGCCTATCGTGTGCTGAAAAATGGCGTTAAACCCAACAACAAGAACAACAACAACTTTAATATATTGCCATATGGGTCACTACCTTTTTATTGACGTTTGCAGCGCATGCGTGCTAAAAGTGAAGATACTCTTGTTTTTGGGAGTTTTACTTCTTTTTGTTTTACTTTCTTCTTTTAACACTTATGATCTGGTTAAAAAATATGGTTTAGTCAAGTATGGTATAGTCAAGTATTGTATATTTTAATGAAAGGTTAAACGTCAAGTCATTAAGGGCTGTGTTTCAGCGGTGATGCTTTGACCATGAATCTGTTTCACTGGATTCTTGCTCAGCCCTTTTGGCGACTTGATTGTGATAACGTGATTGTAAATGACCAAAGTGTAACTGGGTTTTATGGACGGTTATAAAACCTTGGCAAGATGGTAGATAAGGAGCGTCACCAGACGCAAACAGACTGCATGTCGTTAAAGGAAAATGACACACTTAAATAAACAAATTAAATTAATAAAACGTATTATCTTCATTTTAGACGCAAAATGAAAAGAATTTGAATGAAAATGTATTAGTACATTTTTTTCTTTTCTTGTCATGTTAGACCAAAGCTGTTTTCGAGCGCAAACAGTGACATATTTTGATAATGAAGTTAGAAGAATCCCCGGCTGGTTAAGGCCACCAAAACGTGACTATATTCGACCTATAGCAGAGTACTTACCCGTGAAGACTACAGCCACAGAGAAGCCTCTCTGTGGGGTTCCGCGGCTAATTGCAGCCAGTCGCTCCCTCCCCTGTCTGGTCTCCGCCCGGTGACAGCGTGTTCTCCAGCAGTAGGGCACTACCGTCAGAAGGATACACAGAATTGCCGCAACCAGAATCCACAGGTACGACTGGAGGGGCAGGCTGCAACATACTTCATATCCCGTGTTCCCATCCTCCTTACAGCAGCCTAAAATACAGTTAGCAGTGTTGTTCCCGTGCAGATTACATGCAGCCATTTTAGAGGCCTCTAACTCTGAAAACGGGAACTGTTTTATATGAGAACGAATAACGATTAAAATAGATGTCCAGTTGTTTCACACTGTATGCATGACGTAATAGTGACAGAAAATATACTGAACGTATAAAACCTCTACATTATATTTAAGAAAATCTTCAAAGTCTATATAGATCACTCTCTTTCTACTTTTTCAATATCACACTGAAATAACCCATATGTATTGTCGATCACACCACAATAAATACTGCATGAAAAAGAAAACATGTAAAGTTACGTTATTTAAAAGAAAAAGAAAAAAAAAACCCACCCCCACCGCCCAAAAAACAATCAAAATCAACCCAAAACAAACCAGACTAACTGTCTCGAAATCCACTACCGTAAGTGTCGAATGTGGTATTAGGTGAGTCGGCTCTAATCTTGGACAAATTTTGTGATACGTTACAATTTTTGTCCTATATATCCACCTGTTTGAGAAAGTCGTCTATCTTACCATCTCAAACAGGTGAGAACCGGATATAACAATGCACGCATTCAAGGTGTAATTGCATATCTCCCAAAAGGTGCCATATTCATACTAACCTACAGATATATAGGTAGAACTGGCTGTCGTAAGTAAATATAAATATATTATAATAAATTCAAATGTATATTATGAGGTGAGGATTATACATATATAACGGTGGTGGCACATAAAACTTTGAGGACTATTAAACTTGCTCTAGGTATCCCATGGGACTAACATGTATATTCATAAATACCTTGTATATTTTTGTTATATCGACCTTCAAACGTGGTATTTTTTTATGAAACATATTCGACTCATGCAACTTTAGACTTTGTCAACAAGATTACACTGTAGTTTTCTCTCGTTTTTTACCCATCAGATAGCCATTTGATATACAGAAGAAAAAACTAAACAACAAACGAGTTAGGTGTTTTATGGAAGTTCTCAATAATTATCGGACAGGTATGCAGAGAACTGAGGTCAGCAACACTAGGTTACGCATTCAGTTCAATCCGGTTCTACAATCTTTTTATAAATAACATTCAACAGCCCTCGGTGGAATGTGTCCTATATTTCATCCAAATAATAATAATAATAATAATAATAATAATAATAATAAGTATCCAACGGGACTAACATGGACCCACATAAATGGCTTGTACATTTTTGTTAGATCAACCTACAAAGGTAGTTTATTATTATTATTATTATTATTAAACTCACAAACCAGTTTAAAAAAGACATCCCCCCCCCCAAAGAAAAGCCGAAAAATAAAAAACATGAAAAAAACAACAACTTGCTGCCACTGGTTATTAAGTTCGAAGGTGTGTGACACCTTGTTAAGGTTAGCAGTTCAATGGTACAAGGAAGTAACTGCTTCCGTCGCCAAAACCTAGCCATGGTTATACAGGTATAGACTGGATAATGTTATTTCCAGGTTAAGACATTACAAAGATGTACCTACCCATGTTAGAGGGTATTACCTAATTAAAGTTTATATAGATCGTAAATTCGAATGTATATTAAAATGTTTGATAAACAATAACATGTAATATCATAAATTCGAATGCAAGTATAATAAGACAAATTACAGGACATAAAATAAGGAATGTATAAACACGTTTGTGGCCTGTTTGTACTGTTATTGTTGTTGTTATTATTATTATTATTATTGCTGTTTTATATTTTGTTTTAATGGCACTTTCATAACATTATAGATATTTGACACCGATGAAATGGAAGCTATGTTCCTTTCCCAAAGAAATACAGACATACGGTCCATTCAGGCTGACCTTAGCGAGTCTCGAACCCGCGACTCTTGGATAAGAGCCCTATGCTCACCATAGATAAAAGGTTAGAGCTGTTAAACTCATACCGAGCTTGGATATTCAAAGCTCTGTTAGCTTCTAAAAATAGTAATTTAACCACAAAGGGAAAGAAGGAATCGATCAACTGGATGAGCTCGAGTCCCATGTACACCCCAGGGGACGGGGACTGGACTACTGCTTATCAACTGGATGAGCTCGAGTCCCATGTACACCCCAGGGGACGGACTAGACTACTGCTTGCTATGAAAGGAAACTTTATAGCTTAATGTGACGTTAACTTCCATGTTATTGTATGCAGGCAAGTCTTATATGTTATGCGTTTTATAAAAGTTCTCTCTAGAAAGTCAGTATGGTATGTACTGAAATTATATATATATATATATATAATATATATATATATATATATATATATATATATATATATATATATATATATATATATATATATATATATATATATATATATATATATACTCTGTGGGGGGTGGTACATTACTTATACTCTGTTGTAAATTTGAAGTTGACATTGATGAATCACACTAGTAATTAGTCCTACTTGGTTAACGTTGCGCAAAATTATTAGGAACATTTTCATCTCTATTTGACTACGGTGTATTTTAGTCTTTGTTGACGTTTTACGTCTGATGACTTTCGACGTTAACTAAAAAAGACATAAAAAAGAACAAAATTAAAGAACATACCTAGGACGAAGCAAGAGAAAGCAAAGATTCTAAGAATTAGCTGCAGGCACTCGATAGAACTGTGCATGTCCACGTTCTGTCAATCTTCTGGGCTGGTGCGACTTTCTTCCTCTCTGTTCACAGCTTTATCATATAGTAGTGGAACGGGTTGTGTAGAAACAATGCCACGGTCTATCGCAGAAGCTAAGTCCTGCTTTTCTTAAAACTTAAAGGTTAAGAGAGTGGTCAGGCATAAAATCGGGACCATGAATTTGTGAAAAGTTTGTATGTACGTGACAAACTGAATGTACTACATTATTTACTTTGAAATGAACGGCCATTTTAATGTATTGTAAAACGTTTGTTTGTACGTGTCAAGGTGAATGTATTGGCATTATTGGCTTTGAAATAAATGGTCAGTTTAACGTATTGTAAATCGTATGTATCTACATGACGAGGTGAATTTATTACATTATTTGCTTTGAAATTAATGGTCAGTTTAATGTATTGTGAAACGTTTGTTTGTACGTGACAAGGTGAATGTATTTGCATTATTGGCTTTGAAATAAATGGTCAGTTTAATGTATTGTGAAACGTTTGTTTGTACGTGACAAGGTGAATTTATTATATTATTTGCTTTGAAATGAAAAACCAGTCTGTGAATTGTGAAAGAAGTTATATAATAACCAACAAAATAACAAGTTAGCTAGCAGGCAAACACGCTAAGTATTTCAACTGAGGGTTTTACATTTTTATACCGGATGCAACATGTCAAATATTTGAATATGTAATATCAATGTTTTACTCCATATTTATTTGCACCGCAATTTTTAAAAATTGTTGTTTGTTTTATATTGGTACACTAGACTTATTGCATCAACGAGAAGATTAAAGATGAACTTCGACCAAAAGACAAGGTAGAAAACTAGGAGCTTCAAAGAATTCTCAATCATTAATGAAAAACGTTTCCTAATCTTAGGTCCAACAAAAAGTCGATGAAGGATTATCTGACAAGATTATCCACAAATGGCATTAAGAATCAGAGAATCTTTAGTAATAAGCTTGTCTGCCCATGCAATACATACTGAATCAGGGAGATGGATCATCGCATCCCACTTGATCTAAGAATGTCTGCCCATGCAATACATACTGAATCAGGGAGATGGATCATTGCATTCCACTTGATCTAAGGATGTCTGACCATGCAATACATACTGAATCAGGGAGATGGATCATTGCATCCCACTTGATCTAAGGATGTCTGCCCATGCAATACATACTGAATCAGGGAGATGGATCATTGCATCCCACTTGATCTAAGGATGTCTGCCCATGCAATACATACTGAATCAGGGAGATGGATCATTGCATCCCACTTGATCTAAGAATGTCTGCCCATGCAATACATACTGAATCAGGGAGATGGATCATTGCATCCCACTTGATCTAAGGATGTCTGCCCATGCAATACATACTGAATCAGGGAGATGGATCGTTGTATCCCACTTGATGTAAGGATGTCTACTCATGCAATACATACTCAGTCAGGGAGATGGATCATTGCACCCCTCTTGATCTAAGAATGTCTTCCCATATATTACATACTCAATCAGGAGATGGCCATTGCACCCCATTTGACAGAGGGGCGCCCTATGAATTATTTTCGGGTGGTGGAATGCAAACACGTAGTGGTCAGCTATTATGTTTTACGGATGTAGGCCAAAACATGTTTAGAGGTGAAGTAGGGAGGGGGATTCCCTTGCCCCCATATGTGGACGCCCATGACTTGTTCGAAGGATGTCAGCCTATACTTAACTTAACGAATCAGGGAGAATACGTCTCCACTAGATCAAAGAATCTGTAAAAAAAACAATTACAGAGAAGGCGAGTATCACTCTGAATTAGAATACCAAACAGATATCTATTTGCATTAGAATACCAAACAAGTATCTCTTTGCATTAGAATACCAGACAAGTAACTCTTTGCATTAGAATACCAAACAAGTATCTCTTTGCATTAGAATACCAGACAAGTATCTCTTTGCATTAGAATACCAGACAAGTATCTCTTTGCATTAGAATACCAAACAAGTATCTCTTTGCATTAGAATACCAGACAAGTATCTCTTTGCATTAGAATACCAAACAAGTATCTCTTTGCATTAGAATACCAAACAAGTATCTCTTTGCATTAGAATACCAGACAAGTAACTCTTTGCATTAGAATACCAAACAGATATCTATTTGCATTAGAATACCAAACAAGTATCTCTTTGCATTAGAATACCAAACAAGTATCTCTTTGCATTAGAATACCAAACAAGTAACTCTTTGCATTAGAATACCAGACAAGTATCTCTTTGCATTAGAATATCAAACATATATCTATTTGCATTAGAATACCAAACAAGTATCTATTTGCATTAGAATACCAAACAAGTAACTCTTTGCATTAGAATACCAAAGAAGTATCTCTTTGCATGAGAATACCAAACAAGTAACTCTTTGCATTAGAATACCAGACAAGTATCTCTTTGCATTAGAATACCAAACAAGTATCTCTTTGCATTAGAATACCAAACAAGTATCTCTTTGCATTAGAATACCAAATGCAAACCACCCTGTATTAGAGTGTCAGTGCTATTTGCTGCAAGAAAGAAGTATGTAAACTCTTAATTTTGGTAAGGCCCGAGTATGTTGAAATTTATTGATTTACTAAATTCCATGTATTCGACCAAAATTACAAATTGTGTGAAATGGTATTTATAGAGCGCTAATTGAACCCAATAATATGATGAATACTATTTAAAATTACATGATTTCATTAATTCGTTACAATTATTATTTATTATTATTATTATTATTATTATTATTACTATTATAATTATTATCATTATTATTCACTGTAAACTTTTATCTCATCTCATTATCATTGTTCAGTACATGTATTAAAATTTTTAATATTTCAAGTTTAATATTCTTTAGATACTATTAAGACTATATATATATATATATATATATATATATATATATATATATATATATATATATATATATATATATATGACAAGTTTTTTAGGACACTTGTTATTGTCTTCTCCCAAAAGAGACTGTATTTAACGCTCGAATGTGATTTGATAAAAATATTCTGGTGTATATTACAGGTCACAAATTTACATGTTGTATCCTTACCTTGTAGTATACTCCATGGATGCGTGAATGCGGTTACGTGCGTTTATGTGTGTGTGCATATCTATATATGTGTATTTGTATGCATGTACGTATACTATTATTTTAGTATTTATTGAATGCTTGTACATTTGATAGATTTGTCTTACTGTATGTATTAAACATATTACCATTCATGTTTGTAACAAACGTATATATATATATATATATATATATATATATATATATATATATATATATATATATATATATATATATAATTGCCGATGGACAATCAGATAAATGCAAAAATAAAGTTCTCTCTTACTTTCTGTGTGCAACGTATAATCGACTTTTCTTTTCTCAAAACGTATGAGCAATAGTACACGTTGTTTCAATTAAACAACCTGTAAACATTCTGAGGTTTCCCAAAATATATAAATAAATTAATTTTGGGAGGATGGAATTTAAGCACAGGCAGCGTTCAATACGAACGAAAAATGATACTTCTTTGAAATTACACAAAATGTTAATTGTTTAAAATAAAACATAATGGATAATTACAGACTGAATTTGTATACAGTGCTGTCGAGATGGGTAGAATGTGTATATAGTACTGTCGAGATGGGTAGAATGTGTATATAGTGCTGTCGAGATGGATAGACTGTGTCTATAGTGCTGTCGAGATGGGTAGAATGTGTATATAGTGTTGACGAGATGGGTAGAATGTGTATATAGTGCTGTCGAGATGGGTAGAATGTGTATATAGTGCTGTCGAGATGGGTAGAATGTGTATATATTGCTGTCGAGATGGGTAGAATGTGTATATATTGCTGTCGAGATGGGTAGAATTTGTATATAGTGCTGTCGAGATGGGTAGAATGTGTAAATTATTTCTATTACTTGTATGGTGTATCATTAGAGCAGGTTTGTAAGTTATATTAATTTTCATGTTACATATTTTTAATTCGTATCATGAGTCAAACTATATTTAAAAATAATAAATTCGCTGTCTGATGAAAATGGCATATGTCATTATGGCATATATCCTATGGTGTATATCATTATGGCATATATCATTATGGCATGTATCCTTATGGCATATATCCTTATGGCGTATATCATTATGGCATGTATCATTATGGCATATATCCTTATGGCATATATCATTATGGCATGTATCATTATGGCATATATCCTTATGGCATATATCATTCATTCTCTTTACAAATATTAAATTCTGATGAAAAATGGCATATGTCATTATGGCATATGTCATTATGGCATATGTCATTATGGCATTTATCATTATGGCATATATCATTCATTCTTATTACAAGTATTAAATTCTGATGAAAATGGCATATATCATTATGGCATGTATCATTATGGCATATATCCTTATGGCATATATCCTTATGGTATGTATCCTTATGGCATGTATCCTTATGTCATATATCCTTATGGCATATATCCTTATGGCATATATCATTATGGCATATA